>JAYKKM010000051.1:357500-725000 GCA_035772405.1 Chrysogorgia sp. JL179-B06 | reverse complement strand
CTCGTTTGTGTGTCGACAATTCAAAAGAATATTTTCTTCCCAACTAGGTTGTAAAGTTAATTTATATGCGCATAAAAGAATATTTAAAATGGCAGCCATTATGAAAGAGGTATATTCTTGTTGGATTCTCTCTAGTACAATATAATTCTGCTAACCGGAAATAAACAATTTGGAAAAAATGGCGGATCGTACACAAAGAAGGCCGGTATCTCCCAAAATTTCCAGTTGTATACGTTGTAATTCAAACATTATTCTTAAGAACCATCCCGTATCTACATGGTCAGAAGTCATATGAACCGTCCCTAACTCCCACTACATCCACTCCCCTACTTGGGGTCCTAAATTAGTAGACTAATGAGAGAGACTATGAATATGGGACTAGTAATTGACTGTTACAGGCATGCGCTTACAATCAACGTATTACAATCCAATAAGTTATTGGTTACAATGCTAAAATAATGCCAATAATTTATTGGTTACAACATAACAGTGAATGAAGCAGAATGTTTCACCGAACTGGTGGCCCTCAACATCTTGGCAAAAAATGTTAAGACACTTGTATATCAGAGAAAAATATTATCCATGGACAGTGTAATAAATCTTCGGTTAGTATTTCTTAAACCGCGGTTGATGAAATTAACTATATTATATGCGAAGTGAGCAGCCATCTTATTCTGGAACGCAATTTTGATATTTTATATTTTGAAACTTTGAAATTTTGAGATATTGAAATTTTTATATTTTGAAATTTTAAATTTTGAAATTATAAATTCAAAATTTCAAAATGTAAAAATTTCTCAATATCAAAATTTCAAAATGTCAAAATACAAAAATATCAAAAATTTCAAAATTGAAAAGTTTCAAAATATAAAATTTCAAAATAAAAAATATAATATTGTAAACTGTAATTGTAAAATTTGTGAAATAAAAATTTTTAATTTTTTAAATTTCAAATGTAAAAGTTTCAAAATATCGAAATTTTAAAATTTCAAAATTGTAAAAATAATAGAAATTATAAAAAATGGTAAAAATTGTAAAAATTGAAAATCTTTCAAACTTCAAAACAAACTTTAAAATTTCAAAATTTCAATGAAAAAAGGTTACTGAAAAATGTTGATGAAAAATGTTGATGAAAAAATGTTGATGAAAAATGTTGATGAAAAAATGTTGATGAAACATGTTGATCAAATCAAATTTCAAATCAAATTTATTCGCCACATTGAAGCTAGGTATTACAAATTATTTTACAAATAAAGAACAGTGGTAAGGTAGCCCAATAAGAAACCAGAAGGCTTATAGGTCTTTGGTTACCTTTTTTGTAAAGGGTACAATCTATAATAAGGACGCCAGTATGACGATACAGAATTATAATCATTAAGTGAATGAAAATCAGATGTAAAGTAAACGACTGATTAAATAAAAGTAAAAGTTCAACGACAGAAAGTTTTAATTACAAGAACAAAGAAACGTCTTCAGTTTAAATTTAAAACAAGCAGCAGTTAGTGCATCACGAATATTCTAGTTAAGGGATTAACATTTTTAGACCCTGATAGTTTACAGAAATTGTCTAATTTTTGTCCCACAGAAAGGATAGTAAATTTTAAAATTTTTAGTATTATAATTGTGAACTTGATTTGTAATTATGAAAAAATTATCAAAACTTCGAAGGAGTAATTTGTTATGATATAAATACATAAATTTCCCAAGTTAAGTAGTTAAATTTTATCAAATCTGAGGAACTTATATTTCTCAAAAATTGGATCAGCATGTGAGCATCGAATGCTTCCTTGTCAACAATTCTAACAACACGCTTCTGGAGCAAAACAATACGCCTACGGTTAATAAGACTAGGTGGATACGTAGAGCCCCAGACAGCAACACAATACTGAATATATGGGTAAACAAAATAATAATACAGCATATATCATTAGAAGACGCGCCCGGAGAAAGTGTGTAATTTATGCTCGCAAAGTGTGACGGGATGTGTTCATAGACACTTTACTGTGATTGGTTTATTAATGAGGTTGTTTCTATGGTTACACGGTCAGAGAATCACTTGAACTCAAGACTGCTGTCAGCGAACACGTTTTTATTGAAAGAAAGCGATAAATATTTTGATCTATTTGAAACGGAATTCTATTTTGGAAAAAGAAAATGAATATAGTTTTAAATCCAAGAATAGTTCGCCTGAATACAAAACTTGAATATAACAATCTGAGTTACATAACAATCTCAGTTAAATTTCTCAAAGATTATATCTTGTTTTCTGGACCTAAAATTGATCCTTGTGGCACGCCACACTGAATACTTTTATATGTAGAACAAGTATTATTATACTGTACATATTGCAATCGATTCCAAAAATAATTTTTCATACAATCTAACGCAACTCCACGGATACCATAAGGTTGTAATTTATCAAACAAGATATTATGGTTGGCAGTATCAAAGGCTTTAGAAAGGTCCAGAAAACTGCAAACTCCTTTCGATCAATGGCTGAAGTAATTTTATTTTATCATATAAATACAATAAAGCCAGAGACGTTGAACTGATTTCTTCTAAAGCCATATTGATTATCATAAATAATATTAGAGTTGTTTATGTAATTAAATACACGATTGTATATAACTCTTTCTAACAATTTAGAAAAATAGGTAAAACCGACAGTCAATCATTGGAAAACAATGTATGCTCAGCGGATTTAAATAGCGGTATAACACGAACAATTTTCATTTGGTCAGGAACAATGCCTGAAGAAATAGATAAGTTAATAGTGTTGGTAAGAGGTTCATGCAGAGGTAATGTCAATAGAAGAATTAATAGCATACATCGGAATTCCATCGGGGCCTGCAGCAGTTCCTGAACGAAAGGAATTTGCAATCTCAATTATTTCCTGATGTGATGCTGGTTTTAGGAATATTGAATTTACGAAGTTGCCAGAAAGAAAACTACGATGAGAAACAGTCAAAACAGGTATTTTCTTAGACAAATGGACCAATATTGGTAAAATAATCGCAGAATCTATTAGAAATTTTAATCGGACTGGAAATTGCTTCATTATTAGAAATAAAAGTCGATGGTAATTTGGTACTGCGTTTTTTCCTTTTTATAACTTTATTCAAAATTACCCATTTGTTCTTTATATTTGGTTTGGCACTCTCTAATTGCTTTTCATAGTAGAGACGTTTAGCAATTCTTCAAGAGTGATTTAATAAATTTTTATAGATCTGGTAAGAATAGGGTATTTAAGGGTATTTAAATATCGCCTATACTATTTACTTTTTTGTTTTATCAACATAATTAGACCATTTGATATCCAAGGTTTCTTCACGGTAAATTTCTTCTTTTCACCTATTTAATGGCAAACAATTGTTAAAAATTTCACAATATTTATGCATAAAATTCCCATAAGCATCATTAGGGTTAGAGATGCTGACAAGATCATGCCAATGAACTTTACTTAAGCACTCACGAAATTTGGTTACGTTCCTCTACTTTTATCACGGAAAACAATATTTTTGCCTTCATTCGTATTTGTATATTTTTCATGATTAATGCAAAAAATGGGCAAGTGATCGGCGATATCGGAGCACAATAAACCACTAAATGTGGTTCGTGAATATATTATCAATAAGTGTGGCAGTATGCGATGTTAATCTTGTAGGGAGTGTAATTAAAGGGAAAAACATAGTACATAATATCAAGAAATGCACCAGTAAGTTGATGACAATTGTGGTTCATGAGATTTAAATTAAAATCACCCATTAAATAACAGACCTTATTTTCTTTGGAGACATTTGCCATGATAATAGAGCCCTATAAATGGTACCAACGACGTTTTTCCCTTTTGCACTCTCTATTTCAACAAACAATGATTCTACACAGGATTGATCTGGAAAGGCTAGATCAATGCGAGGTTTGTAAGAAGGCTAGACCAATGCGATGATTGTGTACAAAGCTATAGCCGTCGATGTTAACGTTATGGGATGATTCTTTAAGCCAAGTTTCGGAAATACCAATGACCGAAATTTTTTTTTAACATTAATAGAAGCTAATAAGCCTGTCAAACCATCAAAGTTACGCGAAAGGCTTCGTATGTTTAGGTGAATGAGAGATAAACAGTCAAGGTGCATAGCTTTTGTTGTCAACATCTCGTTTAAACTATCCTCAAGATAATAATCACGATTAGGTATATCAACAAAAAAATTTGAATCGGGATGTAAATCACTTGATGGAGCTAAATTTTTGTGTATCGAAAAATAATGGGTTAAGCTTTAGATAAGAATTAAAGTCTTTCAACATCAAACTTTACCACACCGTTAGACATCTCGAATATAGCTAAGTTAAAGTTTTCATAATCAAGATGATTAAATGGAAGGACGGAATGTAAAGTATCGTCATAATGATTCAATGCATGAACTGATTTTGGTTACTAAATTATTTGAGGCCATTTGATTAATAAATACAAAAACATTCAGCACTTATCTTGTCTAATATAGCATTTCAACGTTTATCCCATCACTATGTTGATTGGCACGTGTATTAAATTCTTAAAATTCATCAAAGGAAGAAAATGAAATAGGTTGGGAGGATGGATTGTCATCCTTTCTTAAAAAAACCTTTCCATTATTTGGTCCATATTTGATGAAAAAATATTGATGACAAAATGTTGATGAAAAAATGTTGATTAAAAAATGTTGATGAAAAAATGTTGATGAAAAAATGTAGATGATAAAATGTTGATGAAAAAATGTAGAAGAAATGTTGATGAAAAAATGTTGAAGAAAAAATGTTGAAGGAAAAATGTTTGTTGAAACGTTGTTAAAATATCGTTGAAATGTTGTTGAAATGTTGTTGAAATGTTGCTGAAATGTTGTTAAAATGTTAAAATGTTGTTAAAATGTTGATGAAATGTTGTTGAAATATTGTTGAAATATTGATGAAATGTTGCTGAAATGTTTAAAATGTTGCTGAAATGTTTCTGAAATGTTTAAAATGTTGATGAAATGTTTCTGAAATGTTGCTGAAATGTTGTTAAAATGTTGATGAAATGTTATTGAAATGTTGTTGAAATGTTGCTGAAATGTTGTTAAAATGTTGTTGAAATATTGTTGAAATGTTGTTGAAATGTTGTTGAAATGTTGTTGAAATGTTGATGAAATGTTGTTAAAATATTGTTGAAATGTTGATGAAATGTTGCCAAAATGTTGTTAAAATGTTGTTGAAATGTTGTTGAAATGTTGATGAAATGTTGTTTTATGTTGTTAAAATGTTGATGAAATATTGTTGAAATGTTGATGAAATGTTGTTAAAATGTTGTTAAAATGTTGATGAAATGTTGATGAAATGTTAAAATGTTGTTAAAATGTTGTTGAAATGTTGTTGAAATGTTGATGAAATGTTGTTGAAATGTTGTTGAAATGTTGTTGAAATGTTGATGAAATGTTGTTGAAATGTTGATGAAATGTTGTTGAAATGTTGTTGAAATGTTGTTGAAACCTGTAACTGAGCAGCTTTCTACAAAGATCAAAACCCAAGACGCAAAATACGGCTTTGACACCAAAGCTCATATTCAGATCAAGAACATGATCATAAAGGGAAGGAACGAAGAGCATCAGAAAATTCTAGCAGGTCTAAGAATGAGAATGGTCAAGGAGCAGTTACGTTCAACCGAACTTGCTCAAATGAAAGGCGCATCAAATTGGCTAACATCGCTTCCGCTGAAAGCTACGCTCTAAACAAAAGGGAATTCCACGATGCAATACGTATGCGATACCGATGGCAGCTGAAGTACCTCCCAACAACCTGCGCCTGTGGGAAACACTTCTCAATTGATCACGCGATGTCTTGCTGCAAGGGCGGTTTTATCAACCCTTTCGCCCCTTCCTACAAAAACCAGAAGTTGTCAACCGCTTTCTGTGCCAATGAACGTGAGAAGAAACGAGCTTATGGACAAAGAGTCATTGATATGGAACATGGCTCTTTTACTCCGCTGATCTTCACTCCATATGGAGGGAGTAGCCGCGAAACTGAAAAGTTCTTGACGGTACTGTAGAGAATTTCCAACCTCCGTCACAGAAACTTCTACAAATTTACTTGTTTATTGTCACGATCACTTTTACACTCACTCGCTCGCTCGCTCACGAAAAAAACTAGATTATAATGTCAACAAGTCAAGTTCATCAGTCAGGTGACCGGATGTTTACAGCTTTAAATTAGACGGCACGCTCAGTCTCCGACACACTCCTCCCATGGACTTTTTATTTATGTCCATGTTCCTAAAGGAGACTGGATTATACATCCTTACAATATAAGGTTCAACTTGAATAATAAAAGTTCAATGTTGTCAGTTTAACTCTGAGTTATCTCATAGTTCATTTCGCTCTATCTCCTCGACTTGCTTCATTCGTAAATTCGCCGCTGCAGCTGCATCTCTTCGTGGTCGAAAGTCTGGCGCGGTTGCACTCAGGCGTGGTTCTTCTGGAGCTTCACGGAAATCACATTGAATCTCGAGGGGGTATAGATGCTGTACTGCACGTTCGATTGTCCCATTTGCGGTCTTCAGTTGTACTGCACGAGTAATTCCGTCCTTCCAGGGTAGATTCTCTTCACCACGGCCAGTGGCCAATGACCACGATTCTTGTTGTCGCTTTTCACTATTACCACATCTCCACACTTGGGTTGATATTTACTCATCTTGTGAGTGAGATTATGCCTTTCTCTTAGAGCTGTAAGATATTCCCGTTGCCAGCGTTTCCACAGACTATCCTTACAGGATCTTAGATACTTAACACGTTTCCTTAGGTCTTGCTCCTTGATTCTCCAAGTTTCCTCTTCGGGCAGCTGAATGGTGCGCTGGAATAGAAATGATGCTGGGGTTAACGTTGGCAGTTCGATGTCATCCTCTACGTAGGTTAGAGGGCGTCGATTTATTTTGGATCTCAACATCCAGCAGCACTTCGACGAGCTCGATCCAAGTAAGCATCGCTCCACCGATGGTCTTATACATGGCGGACTTGACGACGCCAATGAGCCTCTCGAATTGCCCTCCCCACCATGGGGCGCGGCTCAAATTAAATTTCCATGAAATGTCGAATTTTTCCAGAAGATCTTGAAGTCGCTTGTCTTCTCGCAGCTGACGAATCCATTTTTCTGCCTTGATGAATGTGCCGCCGTTATCCGAATAGATTACGCGAGGTCTTCCACGACGGGCGATGAACCGTTTAAGGCACGGTATGAATATGTCTGTCTCCAGGTTGGGTAACACCTCGAGATGGATAGCTCTGGAAAGGCTACACGCAAAGATTGCCAGGTAAGCTTTTCCTTCTTTCCCTTTTTCTTTCTTGTATCGAATTGGTCCAGCGAAGTCTGTGCCAACGATTTCGAATGCTCCTCCGACTTTGGTGCGATTCTCAGGCAGTTTACCGGGCATTGGCGTTGCTACAGCTGTGGCGCGAAATCTCTTGCATCCGTAACACTTATTTATGACTGCTTTGGTTAAACTTCTCAACTTAGGTATCCAATACCTCTCTCGCACGGCCGCCATCGTGAGACTTACTCCTCCATGAAGGGTTTCGTAATGCAATCGCTGGGCAAGTATATCGGATACTCCCCTTGGATCCGTCCTCGACATTCTGCTAGTCCTTGGGCGTTGACTTGTAGGTTGAGTTGCTCCTTCGTCTGCTCGTAGCCTGGTCTCGCACTATCTCGATGCTGCACACGTTTTATCCACCAAAGACGATTGTGGTTTACCTCCTCTGTGGTTAAGGGACCACTCAGCTTGTTTCTATTTTTACAGTTCTGCAGGAATCTCTCGATCCACGAACGGATTCGCAGGCAGCGGCGTAGAGGATACTTAACCAGTAGCTCGTCAAAGGCGTCGTTTGTCGTTTCTGCCTGCGTCAGACACATCACATCTTTAATCACTTTGGCTTCTACTTCCGAAGCTGTGGAGCTCTTGAACACTGGATTCTCTGGCCATTGATCGTGGTCCTGGAGCCAAACTGGTCCATTCCACCACAGCTTTGTCTCAGTTACGGGTCCACCACGGCTTGCGAAGTCAGCTGGATTGCTCTTGGTAGGGACATGTCTCCACTGGATTTCTGGGTGGTTGCAGATCTTGTGAACTCGGTTTTCCACGAACTGTTTGTATTTTCCATTTCCACAAATCCAGTGGAGAGCAACCATGCTGTCCAGCCAGCCATAGATTCTCGGTTCCGGTAGTCCTTGTAAGGCTTTGCGCACATTCACCACCAGATTCGTTGCGACGTGGGCGGATACTAGTTCGAGACGAGGAACGGTTAGATCTTGCTTAGCCAGTCTTGCTTTAGCTGCAACCAGACGTTGGGTTGTCTCGGAAGGTTGTCGAACGACCGAATACACTGCAGCGCCGACTCCTTGAGTGGATGCATCTCCGAACGCATGTAGCTCTACACTTGAAACCGCTTCCTGGTGCTCTACTATTGGGCGTGGCTCTGTCTCCCCCATTGGCAATGACTTTATCCACTTCATCCAACGACTTCTCAATGGACCATTTGGCTCAGCGTCCCATGATACCTTGGCACAGCATACGTCACGGAAGATCAGCTTCCCTTCCAAAGTCATTGGCGACACCAATCCTAACGGGTCGTAAATTTTGGCTAACCTTCTCAGTATCTCACGTTTGGTTGTTGCGCTGTCACCATCGGGAAAAAGAACAGTTAATGTGTCTTCTCGCTTATTCCATTTAAGCCAAGCAACTTTGACTCGTTCGGCTCTACTCCCAACTGTTGCTTCGCATAGGATTGCTCATCTTCAACCATGAACAGCTTTTCACTTCCTTCCAATTCTTTGGCATTCGAATTCCATTTGTGTAATTTGAAGGTCGCGTCGTCAATGATCTCGATAGCTCTTTCTTTGAACTCTTCAGCTTGTCGAATGGTTTGTCCCCCCGTGAGAAGGTCATCGACATAAAGGCTTCGTCGTATCTCAGCAACCACTTCCGGATATCTCTCCTCCCATGCATCCAGGTGACAATCGAGCACTCCTCCAAGGAGGAAGGGCGAAGGGGCCAATCCAAATAGCGCTCTTGTAAAACGTAACGTTTCCAGTTCTGAGTGTTCTCCACACCGCCAGTGGAAGCGGAGTGCATCGCGCTCATTCTCTCTTACCCGTATTTGTAAGAAGGCTTTCTGGATGTCTGCTGTCACTGCCACTGGGTACATTCGTTGGTGAACAAGCACGTCCCACAGCTTATTCTGTACAGGGGGGCCAGGGTACAAACACTCATTCAATGATGGTGCAGCTGGGTTGGCTCTCGCTGAGGCGTCGTAAACAATTCTCATCTTTGTACTCGCTGAAGATTCTCGAATCACTGGCTTATGGGGAATGTAAAATTCTACTCCTTTCGCTGGATGTTTGGCTGGTTCCACCACTCCTGTCTCTTTCTGCTCATTGATAATGGTGTTGTACTCACCGAGGATTCCATCACGCTGTAGCTTTCTGGTGAGGGTATTTAGACGATGTAAACTTCCTTTCTCGTTTGTGGGTAATGGAGGATGATTTCCTCTCCATGGCAACGCCACCTCGTACCAGCCTTCCGGGCTTCTTCTCAATTTCTCTTTAAATTCATCGTAAACCACTCGTTGGTCGTGCTCGGCCGAGTCTTCCAGTCCCAAAACATCCAGCCGACATAACTGTTCGTAGTCAGATTGGCTCGTTTGTGTTAACAACATCACATTTCGGTCGAATTCTTGGCCCGGGGACATTAGGAACCACCCGAGTTTGGTAAGTTCAGCGACAGGTTCGTGTTCTTTACCAATTCGTGGAAGTGTTTTGGTCTTGATTCTGGCATATTCCCCACTGCCAAGCACTATGTGCACCGGAAGCTGTGACTTCTTGTCGTGGTCGTTCACTGTGACTCCCTTCAAGTGTCGCGGATGAGCTCTTCATAGTGTGGGTTGTCCACAGTTAGCAACTGTGCTTTGTCGATTTTCATCATTCTGACTTCTGTCTCATACTGGTGGTCGATGGATTCTATCTTTAACTGATAGGTCTCAAGGCGGGCTTGTTTGTTGCACATCAACATGTCGATCTGCTTCATCTCCACTTCAACAGGTTTGGCTTTAAGATGGTGGATTAATTTGGACGAAACATAGGAACTGCCAGCACCAGAGTCTATCAGGGCCCTGCATACCACTCCACCAACTCTCACGGTGACGACAGGAAATACTCCTTCATCATTCTTGCTTGCAACGAAGATTTTCTCTTTCTTTACCTGCTCGTCTCCAAATTCTCTATCACAAATTGAGGTATGATGGCGTTTGTCACAGCGTTAACAAGTCGCTTTACTTGGACACTCTCCGCTCTATGGTTTCCAGTAGCACAGTTGAAACACAGGCGTCGTTTAGACAATATTTGTTTTCGATCCGACTTTGAGGTCACTTTGGTACAATCATTCGCTTTGTGGCTGGTGTCTTCACAATACACGCACCCTCGTACTCGCGCGTTGAACAATCTGTTTTGGTTGTCACGGCGACGCGGTGATTGATCCTCGTCAGGTTTATCGATCAGGTTTCGTCGGGTCCACAAGGTCAAGGCTTGGGTGAGCTTCACAAAATCCCAGCTTTCCCATTCCGGGTCGGTTCGTACTAGATCGCCACGAATACCGGCTAATTTATCTAGCGTCATAGCGACATTGCCATTAATTTTTTCTAAGCTCCCCATCGTCTCCAACGATTGCACGGCATACTGTAGGACAACTTTTCACAAAACTCGTGAACTCTCTTGACGTTGACGTTTGGGATTGTTGGCAGGTCGAAGATCTGCTTCGTATAGGCTTTGATAATCTCCGAGTCCTTCCCGTATTTCTCCTTGAGAATGCTTTTTGCTCGGTTGTATCCTTCACTAGTGAATGAAAGGGCTTCGACGGTCTTACGAACTTTTTCACACAACAACTCACGCAGGTATGCAAATTTCGTCACGTTAGCTACTCCGGTCTTGTCGATTGTCTCACTAAATTGTCCCCAGAACAGAAGACCCATCAAATTTCGTGATTTCCAGCTTCGGTAGTTTTGCGTGGATTTCTTGCGTTGCTTTACCATCGTTAATATGACTTCCGTCGCCAGGCGATATCTTCGGCGGCTTGTAATTCGTATTGAAATTTCATCCTTGTCTCGTGAAGTTCCTGTTCGAACTTGAGTTCTTTCTCTTGTGCTTTCCGTTCATGATGCTTTTTAAACTCGTCTTGCCAGTCCCGCAACCGATTTACCTCAAGGTCAGCTTCGGCCAATTTTTCGTCAACCTCTGCGACCCAATCTCCGATTGCACTCAGGTCTTGTTTTGCTGCGATCTTTTGAGCCTCCACCGCTCGCTTGCAGTGGTCTACTTCAGATATCGTTGTTTTAAGCGCTACACCATGGCGTTCAATGGCTTCGTACGTTTGCGCGTCGAGGATTTTATCCGTTCTCTTACTTGTTATGCTGAGTTGAACAAGCTTTGTTTGAAGCGTTTCTTCCGTAGTTGTCAACTCAGCCATCATCGTCGCATCGACTCGTCACTAAGACTGCGTTTCTTTGCTTTGTTTCAAGCTCTGCTTCTCTCACTATCCCGTCGGAGGTGCCACGTGTAGAGAATTTCAGGCCTCCGTCACAGAAACAGTTCTACAAATTTACTTGTTTATTGTCACGATCACTTTTACACTCACTCGCTCGCTCGCTAACGAAAAAACTAGATTATAATGTCAACAAGTCAAGTTCATCAGTCAGGTGACCGGATGTTTACATCTTTAAATTAGACGGCACGCTCAGTCTCCGACAGTACTATCATCACGAATAGCTGAAAAACGTGGCCTAGAAAACAGCGTCGTAACAAACTGGCTCTGCCATCGTGTGTGTTCGTGGCTCTAGATGTCTGCGAAAGAAAGTCGAACTCGATACGGGTAATATTGAGATTGCCTGTGCGACAAGCAAGTTTCAATGACAATTGGATACTTTGTTTTTCTGATACTTTATTTCCTGATACTTTGTTTTTCTTCTTGTTTTTGTTTTTCTTATAACGTAATGTATAGTATTAAATATTAATCATATAAAGTAGCGAGCTAAGTACTATTTAATTGTATTACTATTTGATTAGAGATTAAATTGCCCGGTGAGAAAGAATTTATGATGGTGATACTTGTACATTTTATAAATTCGATACCATGTACTATCTCTTATTTCTACGTTCCTTACATATTCTATTATATTCGTAGTTTTATATGTTCAATATCTACATATTGTAAATCCATTGAATTATAAATCAAATTAAACTATTACTATTATTTTTACAGCAGTCCCTTAGAGTGAACCAGTATGTTCAAGTAAACCAGTCAGTTGTTCAAACAATTTATTTAAGACATGGACACAGTTTAAAATGATAAGTCTAGACACCAGATTCATAACAAACAGCAGAAATGAAAAGTTGCTTTAAGGCAATTCCTCAGTAATTCTTTCCGAAATGAAAATTTGCTGAACCAAATAAAAGTTGGGATCACCGACCTTGTTTAGAAGATATGGCATATCGCAGATCACCTCTTACTCATTATGGTGACGTCATTATGACCAATTTACGAGTTGAGTAAAAACCTTTTTCTTGAACCATTTTATAGAAGAAAACATGGTATTTTAGGGGAAAAGAAACAGCTAACAGGGTTTATTATGATAAAGCAAGGATGTTATTTGAAGAAACATTCATCAAAAATGAAAAAACTTTCTCTAAGTTTCTGTTATAACACGTAAAAGTGGTAGAAGAAAAGAATTATTAAGGAACAAAATTATGGTCACCAACCTTCTTTACGAACTATGGCCTTAAACCGGCATTATCAAGCAGTTTAGAAACCTACTTGCACAGGAGCCCTAGCTAGACTTGTGTAACCGTTCTTGGAAAAAAATTGATTTAGTCTCTTAATAACTCTTCCCTACCAGTACATAATTAGCGGCCATTGTTAGATTTGGCACTAAACTGCCCTAAAATGGCCGGAATTTTTTGAAAGTGTTGCATAAAGGCCATAAAAACACTGATTATTGGATGTGCGCAGTAAATGTGCGCAATGCAAAACTGAGGAATCACCTTAACTTGCATGTTCATGACAATTTATTACTCAAGTCAATTAGAGATTTACAAAATCTTTTATAATACGTGGGAAATATATTTACGACTTTCGCGGGTTACAATTAATGTAAGCTCCTTACTTTGTCCTATATTTGCATACTTCTACTCACCGGTACCAACTTTCGCCTTAGATACGATAACCTTAATACACGATTTCGTTAAAGTGCCCCTGAGATCAAATTTTTGGCGTTCTGTAGTTTTAAATATTTGTGAAGATCATGTCCTTATTATTTCAGTTACCCTTTCTACTGTTTTTATATAAGATTATACGGCCGCCATTAATCAAGTATGTTCTGAAAGTGACGTCAAGGACTCAAAGCAAAAACCACATGGCTCATCATCATATTAATATAAAGGATGGTTAGGGAAAATACTACTTTGTAATTTTATAATTTTACGGAAAACCACTGGGAATAAGCCTGACAGCACCAAATGTTTAGCTCTGTTGAGCCTTTGAAGTCATATATTCTTTTGAAATCGCGGCCTTGTTAGGAACATGCATGTTTTTCTGCAATGGTGGACAAAGTTTTGGTGAGTTTGGAGCTTGAATTACTTATGATAAAATGTTCATTGTTAACTTATTTTGCAAATGAGAACACTTAACCTAAAATAATATTCTGTAATAAAAAACGACAGAACAATTTCTCTCATATTTCGTCTGAGGAGCATTTTAACAAACAAACAAACAAACAAACAAACAAACAAACAAACAAACAAACAAACAAACAAACGTTAACATTTTTCTGTCTATATGCCAGTTATAGATAATTTTAATTTTCTTTATCAATAAGAATTACTAACTTAAAAAATCTCCAACAATTAACTTGTATTGGTCTGTTTCATAGTACCAAGTATAATGTACAGTATCTCGTTTTCAAAATCCTCAAGATCAACTCTCGAAACACCTTGCCCGCTATTTGACAAACGCCATCGTTTGTCAAAAAGTGGGCAAGGTGTTTTGAGATATCCAGCCAGAGCCAAAATTCGCCATTTAAGTCACCGAAGCCTTCCGTATACTTTTTCATCAAATAGGCAAGACTGTCCAATCTCCCCCACTCGTTGTTGTCATATCACACCTAACATTGAAGGCTGCAAGACCATCCGGGAGAATTGTGTAGATACCATCTTTTCTTAGTCCTTTTTTGTAGAAATCAGAACAACTCTTCAGTGCTAAAGAAACAGCTTGAAGAATTTCATTAGTAAATCATGACTAGAAATACGAATCCGCAATGCCAATAATCCCCTCACTCGCCTTTTCTGCCACTACCCCCACCGCGCGTATTTGTAATTACCGAGTCTAAATACATAACATACGCGTCTATTATACTAGAAATACGAATCCGCAATAATCACCTCGCTCGCCTTTTCTACCACTACCCCCATCCCACCCCTAGAGTTTATTTTCCCTATCCATGGTCCGCAGTGCCCAGACCGCGTCTGTCGATAACAAATCCCAAAAGGCCGGTACGTCGTACGTAGATTTTGAACGTTATTTCGGCCAATATTTACTCGATTTCAATTCTGAAAACAGTTTTGTAAAAACCTCTTTATGTAGTTCGTCAGATCACAATTCGCCAATGGTGGCTAGCGTTGTCTGCCAAAATATCGTTCGATTCAAACGGATCTAACAAACTTAAATACAGCTTTGAGCAACGTATATACCATGGTGATTGGTAATAACGCCGAAGCTGCTTATATATATATATAAACACATTTACCAATAATCTAAGAATGGCGTAATGTTGGAGTAAAGGACGAGAAAAAAGAGATGAGTTCTTAGAAGAACTGTTTAAAGACTTGAGAAAATAATAGGCTTAAAAGAAAAGAGCATGATGCATTTCGCCAGACAATTTATCAAGCGCTATACGTCTGCTAAATAATCATTGAAATTTGACGGATATTTATAATAACTGAAGTGACTTACGATGTACTTTTCTTCTAGGAATTGATGGTACCATTCATTTTGGACATTTGATTTCCCAGTGAGCAATTTAATTTGTTTCCACTCTGATTTGTGATGGTAATAATAAAATTATGCAACTTTAATTTCCTGGTGTATCTTGTTTCTCCAGAATTTAACACAACTTAATGTTTGCCAGATCACATAAATGCCTCTTGTCGCTTTTTGATCCAGCCTTTAAGTTTCTTCGTTATCCATGGCCGATTTATGTTCACAACAATGGCGATCAGTATGAAGGCTAGGCACAACAAGATTTATGTTCACAACAATCCTGTATGTGACCATATCATTGTAGTGAACTTTTTAAACTTTATCAAGTCTATAGATACTAATAGATTCATAAAGAATGGAAATGAAAAGGATAGGGTCAATTCAATTCAATTTACACTGTTTTTAAAATATTTACAACGAAGGATAAAGAAAGACATTAAGGAAATATAAGTATAAGTAAATACATTCAGAGATATAAAATTAGTGAACGGCAACCATAGGAGAATAGCTTTCGAGCCGGTTGCCGCAATGTTAGATTAATGTAAGAAGATTAGCTCTCAATTTCAGCAAAATATATTCAATCCACCTATTCAACCCATCTAAACCATAACAAGTCTAGACAAATCAAACATGGGGAACTGAAAATACTTATTCTTGATTATTAAGTAGAAACATTTCATAGTAATTTTTAAAAGAGTTCAGAGGAAGTGATTTAAGGAACAAAGGTATAGATTCCCATAATTTAGAAGCAAAGAACTTAAATGAAAATTTGCCATAGTTTGTTCTAACACTAGGCATATAATAATTTTCCTAAGATGCATACCTTGTATGATAAGAATGCACACTGGATACAGGTATCAAATGTGCTGAGAATAGTTCTGGAGATGGATGAATAAGAGTATAATATACTTGTATGTTAGTTAGCATACGTAAGTTGATATGTCGCCTTAATCGAAATAAAATTCCTAAATTTTTAGCTATTTTACTATTAACATGTGAATTTGAAGGTGCTCATCAATATAAACTCCTAGATATTTTATACAGTTTTTACGAGTAATATTAGGAATATCAATTAAAGTATTTTTCTTTCGTATTGATGTTATTAACATATATTAATTTGTCTTTTTAAAATTTATTGAAAGCTTGTTAGCTGAACAATACTGGTGGACTTTATTTAATTCATCATTTATAATATTTTGTAAAATATTGGGACTTTTTGAAGAATAAAATATATTTGTATCATCAGCAAATATTCTAAATTGGAGCATATCGGAGCAGTTTGGGAGATCGTTTATATAGATAAGGAAAAAAAGTGGACCAAGTGTTGACCCCTGTGGTACACCACATTTCATTATCAACTCATCTGATTTGACATTACCTAACTGTACAAACTGAGCTAAGATAGCTCCGGAACCATTCTAGTGGTAAACTTCTTACTCCATACTTCTCAAGCTTTCTCAATAGTATATTATGATTGACAGTATCAAATGCCTTTGAGAAATCCAGAAAAATACCACAAGTATAGAGGTTATTAACCATTGCAGTTTTAAGGTAATCAGTAATTTCAAGAATAGCTTGTTCAGTTGAATAACCTTTTCTACATCCAAATTGGAATTGATACAAAATATTCTGTTTCTCAATAAAAGACAGTAATTGTTCATAAACTAAGCGTTCAATTTTACAAAAAATTTACTAAGGGGAGACAAGATTGAGATAGGCCTATAATTATTTGATTCAGTCATTATTCCACTTTTATAAATTGGTGTCACCTTCGAAACTTTCAATAAATCAGGTACAATACCAGATGATATAGACTCATTGTATAACAATGTTAATGGTATTGAAA
This sequence comes from Chrysogorgia sp. JL179-B06, assembly GCA_035772405.1. Classification (NCBI taxonomy): domain Eukaryota; kingdom Metazoa; phylum Cnidaria; class Anthozoa; order Scleralcyonacea; family Chrysogorgiidae; genus Chrysogorgia; species Chrysogorgia sp. JL179-B06. The sequence continues at coordinate 708,075 of JAYKKM010000051.1, read as the reverse complement.
GCTGTTCATGAGCTATCCCTACCAGTTCATTAGGAATATCTAGGGAAGCCTTATTAGTGTTAAGTTGCCTCATTCACGGGTGACATAACAAAACTGGAGGGAGATGATTTATTAATATATGATACTGGGTCAATATTAGTGTTGTCAATAAGGTCAGCTAAAGATGGTCCAACATTAATAAAGTGCTGATTAAGCTGATCTGCTATATCATATTGATTAGTATTATGTTTTACTATTCCTAATTATTCTGGTAGGGATAGCTTGACCTTTTGTTTTCCTTTTAATTAGCGTACCTATAAGCTTCCATGTTTGTTTCAAATTAGTTTTATATTTTTGAAAACAAGCATTATAGTAATCATCTTTTGCTTTTGTTTTTAAATTATTAAGCATATTTGCATATTGCTTATATTGTTGTATACGTAATGGTTGCTTATTTAAAAAGTGGGTATACGATACATTTTTTGCTTTGTTTTTACAGATTTTAATAAACCATTAGTTAGCCATGGCTTAGATAGTTGTTTAGATTTTGAGGCCAATCTCATGGAAGCATGTTTGTCAATAACAGATTTTATTGTATCTATTAGTTTTAATGTTTTTTTCATTTAAATTTAAATCGGGTGAAAGCATATTATTCCAGTCAAATGAACCAATATCATTCAGATAGGCTCCACTGTTGAACTTTTTATACGGAAATAAACTTTCTGTTTATTTCTATTTATTTGAATATCAGTCATACAGAAGATTGGTGAGTGATCTGAGATATCAGCAGTAATAATTCTACTGGTTATATTCATATGGGATGCATTTGTGTATATATGATCAATCAATGTTGCTGTATGGTGAAAAATTCTAGTTGGTTTTGTTATCAAGGGAAGAAAATTGTTACTATAAATCATATTAAGATATTCTTCAGTCTGGCTATATGCTCATAATAATTAAAGAAATTTATATTCATATCACCTAAAATATAAATTTTATGGGAAATTAACCCATTCATTATTCCTTCAAGTTCAAAATCTGGTAAACTAGCTGCAGGATGTCTATAGATGCAACCAATCATTATATTAGGTTTGTTAGAGCCAGTATCAAGTTCAACCCAACATGACTCGACTAAAGGCAAACTAAATTTTAATTCGGGTCTCAATATGGCTTTTAAATCTGTATTAACATAAATACCTGCACCAGTGCACCACCGGCATTTGTTGGGGAATCATCATGAAAAAACTTATAATTTACCAAGTCCACATTATTTAGTCTCAGTAATAGCAATTATATCAATAGATTTATTCAATGTATCTAGAATATCATTTAAAGGAAGATTTTTAGGAAGGCTTCTATACGCATGATGGCGGGTGGTCAGCTATTTCGAAGCTCCTGCTTCGTCTTAATAGTTTTACTCTTTACAACGTTATGGTCAACCACTGAGGGTTTCGATACTTCTACTAATAATAGTAGCTTGTTCTTTGCTCTTAAATTGGAGGCTAAAGTATTCCCTGGACGAAATTCTGGATTTGTACGACATTCACGTGGAGACGACATACCGCCATATTTAAAGCTTCGGAGCAGTTTTTTTTTTAATAAAATCTGCTTTAACCGCTATACCTATTTAATACTTTTGGCTGGTGATGTAAGCCCTAATCCTGGACCTGTGGAATTATGCGATAGAAAATCGAAGTTGTCTTGCTGGTCACTTAATGCTCGTAGTATAGTGAATAAGGAAAGAGAATTAAGAACTCATTTGTCATCTTACGAGTATGATTTGATAGCGGTAACTGAAACTTGGCTGGATTCTTCGATTAACGATGCAGAAATATTTCCTAATTCCTTTCAAGTCATTCGTAGAGATCGATCAAGAAGTGGAGGTGGAGTATTGCTGGCATGCAGTCAACATCTGAGTGTTAGAAGACGTCATGAAATAACGGATGTGAAGTACTTTGGTGTGAGCTTGTCATACCTAATCCACTCACAAGCTTATTAGTGGGAGTTTTTTATCGACCACCGTCAACAGACCTGAGCTATCTTCAAGAGTTGGAAAAATCCTTAGCCCTTATTGAACGTATTGGAAATAATCTATCAATTATATTACTTGGCGATTTCAACTTTCCGAATATTGACTAGTCCAGCCCGTCACCTTCGGGCAGCGATGGTATTTCGTCATATTTTTGTGACATTATTGATGATTATTTTTTCTATCAAGTGATAAACAGGCCCACACGTGGTAATAATATTTTGGATCTTGTTCTTGTAAACAAACCGGAATTGTTGTCTGATATAGATGTCCGTGAAGGTTCGGGCAACTCTGATCACGATTCTATTGTTTTTTACTTGAAAGTCAAAATATCTAGGCCTAAATGTAGTGCTAGACTTGTCTATGACTTTAAAGCGGCTAATTGGAATGGTTTAAAGGAAGATTTTACAAATATTCCATGGAACTGTATTGATTTCGTGTTAGATATCGAGGATGTTTGGAATTCGTGGAAGAGTTTATTTTTCAAGGCTGTTGATCGCAATATTCCTTCTAAATTTATTTCTTCAAAACGCAATGTCCCCTGGTTTAATTCGGATTTGAAGAAATTGATTCATAAAAAATGCAGATTATGGAAAAAAGCGAAGTCCTCTGGGAGTCAGGTCAGATGGTCCAGTTACACGCGATTTAGTAACGAGATTAAAGACAAGTTGAGGAAGGCGTATTATAAATATGTTAAAAACCTTACAAATTCTCTTGGAGAGAATCCAAAGAAGTTCTGGACGTTCGTTAAGGCACGCACGGGTACGTCAAGCGTTTCGAAAAGCATCGAATTCAAATGGTCTCAAGGGATATTCGCCTTCTTCAATTGCTACGATTTTCAATACATTTTTCCATTCTGTCTTTAATAGCCCTTGTGATGAATCTTCTGTGCCAGTTTACAATTTACATACAAGCTATGTTATTAATGACTTGATTTGTACGCAAGACGAAATTGCGGATTTGTTATCTGGCCTCGAGGTTGGCAAGTCTTCTGGTCCGGATAATATTTCGCCAATAATTCTGAAAGAATGTGCTCGCGAACTTGCGCCATCGCTGACAAAATTATTTAATCTGTCGTTGAGTACTGGACTGGAAGGTAGCAAACATTGTGCCTATACATAAATCGGGCGAACAAACCTTAGCTGTTAACTATCGTCCAGTTTCTCTTACCAGTATCATTGTCAAGACCTTGGAACGCAGGATCCATAAACATATTATGAATTTCCTTACAGAATTACATCTACTATGCGAAAACCAACATGGTTTCAGAAAGTTTCGATCTTGTCTTACGCAACTACTTCAGTTATTGCATCAGTGGTTTTCTTCGTTGGACAAACAGGGGGCAATTGACGTTGCCTTCTTAGATTTTGCAAAGGCCTTCGATAGAGTATCCCACCCTCATCTTCTTAATAAGCTTCAGTCGTATGGTATAAAAGGTCAGTTACTTGTGTGGATAAATAATTTTTTATCAGGAAGGAATCAGAGGGTTGTAATCGACGGTCATGAATCTAATTGGTTAGAAGTTACCTCTGGGGTTCCCCAGGGAAGCATCCTGGGGCCACTAATTGTTTTTGATTTACGTCAACGATCTTCCTTCAAGTGTCACTGGTGATGTTGAACTTTTTGCAGACGACAGTGTTCTTCATCGTCAAATCTCTATATCTAGTGATTGTGACCTCTTTCAGGATAATTTAGAACAAGTTAATGAATGGTGTGACATCTCACTAGTTAAGTTGAAGACTGAAAAATGTCGTATCCTTCATGTCACAAGGCAAAAAAATCCTTTCAATCATGAGTATAGTCTTGATGGTAAAACTATGGAGACCGTTGACCAACATAAGCACCTTGGAGTATGGATTCAATCTTCGCTATCCTGGGATTATCATATTAACACTATATGTGCAAAGGCTAATAAAGTATTGGGTCTAATACGCAGAACCTTTGGTTGTAAAAACCCAACAGGAGTTGAGATTGCTTTTAAGTCTCTAGTAAGACTAATATTAGAGTACTGTTGTCAGTTATGGAATCCTTATTTGGTGAAGCATGTCAATGCAATAGAAAAGATTCAACGGAGAGCTACAAGATTAATATGTGGTCCAGATTAACCCTACACTGAAAGACTAAATAAACTCAAGTGGCCATCTCTTGAGTTACGCAGAAAGTACCTTTGTCTTGTCCAATTGTACAAAATTATGTTTGGTCTGTGTGATATTGACAAATCTAAATATTTAGATTTAATAGGAGAATCTCGTACAAGATCCAATCACAAGTACAAATTAAGACCTAAACATGCACTTTTAATAGATATGTGAGCGATTGGAACTCGTTACCATTTGACGTTGTGGAAACTAAATCTTTAAGTAGTTTCAAGAAAAAATTAATGTATTTTTTATTATCTAAGACTTAGATTTGATTTAATATTTAATATTTTTTTCAGGAGCAGTTTTAAAATGGGAATTTAGTTTCCTTCTACTGTTACCTCCCTTTGTTTATTTATTTTTATTTATTTATTGTATCGTATATGTAATCCATTGTTGTATGTAATAGTTGGGAAAGTTTATTAAATCATTAAATCATAGCATTACAGTGTAAGAAGCTTAATAAGCTTCGATTACTGGACTGTTCAAGCAGCTCATTGAGTTGGGAAGGACTACAATATTTAGAATCTGTATTAATAAGCATAAGATCAGAATCCGTATCATCAAATCTGTCAGGATTGGGAAGTATATCATAGAGATCTTTATTATGATCTAATATTAAATCTAGATTTTCGGACATATAGTAATTAGGCTATCAATTTGGTAAATAAATAAAGTTATTCGTTAAATAATAACTACAAATATAGATCTTATCTGTTGAATACAGAGTCCTGGTAGTCCTTGAATTGTTCAAATGACGCAAAGGTATAGACTCTTGAATCATCTCCTTCTCGTAGATGGATCTTCCCATTAGATGTCCATAGAAACTTATGCTTGTGTAGTTTCTTTAACTTATTAATCTTACCAAAGAGACGTTTTCTATAAGCTGTCAGCGACTCGTTGATATGAATGTTGGTATGAGAAGTATTCTGTCCATTTTGGCTTCTTAATACTGCTGGTATAAGCAGCTAGTATTTTTACCTTTTAAATTAGAACGCTTCTTGTAGACTTCCTCTCTTTTGTAACGATGCGTAAATTTGACTATCAAACGATCTTTTAATTTTTTTGGTTTGTGGAAGTCGATGTGCAGTAGAGATATCTTGGTCATCTAATTGGACACCAATCACATAAACCAATTCTACAACTAGCTTTTTCGTATTTTCCTCAGGTAATACTGGTATTCCTATTATTTCGAGGCTATCACGTCTTAAATACTGCTGCACTTTCGTCAATGGCAACATCTTCAGTTGACTGTAATTCGCATTGCGAAGATTTTCGATTTCATCTACGGCTTGGGTTATCCGTTGATCTTGATCTGCTACATTCTTCTTAGTTGACTGCAGTGATTGTAGTGATTCATCATATTTAGCGCATAGAAAGTTCTGCGATTCTTCCACCTTTGTGAATCTTGTATTCAGATTAGCAATCTTATCATATACTTCCCCAATTTCGCTTTTTATCAGTTTGTGAATGCTCGGTAACAACTCACTATTCCATAAATCCATAAAACTATTCTTTGTTAGGCTTCTTGCCATAATAAGTGTAGCTTGAGAGTTAATTCAAGCTTACAAATAACAAATTTCGATGGAGATCAGCTATACCGTGCATGGCCCGACCGCCATCTTTGTTTGACAGGATCCTGGTTTTCAATCGTTTCCCAAGTAAAGACATTCGGATATGAACTGAAATATTCCAACAAAAACAAATTATCAAATCTAGACACTAATAGATTGATAACAAAGAGAGATGAAAAGTTTTTTAACATTATGTTCACAACAATGATAGGGTCATGTACAGGATCCTGGTTTTCAATCTTTTCCCAAGAAACGACATTCGGATGTAAACTGAAATATTCCAACTAAAAGAAATTATCAAGTCTAGATACTAATAGATTCATAAAGAATGGAAATGAAAGGTTTCTTTAACATTATGTTCACAAAAATGATGGGGTCACATACAGGATCTTCGTTTTCAAACTTTTCCCAAGAAACTACATTCATATGTGAACTGAAATATTCCAGACACTAATACAGTAGATTGATAACAAAGAGAGATGAAAAGTTTCTTTAACTTTATGTTCACAACAATGATATGCTAAAGTACATGTCTTTTCCCAAGAAACGACATTCGGATGAGAACTGAAATACTCCAACTAAAAGAAATTATCAAGTCTACAATCGCGTGCATAAATGTTGAGACACTTTTTACAATTTGGAATAGGACACCCATTGGAAAGCGGATAGAAAATACAACTTAATTTTATGTTATGCCCTCCCCCCGTTTCAATGTTGCTCATTAGTTATTGCCAAGTGTTAAGCACATCAGTAGATAACCCCCCCCATACAGCGCCCAAAGGGATGCCGCCTCATTAAATATTCATTTTTTAATTATTCATTCTCAGGCTCCTTTAGGACCCTCTAACCCTAGTCTCATTACGTCATGACTTCTCGTCTTCCTGGGGGAGCCTTAACCCTAATTATTTATTCAGATACGTCATTAAAGCTTCAGGATCCCTAACCCTAGCCTCGTGTACCTGTAGGATCCCAAACCCTAATTAGTATTCAATTTAATATTATTATTCATACCAGTCTTCACTAACCCTAGTCAGTCTTCTTCCTGCGCTCTCATTCCCGACTCCTTCCGAACTTGATTTCCGAAGGCATTACGTCATCAAAAGGTAGCTCTTATTGCTTTTAATAATATAAGAAATGCCTTTGTAATTATACACTTCGTCTCCCTACGGCAATGTGAATGTGGGAAAGTGGGCAGCCCGAGAGCAGCGCATGCGCCATGGATATGATATGAACTAAAGAGAGTAACGAAGAAGCATCTTATACTTTCACGTCTTAAAAATGTACGATCAACAGAGATTTATACGATTTGCCTCACTGATACATCGGTTAGATATTCGATAGAGCTATGCAAGAACCGCTTTAGGAAGGTTATGGAGGATAGTATATTTTAAAAATCGCGGAGTCGAACGAATCATAACGGCTTATACGATTGTATCGGACTTTACGGCTTTACAAAGTTCATAAGGCCTCTAGTGTGTAAAGTAAGCGATTCCTTGGATAAAGAAATACTTCGGCAAGGTAATCGAGATAAAACCTTGCTTGGTATATATTATATTAGCTATTAAATTATTCAAGAGATAGCTTGTCAAACGAAGCGAAGGTTGAGTGACCACACAGACAATAGCGCATGGGTCATTAACAGTCATTAGTGCTCAACTCGGAAATATTTGCATGACTTGGGAATAATTAATTTGTTTTGAGCTCGGCTATTTTATGACGCCGTTGTCATGATGTATATTCACGTTGTTAAGGTTAAGATTTGCATACATGTTCATGAATTTGGCCGAATTATCGCTAATTATATCCATGAATTTGGCCGAATTATCGCTACTTATCTCGCGTTGGTGTACGGGATTCAGTTAGAACGAGGATATATAACTAACTTAACAGCTTGAATAAACCTGTCCACCTGATCTTAGATAAAAGCGTGGGAGCCATTAAGCGTAATTAAAGGTTACATGCAATTCCACAGACAAAAGAGGGCACACATATTTCGATAAACACATCAAATAAATAGTATACAATATTGAGTTTATGAGATTTTTATTTCAAGTTACAAATAGTGGTTATGATTTAAGCTCAATCATAATATTATCTCCAGTGCCATCTGTTACAATACTATACGGACATGCAGTACAAAAAACAATATTGTGTGATATAGTCAAAGGTGATGCTAAGCCACATAATTTACATTGATGAATATTGTTGTAAAAGTCTTGCCATAAACATTTGGGGCATATAGCTAAATGTACACCAGTCATCTTGCTTTCACAGTAATTACAAATGTATCGACTCTCATCTTTATCAATGTGATATTGCGAGATTGTTTCTTCCTCTTCTTCTTCTTCTTCCTCGTCATCTTCGTCTTCTTCCTCGTCATCTTCGGAGTTCTCCGCGGCGCTTCTCTCTTCGCTGCTTTCATATTCCGAATCTGTATCTTCTGTTCCTTCGCGTGCCAGTAATGCAATTACTTCAGGATTTTCAATGAGATTCTTATTGACTTTGACTTCTGCAAGCCCTCTCACGAAAACGTTTAGGCCAGGCGGTTTGGGAATGTCGGTATCGTATTCGGATACACAATATTCGATCAGATTGACAATATTTGTGTTCGGTATAACTCTACCATTGTAAACGATTTCCCGTTGAGCATTCCATATCAAAATGTCATGTGATATAAGCAAACTGTGGAGAAGATTTGAAGCCTTTTCAACATTGTTGTTAAAATGGGATAGTACATGTCGAATGCGTTGATCATTGTAAAAGGGAGATGTTTCTTCGCTGGTGTCCATGACTTCGACTGACTCTAGTACAATGAACTGATTTCTTTTATACTAATTCTGCAAGTCCTTCTAAAACTGGACCAAGTAACAGACCGAGAAATCCTCCTCCTCGCTGGACCAGTATTTGTTTCTTTCTCATGAAACTTCTTCCGGGGTCAACTAAAGTACTTATGTCGTTTTCGTACGGTCTCACTTTTTCGATCGTTTCCCGAGGTAATTCGTATTTCATTTTGCAAACATTATGGATACAGTCATGTATACACTTAACTTGTTCGGGGGTAGCTCTCTCAAGAAGCGCCTGTTGTTCTCCAGAATTCGACAAACAGTAATGTCGAAGAAAAGCTCTCTGCTTCTTGTTAAACATCTCTGTACGATAGCCAACGTATAAATGACGAGGTCACCCCCTGAAGTACACCTTTTATATTACTCTTTACTCATTTACTCATGGCAAGATAACATAAGGACATAAGGATAAGGATAAAGATAAAGATAAGGATAAGGATAAGGATAAGGATAAGGATAAGGATAAGGATAAGGATAATGATAAGGATAAGGATAAGCTATATAGGATAAGGATAAGCTATATAGGATAAGGATAAGGATAAGGCCATAAGGATAAGGATAAGGCCATAAAGATAAAGATAAGGCCATAAAGATAAAGATAAGGTCATAAAGATAAAGATAAGGCCATAAAGATAAAGATAAGGCCATAAAGATAAAGATAAGGCCATAAAGATAAAGATAAGGCCATAAAGATAAAGATAAGGCCATAAAGATAAAGATAAGGCCATAAAGATAAAGATAAAGATAAAGATAAGGATAAAGATAAAGATAAGCTATATAGGATAAGACCATAAGGATAAGGATAAGGCCATAAAGATAAAGATAAGGATAAGGATAAGGATAAATTCATAGAACATTCCTGAGAAACATCATTTGGCTTCTAGTCTTCACCGAGTGAACATGTCATTTGCCTGTGATATATGCGGAAAGAACTTTTCAACCCGAGGTAATCTTCAGCGTCATATCAAGTACGTCCATGGAGGAGGTGACCATTTTAATGCTCAGCCTTCAGTCGTCGGTGGATCTTCCGTTATGAAACATCCTTTTACGTGTATTGTGGCTGGATGTACTCAAAGTGGCAAGACCGTTTGGGTGAAAAAGCTTTTGGAAAACGCTCAAGCAACCATCAGTCCCCCTCCTGAACGTATCATTTGGTGTTATGGCCAGTGGCAACCTATGTACTTGGATATGATCACAACTATACCAGGCATTGAACTCAATGAAGGAATACATGACGACATTGCCGAAAAGAACTTCTTAGATGTCTCTGAACGCAGCCTTATCGTTCTCGACGATCTTATGGCTCAGTCAGGGGACGATAAACGTATTGCCGATTTATTCACAAAAGGAAGTCATCATCGGAATCTGTCTGTGATCTATATTGTTCAAAATATATTTCATCAAGGCAAAGAAACCAGAAATATCAGCCTCAACGCCCACTATATCGTACTGTTCAAATCTCCACGGGACAAGCAACAAATCTCAGTCTTAGCACGACAAGTTAACCCTGGTCATGTTCAAGAGTTTATGAAAAGTTACGAGGAAGCGACAAAGCGTCCACACGGATATCTCATGCTTGATCTAAAACCGACTACCGATGATCAACATCGATTAAAAACGAATGTGCTACCAGATGAAAATACCACTGGTCAACTAGACATGGACCATTATATTCGAAAGCGGTCATATGAACAACCACCTATCACCGGTGACCAATATCAACTGAAATCGAACGTGATGCCCTACGAAAATACCGCTGACCAACAAAACCTAAACCGTTATATCCGAAAGCTATCGTATCAACAATCGCCCATCCTCAACGCTATGTACAACTCGGGTGAACAGATGCATAATATTATACAGACGCCTCAGTTAACACTAGATGTGAAGAATATACTCTACTCTAATGAGCTTAAACGTTTTCTGTCCTTCCAAAATCAACTCCACGACCAGGTTCCAGTTCAAAATAATCTTCAAACTGAAAGCAATATCCCAAAGACTCCAACGCAATATGATTCTACAGAATACCTCCCGTCCGATCCTCACCAGGTTCCTACTACACCTAAAGCCTATTTTTTGACACCACCAACTACAGTTTCGACAGAACAACCAAAGCTTAAACGAAACTTCTTTAATAATTGGGAAAGTTCTTCCGATTGGAAAAAGAGCGATTTAGCAAGGATGACCCCTGAAGAAAGAGGCGAATATGAACACCATCTATCGATGACTAGATCAAAATATTTACCGATGACAGAACAAAATGTGGCAACATTAACGCCTGAAGACCAGGAAGAATATCGAAAAACTTTTAAAATTAAAACGCCTAGATATTCCCTTAGAAGTAGGCCTTATTAGTATTTATAACTTGAAATAAAAATCTCATAAACTCAATATTGTATACTATTTATTTGATGTGTTTATCGAAATATGTGTGCCCTCTTTTGTCTGTGGAATTGCATGTAACCTTTAATTACGCTTAATGGCTCCCACGCTTTTATCTAAGATCAGGTGGACAGGTTTATTCAAGCTGTTAAGTTAGTTATATATCCTCGTTCTAACTGAATCCCGTACACCAACGCGAGATAAGTAGCGATAATTCGGCCAAATTCATGGATATAATTAGCGATAATTCGGCCAAATTCATGAACATGTATGCAAATCTTAACCTTAACAACGTGAATATACATCATGACAACGGCGTCATAAAATAGCCGAGCTCAAAACAAATTAATTATTCCCAAGTCATGCAAATATTTCCGAGTTGAGCACTAATGACTGTTAATGACCCATGCGCTATTGTCTGTGTGGTCACTCAACCTTCGCTTCGTTTGACAAGCTATCTCTTGAATAATTTAATAGCTAATATAATATATACCAAGCAAGGTTTTATCTCGATTACCTTGCCGAAGTATTTCTTTATCCAAGGAATCGCTTACTTTACACACTAGAGGCCTTATGAACTTTGTAAAGCCGTAAAGTCCGATACAATCGTATAAGCCGTTATGATTCGTTCGACTCCGCGATTTTTAAAATATACTATCCTCCATAACCTTCCTAAAGCGGTTCTTGCATAGCTCTATCGAATATCTAAACCGATGTATCAGTGAGGCAAATCGTATAAATCTCTGTTGATCGTACATTTTTAAGACGTGAAAGTATAAGATGCTTCTTCGTTACTCTCTTTAGTTCATATCATATCCATGGCGCATGCGCTGCTCTCGGGCTGCCCACTTTCCCACATTCACATTGCCGTAGGGAGACGAAGTGTATAATTACAAAGGCATTTCTTATATTATTAAAAGCAATAAGAGCTACCTTTTGATGACGTAATGCCTTCGGAAATCAAGTTCGGAAGGAGTCGGGAATGAGAGCGCAGGAAGAAGACTGACTAGGGTTAGTGAAGACTGGTATGAATAATAATATTAAATTGAATACTAATTAGGGTTTGGGATCCTACAGGTACACGAGGCTAGGGTTAGGGATCCTGAAGCTTTAATGACGTATCTGAATAAATAATTAGGGTTAAGGCTCCCCCAGGAAGACGAGAAGTCATGACGTAATGAGACTAGGGTTAGAGGGTCCTAAAGGAGCCTGAGAATGAATAATTAAAAAATGAATATTTAATGAGGCGGCATCCCTTTGGGCGCTGTATGGGGGGGGTTATCTACTCACATCAAATATTTACTCAGAATCAACATTGATCAGGGGGAAGGGGGTTGAAATATCAAGTTCTACTTTCAGCTTAACCGTGAAGGCGTGGCTTCTGTTGGGTTAAAGTGTCTCAAGACATTTTGCTCCCGATTGTAGACACTAATAGATCATAAAGAAGGGAAATGAAAAGTTTCTTTAACTTTATGTTTCAAACAATGATAGGGTCACATACAGTGTCCTAGTTTTCAATCTTTTCCCAAGAAACGACATTCGGATGTGAACTGAAATATTCCAACCAAATAGCGTAAAGGTACAGAATCCTGGTTTTCAATCTTTTCCGTAATCGTTATAACGGAAAAGATAGAAAACAAGGGTTATGTAACTTATGTCTTTACATTCGGATGAAAACTAAAATACAGTATTTTTGTATTTCAAATAAAACAACTTATCAAGTATAGACACTAGATATGTAACATAACTGTGAAAAGTTTAGTTAACTTTATGCTCACAATAATTATAGGGTCACACACAGCATCCTTGTTTTTCAAACTCTTTCTCAATCTTTTCAATTTCTAACCATAATAACAACAACATTCGGATATAATCTGAAACATTCCAACTAAAACAAACACTGAGGACGAATTTTCACTCCGTTTTCTTAAAAAAACCATTGATTCCTTTCGGGCCAGATCAGTATGAGGTGTGATGACCACGTAGGTATAGACCATTTAAATTGTAGATTACAACAACTTAAATGGTCAGTACTTAGGTGGTCGTCACAAGTATTGTATCACCAAGTACCTTTGTGTCTCACAGCACAGTTTGAACCCGGCCGTAGGTCATAGTATAACCCGACAGGCTAATGTTTCTGTTTGAAGATGTTCTTGTGAATGCGCCAATCGAACTTGTAGCGGAGTGGTCTTCAACAGGTTAGAGGTCGATACAGAAGAGAGGAGCCCTATATATCTCGGAAACCATACATTTTTGGCTATAAGTTTGTCTTAAAGTCAAATAGCAAACCAGGTCTAAACTACTCACTAGTGGATGTTTAAACCAATCCGACACTCCCCTGAGGACTTATAGCATATTGGACAATTTGGCTGATTTTCTCATAGGGATACTATAGTAAAAATTTCAGGGACCTTGAACTACCCCTAAATATCAATAGTTTTTAATACAATTTTACACACAGCATTTTTAACCCAATTGGAACCATTTAAGAGGGTCAGACTATACAAAATAAAAAAAAATTAAAATAAGGACCACCCTAATAATTATAATAAGAATTTGATGAAAAAGATGGATAATATTTTGGAGTTGGCTGTTGCAGAAGGTAGGGAAATTATACTGAATGGAGATTTTAACTGTGACCTTATGATAAATAAAAAATCTAACCATGAAAGCAAACAACTGAAAACTATCTTTCGAATTCAACATTTTATGCAGCTGATAAAGGAACCTATACAAGAATTGATAGGAACTCTAAAACCTTGTTGGATTTGATTGCTACTAACTGTCCACAAAATATAAAATGCTCTGGTGTCATAAGTTCTAATATTAGTGATCACGAATTGGATAATTGTGTCAGGAAATTGAATGGGAAAATTACTGATGCATCAGTTCAATTTAAAACATTTAGAATTATGCAAAGTATGATTCAACTACATTTTGTGAAGATCTGAAGAAGATTGACTGGGAACTCCAAAACGATTCTGCTTTAAGAGATTCGGGAAATGAATTTGTCTCAGTTGATGGTCAATAGCAATATTTTAAATTAAACTTTCTTGCAGTTTCTGACAGACATGCTCCATTTATACAGAAGAAGATTCGTTCTATTAACAACTGTCCATGGATGAATACTGATATCAAGAAGATCATAAGGGAGAAAGAGATTATCAACATAAAAAGGCCCAAAGAACTAATACCGATGAAGACTGGAATATTTACCGCAGAATGAGAAACAAAGTTACCAACAAAATCAGGTCAGTAAAATCGAAGTACACTATTCAATTAATTGAGGACAATGCTGATAACCCAAAGGCATTTTGGAAGACTGTTTTAAAGCGTATTCTACCAAGAGAGCCCAAAACCTTGCCTACAAAAATTTGTATAGACAGTGAAGAGTGTATAAACAAATTTAAAATTGCTGAATCTTTTAATCAACACTTCAGTCAGACTGTTGCTCGATTGGCTGATGCGTTTGGAAGGACTTTAACCTGGACAGGTGATTACTGTATATTAACAAATTGCGTGTACATTCCAGTTGATTCGAGCGATTTGCAATTCAAATTTAAAGAAATTGAAGAAACTTTTGTTTATAACCAACTGTGTAATATTAAAACGGGAAAATCATGCGGTCTAGACAATATATCTCCAAGATTGCTGAAGGATGCTATACATCCTTAGAACAAGGCTCAGTACCAGATGATGATGAGCCAATATTCAAATCTGGAAACAAACAGGAATTAGATAACTATCGGCCGATTTCTGTTCTACCAGTGGTTTCTAAATTATTAGAGCGGGCAGTTCACATACAGCTTTATGCTCATCTATCTCAAAATCAATTACTTAACCCCTACCAATGCGGATTTAGGATACTTCATTCAACGGAAACAGCGGCAATTTCATTTGTGGATACTATACGACGTAATATGGACCATGGGATGATGCCAGGTGCAGTTTTTATTGATCTGCAAAAGGCCTTCGATACTGTCAACCACAAACGGCATTTGCATAATTTACAAGATCTTGAAATAATTAACTTGGAGTTGAAATGGTTTGAAGATTACCTATATAATAGGATGCAAAGAGTTCGATATCAAAATGTTTTATCTGAACCAAATCTAATACAAACTGGAGTACCGCAGGGCTCTATATCGGGGCCTTTGCTGTTTATAGTTTTTATTAATGATATGGCCTTGGTGACAAGAAATTGTATAACATGCTTATATATGCTGATGATAGTTTTGTTCTGTTATGAAATAATGAAGGTGTTAGAGGAAAACATGGAGCTTGTCGACACATGGTTAAGTGAAAATATACTGTTTCTGAACAAAAAGAAGACAGAATGCATGTTATTTGGAACAAGCATTAGATTGTCGATTAGGGTTCAAAACTTTAGTGTGTCTATCAAAGGCACTATACTAAATCGCGTTACTGCATAGCACATGTATTTGGGAATAGTCATTAATGAGGTATTGTCATGGAAAGAACATGTGCATCATATGTTGTCTAAAGCAGGTAAAAGAATTGGTATGCTCCGAAGAATTCGTAAAGACTTAACAGTATTTGCTGCTGATAAAGTGTATAAAGCATTTATTAGACCAACAATGGAATACTGTGATACAGTCTGGACTCTGGACAGGATGTGGTAAGACAAATGGAGATGCATTGGAGAAGGTTCAAAATCGGGCGGCAAGAATTGTTGCTAAATTACAAAGGAGTGAAAAGGTTTAAAAACAATTTTAATGGGAAAGTTTGTTATGTAGAAGGGAGAAATATATATATATATATATATATATATATATATATATATATATATATATATATTATATATATATATATATATATATATATATATATACGTCAGCAAACGATCAACACACAACAACGTCATCAGAACTATTTTTAAACCCGCCGAGTATATGAACGACAAGTTGAAGCTGAACTGTCAGTTGCCTGAAGATCGCATTACGCGTGAAACTCAGAGTAGTGAACGAAAACATTCTAACTATTTTATATATATATATATATATATATATATATATATATATATATATATATATATATATATATATATATATATATATATATATATATATATATATATATATATAATATATAATATATATATATATATATATATAATAAACCCGATCTGAGATCAGGATCCGGTCGATATTAGCGCCGGGCGAGGGGATTATTAATAATATTTCATTAAAAATAAGGTTTTACTGAAAACTGCTCTCAAAATGCAGGAAATGCCATTTGAGAGACCATAAATTCAAAAAATTTCCAGCGGAGAATTCCCCAGACCCCCTATATATATATGTCGTCTATGGTGGCCCAGGAGTGCCATAGCATTTTTATTACTTTATATGGTTATTTATTTTTCAATTACTTTTATTTTGATTGTGTTTTAATTTATATATATATATATATATATATTTTTTAATATATTTATTTATTTTCTAATTCTAATATATATTTTTTTATTTTTTTATATATTTTTTAATATATTTATTTATTTTCTAATTTTAATATATATATTTTATTTTTTTATTTATTTTTTAATATATTTATTTATTTTCTAATTTTAATAAATTTTTTCTTTAATTAAAAAAATTCAAAAAAAATTTAGTGGCATGGCCCAGGAGTGCCAGGCCCATTAGTGCCATAGTGATTGATCCCAGTCTCTTTGCACGCGGCCCGGTATATTCTCGTCCCGGTTTAAACAGTCTGTCGATCAAACCACGAGATTGTATAATGTCAAACAAAAGAAAATGGGAAGGTTATCAGCAAAAAGTGGCTAAAAAACGACTTGGGAAAAAGGATGAGTCTTCCACGTTGTCCACCGATACGGAATATTTGACTGTTCAGCGATTGTCTTCGTCAGTTGAGGGCAAGTGTCAGAAATATGCTCGTGTTGGGCCGCTTACAATGGTACCTCTTACAAAACAGCCGCCCACGTTGGACAGCATAAAATCCGCTTGTCAGAAGCACTTTCGAACATCAGCTGAATGTGATGTATTGGCAGGAGAAAGGGGACCATCATTTACTGATTTGAGTCAAATAAAAAATTGGAAAGTCATTCACATTAGGTATGTATTTTATGTTTATTAACCACGCCACCTGGATAAACATCGTAGTTTTGCATATGTCGAATGTAAATCATATGCTAATAGTTACGCAAAATTAAATTACGTCGGCTTTATTCTTTGAATTTGGCATGTGTAAAACCCAAAAATAAACCAAAATGCATAGAATCTGTCAATTGTCATATTTAATACACCTCCCCAGCCCCCCACGCGTCATCCCGGCGCGGTGATACCTGCGAATGCGGCTAATAATACCGTGGTTATTCTTCCGACAATTTTGGGGTTGATTAGGGTTATAATTAGGGTTATAATTTTTTATGGGTAGTTGTTTAGTCGGAACAATAACCATGGCCTATTTAATATTGGGCTATACCATTTTTATCTGCGCCCCTATCGAAAGTTCATGGACTTCCTGGGCAAGGGTTCAATTTTTAGTCAAAATCCTCAAAGGTATGGGTAGATTTGGTAAAATTTCCAGGGGGTTTAAAATTGATTGGAATTTATGTGTAGATTGTTATGTAAACCGAGCAACATTCATAATAAGTTTTTAATTGTGACTGATAACTGAGGAATGGTAATTTCCAGTTTCGTTAATCCAACTATTCACAATCCTACCACTTTTTCTGGGGACCAAGGCGGGTCGGATCAGCGAGGATAGACTGTTGTTGCCAGGGGCGTAGGAAGCTTTGTAAAGTTGGGGGGGGCCGGCCAAAGCAAAATTTTCGTTGTATCCGGGGGTATGCTCCCCCGAAAATTTTTGAAATCTAGATTCCCGGAAATTGCATTTCCTGCATTCTGAGCGGTGATTTTTCAGCTCAGAAGTTTATAAAATTTCATATTTTGGACTGTTTCACTCTATATCAGAGCTCATCAGCATGCCTAGGAACCACCAGGGGCGGCGTGGCCCACCGGACGATTTCCCGTAAGGCCCGAAAATCTGGTGATGGTCCCTGCTCTCCCGCTGTGAATAGTTGCTCTCCCCCAATCGAATAGTTTTCCCGGGCCCTATTTTTGAGCTACGCCGCCCCTGGGAACCACTGGCAACATATTAATGCAATGGTCAGCGAGTCCGACATGGACGTTTTTTTTCAACCGGGCTACCTTTTAGCCTCAATCATTCCGCGATTTCCACCCTTCTGCTTAGTTAAAAAAGAAAGCCGTAGCTACTAGAATAGGGCTGCGTAAACTAGAGAAACATTTGTACTTTAGTTTAGTAAAACACTCGGGTTAACATGCAAAGTATTGTTATTTTTTTTTAATTACTTGCTGGCTATGACAGATGTTGTTTTCCAACTTGTCGGTAATATCATACATTCATAATATTCGATTAATATACGATTTTAAATACTTCTACTTTCGAATTCAATTTGTTGCAGCAATTTTTCTTTCAAATTCATTTATTTTTGGGGGGCCGAAAGCTATTCCGGCCCCCCTTTTATAATATTGGGGGCCCCCCCCCCCCCCCCCCCCCCCCCCCCCCCCCCCTGCTTCCTACGCCCCTGGTTGTTGCAGAAAAGTTAAATGTTAGGCTCAAAGCACCATGTAGAAACCATACATAACCTCTTAGCCAGTTTTTTGTCTTTGTGAACTGTGAAGTACTAGTCCTAATACATAGTGCCATTTCAAATTGTTAACAATTTGTCAAATTGTTTATATCGGTATAATTTGCAACCACATGCATTTTGACTGCTCAATTGTTTTAGGTTTCTTGAGGGTAGCCATAGCTACACAGCTACTTTATATGATGACAGCGAAGTGCAAGTGGTTCATTCTCGTGAGCAGTTGCCCAGGCAATCCGTCAAGTCAGAGAAGCTGATCAGAAACACAAATGTTGCAGTTTCACAAGTGCCAGCATCTGTGCCATTGAGTGAGATGTTGAAACTTGGGATATTAATAAAACCCAAGAAGGAAGTCGTTACTCTTCAATTGGAAGAGTTTATAATAAAAGATAAAATGTGGCAGGATCCCGTGGAAGTCAAACTTTCTGTTAACACAGAGAAGTTTGCCAGTGGTGCCTTCCGGGATGCATTTGAAGCTGTGGCAATTTCCGGAATGAGGCCTGGAAAATATGTCTTGAAACGATATAAGAAAGAAACAATTGCTTCTATCATAGAGTTGTTTGGGTCAACAGAAATTCACACACGGAAGTCTGTCCAAATGAATGCCCTAGCACGGAACTTTGCAAAGGCACTGGAACAAGAAAAGCCTGAAGAGTTTGGCGACACTTTTGCATATAACAAAGTATACTTTGCCAAAGTCAATGATGAGTATGTCACACTAGAGCATTTCATTTACGGCCCATTCTGCAAGTTTGTGAACAATAATGGTGACATATTACCATTAGATGTAAGTGAGGAGGTGGGTTTAAAAGCTGAATGTTATTGCCACTACACATATGTGAAGTCAGGAGAGCAGCTAATTGTGCTTGACATCCAGGGTGTGAATTACTCCCTCTGTGACCCCGAAATTGCGAGCACAAACCTGCAGGACACAACAGACCAGAGTATTCTGTTCTGTTCGGGAAATTTATCTTCTCAAGCAATTGAGAATTTCTTGGCATTTCATGCTTGCAACAAGTATTGTGACTTACTTAAAATTTCACAAAAGTAAATTCTTGATGGCATAGTCTATGCAACGAACTCAATCAATAATATTGGAAAAACCTAAGGGCATTTCGTTTTACTGTACTTGAAACATGTTAATAATTGCCTAGTAGGCAATGAAAATTCTTCCATTGTAATCAAATACGTACTGCTTTTTATTATTGTTGTTTGCTTTACTGTTAGGTTTTAAAAGGAAACACTGTTAAATATAGCACAAGGACTATTATTGCATCAGTGACATTATAGTTTTAAATTGGACTCTGCTGTTATTAATAAATTTGTCAGATTTCAAAGCTAGTCGATAAAAGTAGCATTTAAAAAATACACTAACATTAAGTAGCATGTAAAATTGGAGTAAGTTCCTTATTTGGTAATACAGTGGAGCCTCACTATAGCACGGTAGTTGGGGGTCCATAGTGGTCGAGACTGCATTTAGATGAAGCACGTTATTGCAAGTTATTGGGAAAATCTCGTTGCCAGTACTCTTGCCACTCGGTCCAATATAGTGGAAAGAGTACTGGGAACAACTTGGATATTGCCAGAAGCACTTTCTGTTGGATCCTTATAAAGTATGTAATAAAATGTTATTCATCTTGTTATATTACCTGCATGGTGAATACATGTATCAGACTTTCAGTATTGAAAATTGCAATCATTCAGGATGTTCAGCAATTGTTAAGATTATTCAAATTGTCTCTCCAGTGATCATAATAACCAGGCAAAGTGACATTTTTGGGGTCCAAGGATAAACTGTTATACCAAGACACGCGTTATAACGATGCACGCTATAGCGAGGCTCCACTGTAATATTTAATTACAGTGCAGAACAATTAATTATTATATTTCGATCAAAATTGGCTTTTAGAAACAAGAAAGCATTGGCTGCCTCAGCTGGTTCGATCTCATCTGTGTTTGGGATGTGCCTTTCACACTCTAGACGAAAAGCACTATCTAAAAAATCCTCTGCACATTCTAAGACACCAGACAACTCTGCAACTTCTTGTAATTGCTTGTCTGAGATGTGTAAACCACACTTTTCACCATCATATTGTTCAGGATAGTTGTAAATATGATCATGTACACCTGTAGGAAGCACTTTGTCCTTTTGTTTCCTGGTTCGGTGACTATTCCACACAGACACACGGAAGATATCAAGCTCCTTCTGAATGACAGGAATATAAACATAGGCCAACAAATTTCTATAGAAAGAAAACATATCAATGCAATGTGGAGAGATAATTTAGGCCCACCGGGCTGTTGCAAATGTTTAACAATATTCCAAGAGTCAAGCAGCAAAACTCTTCAGGGGTGTCTGGGGGAATGACTTTGAAGTGACTTTTCCTTCGTTCCAAGGGGCAATTTTTAAGATTTTGATGGGTGATTTTCAATAACCCACTGAAGGTTAAATTCATACAAACCAATTAATAAATTTTAAATAATAAATTATTTAAATATTTAATTATCATACCGGTCAGTGATGTCTGAAGAGTCATAGTCTCCATTTTCTACTAGATTGGTTAATTGTTCTTTGAAGAATTTTTCCATACGGTGATGCAGTTCCCTCCACCAACGTTCTATCTTGTTTTGGGTTGAGGGACCATAAAGGACACTGTCAACTGAATTTTCGAAATCTCCATGTTGGTCATGCAGAAAACATTGTATTGTTGCCAAGACACCAGTTTCTGTCCCCTTGTCTATCCTAATCATTTTTGGCAATACTACAAGAATACAGTGGTAAAAAATACAATGCATTTTCACATAAAATTCAGAACACAGTAATGAACTTGGGACAACAACAAAGGATATCATGTCGATGTGAGATATCCTCTCAAATACTTACCTCTACTCTCGTACAAATAGTCAAAGTAAAATCTTCCAATTATTTTAGGGTCATTATTACTGGTCCATATTCTCAAATGCATCCTGACCTCCGTAAATACATAATGGAAACATTGACTTTTGGTAGCCACATAACTTATCATGGCCATCCAGTGACATTGTGTAATCAGAACCCTTTAAATTCAGAGAAATCATACAATCAATGCAATAGATAAATGGTACAGGCATAGTAATATTTTGCTTTGTGTGCAAATGTTTTTTATCTTTTTCGTTGGTTCCTTTGTTAAAGCGAGTGTTAAGGTAGCAAGATCCCACATAATCAATTTTTAATACCCTACAATATAACAATTAACTGTGGCAACCATTTGAAAGAACATATTTCCACAAAAAACGTTTGCATAACTTAATATGCTAATTAGCTGACAAAATGGCCACCGATATGTCAAAACTCAGATATACTTCAAGCAAGGTTACTCATGCATTTTCAGATATAGGGTCCTGGAAGTTGCAGAGTTTATAACTTGTATGTTTAGGACTTTAGGCATATTCTGATGGTAACACTTTCAAGATTAAGTGCTCAGCTATTTTCTGTCATGCTTTTTTCATGTTTTTCAATTTTCGCAATATTAATAATGTCAGATAATTCAACAAGTTTTAATCAGATTCGAAATTCCTATCATCATTCCCTGAAAGTGAAAGGTATACTTTGTCACTTATTTTTGTTAAAAATACAACTTTTCCTGGAAGATCTTGCTGTAGACATTGTACTCTCTGGCATGTACCGGGGGGGTGCGAACATTCCGACAGATGACGTCTTTTAATGTATGTTCAATGTTGTATTAGTAACATGTAACATTGTTTATACAAATCTCATTCAGATATAAATTTCGAACGTTTTAACACAAAAAAGCGTGTACTTACAGATGATTTAAATGCTTGCTTTCTTCGAGGTCTTTTGGGCTCACCTACACCTCCCCTGTCTTTTAATCCTTGTGGATTTACTTCGTACATCACATCGTAAATTAATCTTCGAGGCACATTTAACCCATGAATTTCGCGAACTTTCTTATGGAGAGCTCTGTAGCCGAGTAGACGTCCAGGGCCTTCCATCTCTTTACGAACTGCCGTTTCTACAGTCTCAACATCGACGTCATAATCAGTAAACTTTATATCGAAATACTGAAGACGACGCGAAAGACTCCGACTGCTCCAAGCATACTGCGTAAATTTTGATTTTACAAAATCTAGAATTTCATTTTTCTGTAAGTTCTGCTGTACATAACGTACTAAATCGTTTTTAAGCTCTACATCTACTTGCCATTCACAATTTCTAATACGCGCCATTTTGATTTTTTGCGAGAGCGCTCGGCCAGAGACTGGGATCAATCACTATGGCACTGATGGGCCTATGGCACTCCTGGGCCATGCCCTAAATTTTTTTAAATTTTTTTTAGGAAAACATTTATTAAAATTAGAAAATAAATAAATATATTAAAAAAATAAATAAAATAAATAAATATATTAAAAAAATAAATAAATATATTAAAAAATAAATGGACAAAAAAAATTATATATAATGAAAATAAAAGTAATTGATAAAATAAAAGTAAAATAAAAAATATATAACCATATAAAGTAATAAAAATGCTATGGCACTCCTGGGCCACCATAGTCGTCACTGTGGGAGACACCCACGTAGTGCCGCCACTGGTTGAGCTGACACATCCATGCAATTATTTATTTAATTTGTTTTCGTGTTTACATACACAAGGCAAGACACAACAGGGATGTTCAGCCCTAGTCATGGTGTCTTACCCTAAGAATTAAAGTGCACCTGACATCAAAAATTGTTATTGTCTTATTTGGAAGAACTTTTAAAATGATAAAGTAACTTCTTTTGAAGATTTTCGTTTCTTCGCTTTCTTTTTGAGATATATAAGTTTGTTTGATATGCAAATGTCCGGAATTTACGTCACACATGCATAATGACTTATTGGAGAAATGTGTGTATCTCTTCATTCTCGAACGAAATCCTTTAAAATCAAGAAGTTTGGTGTTGTGGGAGAAACACACACACGTGTTATTCACACTTTAGTGTTTTTATTTGATGAAGGCAAAGATATATAACATTCTCCAATAAGTCATTTGCATGTGTGACGTAAATTCCGGACATTTGCATATCAAACAAACTGATATATCTCAAAAAGAAAGCGAAGAAACGAAAATCTTCAAAAGAAGTTACTTTATCATTTTAAAAGTTCTTCCAAATAAGACAATAAAATTTTTTGATGTCAGGTGCACTTTAACAAACATACATAATACATTACATATATAACTATAACATTTACATATTACTATATCACAGCCTGTGATACGCTTATTATATCACTTATTACAACAAATACATTATACTAACACACACACTCACGTACGCACGCACAGTTAATATTAACAACAAATACTGAAGTTCTGCACTTCTGCGATTCAAGGTCTCTAACAGAATTACAATTTAAACATATTGAGCGCCAGGTAGATATAATATCAGTATTGAATGTGTTCTGGAGAGCGACAAAGTATCTTGATTTTAAATAATTTTTAAAGAGACTATATTTGTTAATTTCTTTTGTTTGATCGGAGAGTGTTCCAAAGTCTAGATGATCTTATGAAAAAACTTTTTTGAAAATGTTTAGTCCGAGGTTTTGGTATTTTGAAATTATGTTTATTTGAATGCCTGAGATGGTTAACCGGTAGATTTGGAAGATAGTTAGATAAATCGATGTTGTATTTTCCATTTGAACAACCATGAAGAAAAAGCAAGTCCTTAATTTCGTGCCAATATGAAAGCGGAAGAAGTTTGGTTTTTATTAGTCCGACTTTGTAATCGGCGGACAACTTTGGTATGCCAAGGATGTATGTTGTGGCTCGCCTTTGGACGCCCTCGATATCTCTCATTTGATTAATTGATTGGCCAGACCATATCTCACTAGCATAGTCAATATGAGGACGAACATGGGCCAGGTAAAGCAATCTCTTTGAACTAATGCTGAATGACTTGGTATTTCGTTTCAATAGTCCAAGTATTCTGTTCGCTTTACTGAAATAAAATAATCGGAAGTAAATGAGCGACAACACGCTGTCTGATTGAGCTCAAAAACCGTGTCATTATAAGTCAATAAAGCATATTAAGCTGACGTGTTCCTCGCGTAGATTTTGTCGTTTTTGACGTAAAGAATACCTGGATACAAGGCTAATCAAACTACTAACGCGACAGAATGTTGTAACTGCAACGTTGAGTACATTTTCATCTTATATCTGCATTTTTCATGGGCTTTAGTGTTAATAATTTAATGGTGTTATTTTATAAAATAAATAAAAAACTTTATCTTGTGTGATTATGGCACTCGAGAAGCTAGCAAAACACAATGGCGAAGCTGGTCGTAGCAACTGGTCATGCTATGCCAATTTATTTTGAAAACAATATATTTCTAAAGATCTGAATATGTAAATAGTTTCAAAATGTGCATGCCGTACGACGAAATGCTAACCTAATATCATCAAAACCCTAAATCTATGCAGAAAAAGCAAATTAATTGCTCAACACAGACGCGCAGTGTACTATTATTATTATTAATTTATTTACCTTTATTTGTGTGTTCTTGCCCGTCAACACTGCAGTCTACAATTACGCTTGAAATCAGCTGATAAAGTCTGTATAATTTGATGCTTTTGTCCAGAGGTTCTGCAATCTGCAACTTCTAGTATTCTACGCCGCCACCGCCCAAAAAACACTTTCGGTTTTTTTTTTGGGGGGACCGGAAAGGCGGTTTGTCGCGCTGGCGTCAATTTAAATTTAAACGCCAAATGTAACCACCAAAAAGCCGTACGTACGTCCCAATCATAATTCCTAACCCTAATAATCCTAACTTAATCCCTTCGACTGCCAAATTATCCCTCTCCAACCCCAATTTTCCTTTGTTACCACGGCAACAATAACGGATCGTTTACCATACATACAAATATATATATATTCCGACAAAAGGCTATTTTCACTTCTTGCATAAAAAAGGACGGGAAAAAATTCCGGTCGGGCTTAGCACTCTCGCCCCAGGACCTTCGGCCCGTACCGCGCGCGCCATCCGGGCGAGGGATTATAATTTTAATCCTTCGAAGTCAATTAACATTTCCTTTCATTTTTAAAATTGATTTCCATGTTTTCGCCGCTCGTAAACTGCAACACTTTATCAAAATTACATTGTGAGTTTACAATCGAGTCTCCGGATGTGGGAGGGATACGTCTATGACTTCAGAAATAGTTGTATCATCCATAAACATTAAAACATCGTCACTATTATCATCAGTGTGGGCCCGGTGGGGGATCACAAGTTCTCCAATAGTTTGTTGTGATCGATCAATAGTTTGTTCCGTAAATTAGTAAAAATAATCCTTACCACATTACATCTTGTAGTCCATGAGTTCGAGTTCGAGTTAATTTCGAGTTAACCTCGAGTTGACTTTGAGTTAGGTAAACCAACAAACTGACCCAGCGGTTTCAGGCATTACTAGAACACATACACGGTGAAAATTTTACGTGAAACTGCAAGGCAAGAAGTAGACAGCTATGGAGCAATGAATGGTTCGTGAAACTTGTTTCTCCACCAATCAACGCATTTGTTAAAAGGCAATTCGAAATTTTGGCCAATAAGAATGACTGAAACAATGGTCCAAATCAGTCGAGAAGTCGAGAAATACAAAGAGGTTACGCAAACCAATCAATGCTCGTAATAAAAGGCAGTTTACGAAATGAACAAATCACAAACACGGATCAAACGTTCAAATCAGTCGAGATAAAAACCCATACCAAAAGCAACAGACGATATGAAACCGGATGCTTCCGAACCGAAAACGACTTATGTAATACACATAAACATATTACTTGTCTTAGTGTATGTGAGTTTATCACTTGTGCTCACACTTTCGATTTGGTGATTTTTTACCTTAATCGACTGACCTATTTCACTAACGTTAAATCCGGGCGCCCTTCAGTTTTCTCTTCAGAGCCACGAGGATGAACAACCTCGCGACAGGCAGGTTGTTCTCACCATTATTTTGATGATAATGGTCAAAATAGAAGATATCACAATACCAATCCTAACCTAACCCTAACCCCAGCGCCTTAAGTATCTTCCTATCACTAACCCCCCGTATTCAGTGTCTTACTAACCCTAACCCCCGGCCGAAAATTCGCACCCGGACCGAACTTAAACTCATACTCCCGGTACCTCCATAGCTGAATACCATTTATGCGCAAGATTAACGAGAGCTATAAAACCGCTGAAGATCCAGGTAACCTGCCAAACTGCTCTTCACTCACTTTTTCTTTTGCATCTTCATACATCCAATTAATCAATAACATATGATTCCTGCACCTTTGATAAAACGCTAGTGAGAGAAATCGGTCGCAAATCTTCAACGGCAGAGCAAGGTTGTATAGACGGGGAGTTAAGGCTAGGAAAATGCTTAAGGCAGGGGTTAGGATTGGTGTTGTGTTGGAATTGGGTTCTAGAATTCTACAATTTATAACCATTGGTAATTCTGGGCCATTGCACACTTTGTAAATCAGTTTCAGTCCCCTACGCGGTCGTTTTCCTATATATCTTCCAGCTAACCCCCCCCCCCCCGCCTAAAATGAAACCGGCTGATGTGAATCACGAGAATGAAAGCATGGTGTGGCAACGATTGTAGGGTGACGAGTCAAGCACGCCTAGCAAAACCCTAACTCCCGCTTGTGTTGTTTATTGAACAGACAACAGAAAAATGGAATCTATTTGTTTTCCTGTTGTTCGGCACGGCGTACTTAGATTCCGTATAAAGTCTGTAGCATCTTTCACCCTAACTCTAATCCCGCCTAAAGTGTCATCCTAACCCCACAGAACTACCCCCATCCCAAACCCACACCCATCCACTCCCCTATTAGAGTCTAGATTTATAGATGAAGAAAAGACACAACGCTTGTCGTATTGAGTAAAATTATGCTACCGACCATGAAAGATAATACCGGTACGACTGTCTGCCGATTCCTAATTTGCCTCTGCGCATGAACCAACAATGGCGCGACCCAATCGGATGAAACTGTAGTATTTTAATATGAACAAGACGCCCGCTAGGCGTTAAGTCGGGCTAGTGGGCAAATTCAGCTATTTGAATGCAATTATTAAATCTATAGTTGTAGGTAATGACCCCTGGTTAAATTCTCCACTGAAATGTTAAACATTGCCAAACTGAACCCATCGCACAGTGTTTTCCAACGACTTTGATTCACATGGAGGTGAGTTGGCTCAGCATCTGAGAAGCCATTACTGAGAAGTCTGGCCTGCTAAATGAGCCATCATTTGCTTACCTAATTTAGTTCTAGCCAACTCAGCTTGGAAGGAAGCCGGCCTGTGCTCATGTAATAATAATTCATCTGGCCAGTCCGGCAAACTTGTTCAGTTTGAATAAGCATTAAATCAGTTAATCTTTTTCTCAGTGTTGGCAGTAGCAAGGTGTCATAACCTAAACATCTTAAAGAAATGTAATTCAAAATCTTTATTTCTTCATGAAGTCAACATTTTGAGCCAGTACCAGAGTACTAGTCCAGTGGGCCAGCTTGCTTCATGTAATATCAAACAGAGTCCAGACCGTCACTGGTGAACTAGCAAACAATAACAAACTCTTTACTCCTTTATGTTAATATAGTTGTTATGGGTGTCAAAACTCAGAGATTTATATACTGTGTGTTCATTTGTAAGCATTTGTGTATAATAATATGAACAATCGATACAAACTTACTGATAACCCAGAACATTTTGGAGCCCCATTTAAGCTTACAGGTAAAATATCAAGTGAAACAGGGTTATTCAATGGCAACATTACAACTTTATAGTACTTGGTATATATGAAACAAACTATAGCATCGACTTTATTTTCTATAACATAACAATAAACAATACAGGCAACAAAGCTTATAAAAATATTACAGTTACCTCAGAACAGTTAACATATTTCCATACAGCATTCACATGTTGAGTCTTCTTTAACATAGTAGACAAAAAGCGTATGGAAACAGATAATTTGATCGAGTACAGGTTCTCGAAATCGCAGACCAAACCGTTTCGAAAGCGATCGGGATTGTGAGCGTATATAAGATCAAGATACTTGCCAGCCACATCAAAGATTTTCAGAGAAAAACACTCGAAGAAGAAAGGTGATCAGACATTTCCCAGAGCCATCGCCGCGCCCCAGAAATAGACCGAGCGTAGTTTCTGGGACGTGAGAACTACTGTGGTAATATCGAGTTCTTCGGCAACAATCTTCCCCAAGGAATCTTCCTATCCCTCCCGGTTCAGTGGAGCGCGGTGATGCCTGCGAAGGAGGCTAGAATCTTCCCTAGACACGTTAATAACTCTCGAGGATCTCTTCAGAGGTGAAAAAAATTGTTGTCTGGTGTTTAAATTAGCAACCAATTGGGATTTGGGACAGAAAAGAATATGATTTTAGAATTTATGTAACTCGCGGCAATGAAATCAAAAAGGTCGATAAACACTGCATTGTGTATTTATTAATTGTGTGTTAACTGATTGTTAAAACTTCAAACAATAAAAGACTTGACAGCACAAAAATTAACGGTAACATATTGTTATAAACGACCATGACACACCTGACGCTATATACAAGTTTACGCGTTCGTGAGGAGTGGGAAAATTATTTGATCAATCTTTGTTTTGATTCTCGATGGCTTGTGTTCTCGTTTCTGTTCTGCAATATAAACACTACGTCCGATGATTTTGTTGGAGAAATCAAGATACTTTTTGTTCGCATTTCCTGAGCCAAGAATAACTGAGGCAATTTTTTGCACCATGCCACCATGGATGGATAACTCTCTGGATAATGCGACTACTTAACGTTAGACCAAGCGCTCTTTCTTGCATTTCGCGGACAAGTTTTTTTGAGCTTTTCTGGAAACACGACACGACTAAATGTTTGTCCGAAGATAACTTTTTTGGTGTAAACTCTGCCATAATAAAGAACGAAGTACAATACCGTTTGGTCCGTTTGAACGAAACACCGCGTAAATATTAAGAGTTAGACTATGTGCACACGGTGTCGTTTTCAAGCGTTTTTATCTGAAACGCGTTTCAAAAAGTATCGTTTTCACGGGGTGTTCACACGAAAACGGATGAAAACGACGTCAACTGACGAAAACGTTTTCAATAACGAAAACGATATCTGATAACCGTTTTCGCTATTGAAAACGTTTGGAACTGTGTCGTTTTGCCTTTTGTTCTCGTGTGAAAAGGGGAAAACCTTGGGAAAACCCTAAAAACGCTAAAAATTCAAAATGGCGGATATTATGATATAGTTTTTTGCTCGCCGGGAACTTGATCTTTCAGCTGGCAACCCTGGTTGTGAACTCGTTATTAATAACAATAACAACAAATAAAAGAAAAAATGCAGTCATTCAATTATTTAATGAGTCAAAAAAGCGATTAAAACGGCATTTAAAAGTCTTAACAGATCAGACGACAGGCCAAACTGTAAACAATGCGATGGATATTGCGAAAACACTTCGTGTGAACGGAGTGCCAAAACGACTAAATTGAAAACGACACAAATAAAAACGCTTGAAAACGACACCGTGTGCACATAGTCTAAATCTAATTAAAGGCAATCCTTAGCTAACCAATCAAAACACTTCCGGTGATGGATTATCCCAGAGCCTCCGTTTGCGTAGCGCGGCGAAGGCTCTGGGAACGATATTGAAGAAGCCTCTGAGTTTTACAAAGGTGAAAAGCCTGGGTACGAGGTTGATCGGATGATGTGGTCTAGTGGTTACCACACATGTCTATGAGCTGGGAGACCCGGGTTCATATCCTGGGTCGGACCACCACTCAGGGTCTTAAAATAATTGAGGAGAAGGTGCTGCCTTTGCAACAACACCAGCAAATGGTAAGACTTTCGGGTCTTCTCGGAAAACGACCTTAAATCGTAGGCCCTCGGAATCCCTAATCAGTTGGGTTTTCCGTTCACCTATGAGTGACAAACTGAATAGTCGAACGCTTGGAACATGAGCCTCTGGCTCGGATAAATAGGGCAACCTTATCCTGCGTGATCGACTCAAAATAAATAAATCAATCGGGATGATGCAATAATTGCCATTTCGCGACACGAGACTCGACTACATGTACATGAAGTTTGTAACTTAGCTTCAATCGATCTTGTCTACCAAATTAACAAATTTTAACAAAAATACTGATAAAACTAGAAGTTACTATCGCAAGGGAAGTGCTGCCTTGAAATTCAAGCCAGTCATGATATTGTGCAAAATTGCAAAAAATATAAAGTGGTGGGCTTATTGAAGTCAAAGTGGTGCCGGAGATAGTACAGCCTTGTAGAAGTGAGCTCTACATATATAATATGGTGCTCACACTGAGCTTGCATCCTGGATCAAAGGTACTCTTGGGTTAGACATCTATCTGGTGTAAGACATTCATTACGCACAGCCATGGGCAGATGAAGCATGTCCGATGGCCCCTGGCACATTTGCAGATGCCGCACATCTACCCGGCCCCTCCCTTATTGACCCCCCTTGTGTTGTAACCATTCTCAACATCTTTTCACAAAAATAATACTGATACAAGTCATATTATTATACATTCAAACTTCATTCTCGTTCTTTATTGGTCAACATACTCCAGATGTGGCGTCATTTCCGGCGAATACTTAACAATTATTGGATTCAGTTTTCGCATGATATCGAGAATTATCAAGGCCGAGGTTTGACTTGATAATTCTCGTCGATATCATGCGAAATCTGAATACAATAATTGTTTTATTATGTGAATTATTGGACGGAGGTGTCGAAAAAATTATTGGACGCTGATGACGTCACTACCTCAAAGCGCGCGAAAATTACAAAATAACAAAATGGCTATTTTGCCTCTGGATTTTGAATGTATAATAAAACAATTATTGGATTCGGCTTACGCATGATATCAAGAATTATCGCGACCTCGGTCAATGTTATCCGCTTCAGATAACATTAACTTCGGTCTGGATAATTCTTGATATCATGCGTAAGCCGAATCCAATAATTGTTTATTTCCCAATTGCGATAAGTCTAGTACGATATATATATATATCACATAGTGACTAGACCATATCTGGAATGACTATGTACCGAATGACTATATATATACCGAATACGAGTATAAATATTCGGCCAAATCCTGGTGCTATACATATGATACGATAATACAAGTACTATCAATTATTTGAAAATCTTAATGCTATTTTAGGTTTCATATTATGCTAAATGTTCTTATTATTCCAATTAGTTGGTCAAACATATAAGGGTTAGATAACCAAGTACAATGATAATGAGTCATTTGAAGAATTCTAACTGTTTATTCGTCGCTATTAGCCCTGAGGCCAGATCCCAAAGCGCCTTGGATCCAACCATTGGCGAACAAGATAGCTTCACCACCAAAGTGGATGAGACGGATGTCTTTCGGCTCCAATAGAATACGTAAATGACGCATATAACTAACTGTACGGGTGTAAGTGGACAAATGCTCCAGCGGCCGCGGCCTGGTCCGTGTAGCAAGACTGAACCACTTCGGATTCGAAGAGATCAGTGACCTCCGACGGACTAGTATCGTCCTTCAACAGACCTTGGTAGAGCTCTTGCACCTCTCGTAGAATTTCCGTAATGGCATCGTTTTCCGAATGCGAGCCAAAAAGCAGCGCATCTTTGTTCCGCGTGTAAATCATCAACATCCCCCGCTCTGACTTGTCGGAAGGTGACCGGGCGCTCGGATACACTATCTGACCGATGGGTAAATTGGTTGTGGAAACACCCCCGTTTTTCACAGGATATTTGGTCTTCTCCTATAGAATGATCTTGAAACCAAGCATGATCTTGGTTGAGGGCTCGTAGTCGATTCCGGCAATAGCATCAGCGACGTGCTGGGGAAGGTATGGGCAGAACTCCACCTGACGCATGATATTTAGTGGCACAGTTAGAATCACTGCGTCGCCTTCAAAATGGAACTCGTTCCCGGTTTGGGTTTGACGACCGGTGACTTTGACGGCGTACGAAGACTCGCCAGTACACCCAGTCCATTCGACTTTTCTTACCACTATTCCATACGGAACGTCTTTTTCTAAGCAGTAGGGCTGTGCAACAGGTTTGACAAAGGCTTCGGGCAATACTTCCATGCCATTTTTAAGACTCTTCATCGTCGGGGTCCACCATTCCCCTATATCTCTTCAGCCAACGCGGCTGCCATATACAAACCCGGCAAAAGTTGATATCTACGAGACCATCGATTGCTATACTTGGCCAAGGCCTGAGGACGGTGCTACTGTCTTGCAAGTTGCCCATGTCTGACGAAAAAAACTCAAGAAAGGACACCTATTGCTCCAACGGGTCATCCACTTTCGCCATTGCTCCGTGTATTTCTCGACGTCGAGGATTTTCGTAGGCACGCTGTAGGCGACTTCTTTAATGGTTAATCTGTAATAATCGACTAGAGAACAGAAATCTTTAACTATACGAGGAAGACATTAACCGAATGTGAGGTCTGTACGGGAAAGTATTTGCCTGACGTTTTCGTATATATATCGAGCAAATTAACGTGACCACAGAACTTACTTATATTGTTAATCTTAAGATCGATTCCCCGATCCTTCTCGACATTATGTAGTAGTAGTAGTATTTATTAGACACTCCCTAAAAGGGCTTTTCAGTGAGCTATTACAAAGTTTTCAGTAAAATATTACAAGAATTATTACATGAGCCTATAAAAATTACAACATTTCGTATTACAAACTATTAGAAATCATGCAGATGTTACAAATCTAAAAATTTCTTCAACAAAATTGATTTAAAAAGTTGCTTAAACGTTCCCAAATTTAACGTTATTGCAATATCATTGTCAATAGTAAAATTCCATATTTCAATTGCTCTAAAGAGAAATGAACGTTGCCCCGTGGCTGTTCTACAACGAGGTATAATTAGTTTAGAAGACGAAGAAAACCTAGTGTTATAATTGTGTTTTTGATCACATATGTGTGAAAATTTTGAACAGAGATACGAAGGAGCCAAGTTATTCATACATTTGAAAGTCATTATTGCATTTTTGAACTTAAGAACATCAGCAACTGGCAACCATCTTAAGGACTTTAAAGTTGGTGTTATATGGTCAAATTTCTTTTTACCACTTATAATTCGAGCAGCAAAATTTTGAACATGTTGCAATACAGCAATATTTTTCTTGGATGTGTTTGACCAAACAGTAGAAGAGAAGAACAGTCTACTAAAAACGAGTGAGTTAATGACGATTTCTAACGTTTTTTGGTCAAGAAGATGACTGATTCTCGATATCTGGCATAGAGAATAGTTGCAAGATGCAGCAATTTTACTGATGTGGTTGTCATAGGTAAGATATTGGTCTAAAGTTACACCCAGGTCTTTTACGGAAGTTGAAGGCTTCAAGGACTCTCCCAGAAATTGAATGGATAGATCAGCAGGCAGTTTTCTCAAAAGTTGTCGAACGCCGAATAAAATAAACTTGGTCTTTTTCGGGTTTATGAGTAATTTGTTGGAGCAACACCATCCAGCCACTCTATTCAGATCACATTTTAGATCGTTTAGTCCACGATCAAAATCCTTCAAGCTAAAAGATAGATAAACTTTTGTATCATCAACATACGACTCTATATTGATATATTACATTAATATATTCTACATTAATATATTCTTAATTCTTAAATCTTATGTGTTCATTGAACACGGAACATGCGATCATAGAACACGCCACATGTGATCATAGAACACGGTACACGTGATCAGAGAATATATCAAATTAACGTGATCACATGCAGAACTTACTTATATTGTCAATCTTAAGATCGATTGCCAGTTCTTTCTGGAACTTCTTAATTCTTTTGTCCCATCCAGGCCACAAGTTGTCGCACATCGCACATCGCTCTCGCTCTAGCCTTCTGGATCTCTTTCTTGCCGGCCGACGGCTGAAAGTCTACAGAAAACAAAAATAATGGCAACAATGAGAAACGGAGGTTTATTGTAAGCTCTCTGTAAATGGTATGTAGAATGCGACTCAGCCATCGTCTCGTGTCTTAAACAACGCGGTGTATTGACTCACCTGCAGTAACTCTAACGATCTCACCTCGGACGCTCACGAAGCAGTTGCCGTCGGGATCAGTGTTGTAAAATGGTTTCGTTGGAAGCTCGAACTTATTAATATAGGCATCAGTTAGGTAATGACGGTTCTTTAAAGGTATTCGCATGGCTCCAACTAAATTGAACAAAACTAACAGTTACTGTATACAACGTAACTCACATGACGTCAGTTGCATAAATATGAACGTCTGGTCTTATGCTGGTAATGTTCAAAGTTATATATATTTAAATCCACTGCTTTAACGTCTAATCGTTACCGGAAATTAACGTCAAAATTTCTTTTCTTAATAGTTCTCGATATCAAGGTCATTAATTTTCTTGTTGGAGCTTTCTTTCAACAGTTGCGATGAATACCTGAAGTTTTATAATAATAAACACATTTTTTAGTTATATAATCATTGTCATCTTTCGGCAGTAAGAGATCATACATTAATGAGATCATATATTAATGTGTATATATTGTTTAGGTTTGTCTTAATTTTTAAGTGCAAGGTATATGTGACCCTCCACGCGAAAACGTACCTTAACGCTTTAGCGAACGGCATGAAAATACCGTTCGCTTACCGTTTGGTAAGCGTTCGAACGCTTTAAGAAGCCGTTCGAACGGTTTGATAAAACGTTTAAAATTATTAACAGAGCGTTCGAACGCCTGTTATTAAACGTTCGGTGCCTATTATTAACCGTTCGAACGGCTAACTGAAACCGTTCGAACGGCGAACAGTTAGCCGTTCGAACGGTTTCAGTTAGCCGTTCGAACGGTTAGTAACAGGCGCCGGTTTTACCAAACCGTTCAAACGGCTTCTTAAAGCGTTCGAAAGCCTTACCGAACGGTAGGGAAATGAAACGGCATTTTCATGCCGTTCAGTGTTCGCTAAAGGGTTATTAGCGCGAGCGTTTAATCGGGTTTACATTGTATGCACGAATTCAAACGCCGGATTATGACGAGCGCATAATGGTTCAGTTATAGGCGTAAGAATAAAGAGTTTGATCGAACGCCAATGACAAGCCAACTAGGTCGTGTGCGGCTTGACAGGTGTGAGAACACGGGAAGACAGCTCTAACGTAATGCGAGATTATGTTTGTTGTTGCCAACACAGACTCACTTCATTTGACGAATTGCGGTTAAAGTACATTGGACACAATTCCTAATCGCTAACTGAAACCGTTCTAACGGCGTTAGAATGGCTTCCCCAAAGCGTTCGAACGCCTTATAAGCAAAGATTTACGCAAATCTATAAGCAAAATGTGACAAGAAATAATTTTATATCATTCGAACGATTTCCACTAGTCTACATAAAGATTATTGACGCGCAATTGACATTTTTCGCATGATCCCCATAGCTGTCCTTCCGGAACAACCGCGACAGCAATACAGCATGATCCAAACTTCCCCGCGTTCTCTGCACTTTTCTGCTGCTGGAAAACTATGAAATTTGACAGTTTTCTGTTCGAATGGTTTGATAAAGCGTTTTAAAATTATTAAAAGAACGTTTCAAACGGTTTCGTTAGCCGTTCGAACAGTTGTTAACTGTTCAAACGGTTTCGTTAGCCGTTCGAACGGTTAAGTTAGCCGTTCGAACGGGTTTGTTAGCCGTTTAGTTAGCCGTTAGTTGTGGTCAACCGTTCGAACGCCTATTATTATCCGTTCGAACGCCTGTTATTACCCGTTCGACCTCCTGTTGTTAACCGTTTAGTTAGTTTGCGAAACCGTTCGAACGTTTTTCGAAACCGTTCGAACGCTTTTACAAGCCGTTTGTCATCCGTTCGCCGTCCGTTTTTTTGGCCGTTTAAACGGAAAAGCGTTAAGGTACGTTTTCGCGTGGAGGGTCACATATTAGGAGGGTTTTCATTTCAAATTAAACTTTCTATAATGTACATTATGCTATATTAAAACTGAACCTTTATATTAATGATTTTATGTTTTTAATATATAAAAAGAGTATTATTAAACTTAAAGTCTTCTTAATTGAGGATGGGTTACGATTTTTTTTTCAATGTCTGAAGGAGAGATTATGAAGGTCAACAATCGCTCAAGAGAGCGGTTATGGAATTTTTAGTTTACGCCTAAAATATCATCCACAACCTACTATCCCATAAATAATTACCGCTTCGTAAATGTAATACATAAATCTGCTGATTCGGTACTATACCTTCCGCAAGGAGTTCTGATGGTACGAATTTAAAATTAACTGTCTTGATTCTTCCACCAACACGCTGTTGTCTCTCTAGAATAGTGACCTATATTTAAAAAAACATTTACAATCTTACCAATCTTAAAAAACATTTACAATCTTACCAATTTAAAAAAATAATTGTTTTAAAATAAGGGTTGGTTAGCAAAATTTTCATGACTACTTACATAAAAATATTAAGAGCTCGTCATTCAACATTTTATCATCTCCAGTTCGCCTTAGTCATCATTGCACATTAGCTTTTATTATTGTAACTATTACTCTCCTTGTTTTCCTTGGATTCCTGCTCTGTATAGGGAGATAAGTATAATCTGAAAGTTACAGAATTAAAACTTGTATCGACGATATGCATTTTTTTCAGGACCAAGACTATTTCTCTGCGGCCCCGACCATAAATAATGACCGCGGTCCCTAAAGGAAGAAATATTCCTTCTACTTGCAGGTCGTCATCTCGCAAACTAATTATACCTCAGTCCAGCACGTTTCAGGTCGTATGCGGCTGCAAGACCGGAGATACCTTCTCCAACGATCAACACTTTATTTTTATTTTTGGTCTTTCCCTCAAGGACGTTCGGCTGAATACTTGTTGCGATTTGGAAGATTGGCGCATCAGGTTCAACATCATGACCCTTTTAATACCTGTAGACTAAGCCTTTGGCCACCAAGATTTCGTAAAATGTTTACTTGTCTAAGTCGGTGTCACTGTCAACACCAGGAAAGAAACCCAGATAGTGAAGAGGATCGAAATCGCCCTCATTATTTACTTGTAACGAAGTATATTTTTCAACAAATACTTTTTACTTTAACGAAGGAATTTTTTTGTTAAATAATCACTAAATAATTAACTTTACTTTTTTTGTTAAATAATTATTAAATAATTAGCTTTACTTTTTGTTTTATCGCCAAAGTAAAAAAAGAAATTCGGAATGCGGAGTAGCGAAATACTCGGTCCACTCTATCCATCCATCTCTATCCAATTACAGGTATTAACACTGCAGGAGACATTTCTGGCAAAAACCTGTATTAAACTCATTTCCTAGAACTTTGATCGATAGTTCATATAGTCCTAGACGATCATCAAACACCATCATATTATCTTTGTGTTTCGTTTTTAATTCAAATGAGATGCAAAAAACGTCTGAACTAAAAGTTAAAAATTCGAAGATCACAGGCAGTATAATTTCAATAATTTACATACAACCATACCATGGTTTATCAAAAATGTGATACATGTCCTTTGCCATCTGAGTTTAACTACAAGTAACTGCAGTGGTTATGGGTTATTATCAAAGCATCTCACCAATATAATGATCTGCAGATGATTGCGAATTTGGAATCAGGCACTCCGTGATTTTTACAATAGCCTAACGAAATTTTTCAATCAAGGAAGTAAACGAAAGCTTGAAGCATAGCTTTATTCTTGGCCTAACCACAAACTATTGACATTTGTACATAATTATGGATGTTGCTGTGATATGCTACCTGTTTAGTATATGCGTTCACAGCATAAAATATGGAACGTTGTATTCACTACTATTTATTAGAGAACATCATTTTAAGATACGAAGGCATGTAACCTTGGAATTGTAACGCCTTATTTTTGCATCCGAGCAATACATGCTGAAGTCTCAACTATATTATAATATACAGAAGTTTATTTGATATGGTGATAAAAAAGAAACTATTTATAGTGCTAGTTTGGCTGAATTGCGTAAGACTAGTTATTTACATGATTCTTCTATTTACATATTAATAATATAAAATAATTATCAGCTAAAAACTAAGTTATGATCATTTAAAATTGTTCGATGTTCTTCCTTAGGCAACTCTGTACTATAAATATATTTCTGAACCGGTTAGTACGGCATATTCGTAAGTTGAAAACTCTAGGTTGACGTAAATGATATCTGGATTGTTCACAACGTTCTGGTAAGAGACCATAATTTGTGGTTCGGATCATTAAGAATGTTTTCAAACAGTTTCGAACATAACTTATCGTGACGGGTTACAAGATCATCACAGAAGAAGGAAGTTACATGCATCTTTATAAGTATAGTCCGGTAATATTATTGATAATGCTCTCTTCTGTATACGCTCGAGGTCGACAAGGAGATATTCTGATAAGGAATAATGGCATACGGGAGCAGCATAATCTACAATAGACCTAATACAAGATTTATAAAATAGAGCAAGATCCTCACGGGAAACATTGGCTCTCTTTAGTTGAACTAGAAAATATAATCTACTTGCAGCTTTTTTAACCAGTGCCGTAGCAGGCGCTATACGGTAGGCTATTTAATTTATTAAATTAAAGTGAAACTGAACCGATTAACTTTAATAGTTTAATGTAACTTGAAAGCTGACGTTGTGATTTGCAAAATACGAAAAATAACTTCGTGCAGACTTTATAATAATGGTACACCAAGTTTTACGGAATCACATTACGTTATCGGAATGTTTTTACCCGAACCCTGACTAATTTTTCTTTTGCTTTATTCAACGAAAGGAATCACGCCGTGCGGTTTTTGGACCTACTTCTGGATTATGTTCTGTATATATTTTATTAATAACTTTAATACTATAAAAGCATGCAGATTTTAATTTATTTTGATTGATAACCTGAATTTGAATTTGTACAAACTAAGGGTACCCCGGTAGTGCCGAATTTGTTCCCCAAAATTTCGAGGTCTCCCGTGGGAGCTAGTAATCCACAACTGCCCCCCACTTTTTGACACCTTGCTACGGCACTGTTAACTATCTCGGCAATGTGATAATTCCACTTTAAATTGTTGGTAATTGTAAGGCCTAACAACTTGACGTTTGGTAAAGTTTCTGTCATATCACTTTTTCTGTTTAATGATGATAATTCCTTGGTAGACTTAGACAAGTCAATTCTGAGTTCCTTACACTTCTTGACATTGAGTTGTAGGTGATTTTCTGCCGACCAACTTTCGATTCGATCCACTATAGACTGAGCGTGGCTTTCCGTTCCTTTTGGTACGACTTCAGATGCTGTTGTATATCAGCTACACATTTCCACAGTGGGTGGTCTGGTAGAACTAAGTCGTCATCAACGACCAGAAAAAGCCAGGGCCCATGTTTAGTACCCCGAGGTATACCCCTGAGGCCAAATAAAAATAATAGTTGGTTTCAGGTTTCCGACCGACCTGTTAAAAAAGTCACCGACCATAAACATTTTATTGTCCTTTTTGAGTGGTCATTTCAACTAAAAACTGCCGAAATACATTAAAGAAATGCTCGGTTTTGCGACCACATGCGAAAACAGAAAACAGGAAGTGTCGCATAATTGCCGTGTTGTCACATTTTGGTTTTTGTTTTGCTTCTCTTTTGAGCATTAGTTGATGAAATTTTTGTTGTCATAACATACAATGACTGAACAATTTAAAACAACGAGTAACATATATTTGTTAACTTTAGACAATGAAATAAAATCAAACGTTTGCGGTTAATATACACCATGTTTATTTAACGATAAAAGTCGTTGAGTTTTCGTTCCGTAAACTCAGGACTTCGTCAGAGCGTGACTAAACGTGAACTGATAAGATTTTTTTTGATTTTATTTCATTCATACATCGCCATGCCAAGCTTCAAAACTTTGATAACTTCGAGACAAGTTGATCTTGACGATCGTTTATACCACGACACGTTTCTATATTTTACAACTGCTTTTCGACTTGAAAAGGTTAGTGACAAACTTGAGAGTTCACATGCAAAAAATACTACTACAATATACTAGAATTGAAGATCGTAAATGAAGCCAAGATCCTTTAACAAGACCAAACCAGCGCAAAAACGGAAACACATGCCATTAGCGAGAGACCTGCTCCGGCTTTTCATTGGTCGACAAATATAGTAACACTGCGACGACGTACTCAGATTTCAAGTCGCTCTCAGACTTCGAGTCGCTTGGTTTAATACTGCTACCACAATCTGTCACCAGATCATTGATCGCACTTTATATGAATTCGCAATAATAAGGATTAATTTATAACGAAACAAGGATTTATTTGAAAATAACTACCATGAGAAAATCTCAGTAATCCATTTAAAACTATCCATATAGCGACCTTT
This sequence comes from Chrysogorgia sp. JL179-B06, assembly GCA_035772405.1. Taxonomy (NCBI): domain Eukaryota; kingdom Metazoa; phylum Cnidaria; class Anthozoa; order Scleralcyonacea; family Chrysogorgiidae; genus Chrysogorgia; species Chrysogorgia sp. JL179-B06. The sequence continues at coordinate 667,075 of JAYKKM010000051.1, read as the reverse complement.
TTGTATCTAGTATCGCACAGATGCCAACTACGGAATACACTTCACACTATGCACTTAGGGGATATCACAGAAGAATCTAAAATCTCACCTTTGGCTCTGAAACACGCATTTGGGACGACAAATACATTTACCGGAATTTTCCTGTGAAAATGCTATCATTCAAAAACATACTTTTATTTACTACATGTAGTTTCATTGAAGGACAGCGCTAAACTCCACGATTTTCAAACAGTGATTTTTTCAATTCTCTGACTAAAACGGTAAACGTATTTGTCGTCCCAAAATCGTGCTTCAGAGGCAGAGGTGAGATTTTTTCCTCACTGCTGAGAAAATAGCTTTTAGACTAGGAGTTACTATCGCAAGTGAAGTGCTGCCGCGGGATTGGCAGGAACTGTCATACTTAGCAAAGTTTCCAAATATTCAAATAGGGCCCTGGGGCACTGTATTGGGGGAATGTGTTGAAGCAAATTGAAACGTGGTGTTATTAAATGAAATATTTAATTAACATGGGTTTTAAAGTTACAGGATTATTGCTATAATCACTTACAATATAATTGGCAAGGCTATTGTCATACGAACGAGACTATAATCAGCCATTGGGAGTAAAAATTAGGCTATTTTTGGAAATTGAATGTTCATTACATGACTTTCCTCTTTCGACAACTAAGGCACTTCTTTTGGGATTAAGTCACTCCTCCATCATATATTACGTTGGTTGGGGGCAGATTATATTCCCAGATGACAGTTACAGGTGGTACTGTATAATAGTAGCTGTGTGTTGTATAGTGACTCCATTGTTGGTATATGATGGCTTTTATTACCCTTGTTGACATGGCAGGTAATTGTACCACAGCCACTCTTAGTATAGTGTTCTTCTCACGGTGGCTCAATTTCTTTAGGCGAGATATTTGTGTACATTTTACATATTTCCATGTCCATCATTGTGGATTTATATTCTTCAAAACATCTGTGATTATGCTTCCAGTAAAGCGTTTTTTTTTAGACAATCCATTTACTTTGGGTAGATTTCCACATGTTAGTTGATTGCACATGTACGTACAGTACTGATATCCACATACGCAGTTTGTGTTGGAATTTAATATTGTTGAAACCACTGTAGATTATTCCAAATCACATGGGATGTACATCAGGGCATAATTCGGCAATCCATTTCTTTTCAGTAGGTTATTTATTTGTTGGGGATACACATTGTATATTATAGCCTACAATGCATTCAGAATTAGTAAAACCTACAAAGAAGAAGAATTTATTAGACTAATAAATATATTTAGAAAACATACGAGTTGCTATTAAATGCAGTGAATGTCACTTGTGCTACATGATGAAGCCGGCTTTCTTCTTGGAGTCTGTTCTTTCTTCTGCATAATTCAAAGATGGGTTATGGGGCTGTATAAAAACTAAAGGGTGTTTAAAATTGACAATAAACAATTGTTAGAGATTGGTAAACACTACCATTATACTAAATTAATTTATTCCTGAAAAGATAGTTAAAACTGAGCCAGGATTGAAACGGATTACAAACCGTGTTTGATCATAATACAGTCATAGTGGTTATATTTATGGGATATTAATGCTATACGAATATATTATTATTAATTATATTTATTCAAGCCTTCATTAAGTCATATAAATATTCAAAAGGTTAAGATGCTAATGAATTTAACTTTCCGTTTAACTTCGAGTATGGACTATTTAAATGTCAGTAAGTCGCTATGAATACGAAAATACGAAATGACTGTGTTTTCTCTATGAGCCTATGAATACGTTGGTTTCGAAGCGAAAATTGTATTGCACATACTAATACTCAACAAGCCCTATTAAAATTGCACATACTAATACTCAACAATCGTCTTACCTTGATAAGTGATTTTCCACGCTGAAAGAACGCAGTTTCGAAAATGGAAATGAGAGATTATGACAGGCGACAGCATGCGTTTGCACTCGTTCCAAAACATCCGAAGCAAACTTCCGTAAATACTCGGAAGCCTCCGAAGCAAACTTCCGTAAATACTCGGAAGCCTGTTTACGTCACAAAACGTCATAAACTGAGCGGCCATTAGTGGACATACAAACCCACAAATCGACACAAGTCGAGATTCTGTTCGCTTTACATAGCTCGGGGAAAGAGGTCTGGGCACGAGACACAGCCACCCAAGCCAAGATTAGTGTGCTGCCTCCCTGAGGGTCGGCAGCAAAAAGTCCCTGCGCGTGCCGTCTGCAGAGCGTAAAATGCAATTCAATTTTAAACCAATATAGGAATGATTAATTAAGTTAGATTCTTCTGTGATATGCATAGTGTGAAGAGTTCTTTTTGCCAATTTTTTTCTTCGGTGCGTGCTGTGCGAATTGCTTTGCCATGTGTACGCATGAAGCGCTCAGCCTCTGCATTCGCTTTTGGCCATAGTGGTGTGATTCTTCTATGCATGAAACCAAGTTCTTTGGCAAAAACTTTGAAAGAATTGCTGTTAAATGGAGGGCCATTGTCAGTTTTTAGTTGTTCTGGAATTCCATGTGCAGCGAATATTTTATCTAATTTAGGTATGACAGCTGTGGCAGAGGTGGAAGAGACTGTTTCGATGTCTGGATAGCGTGAATACTGATCAATGACGACCATTAGAGTTTGACCATTTGGAAGGGGTCCATAAAAATCAGCGGCAACATTTTTCCACGGCCCATTGGGAAGTGGTGACATTTGAAGTGGTTCTTGCCGGTTTTCTGGGGTTGCGGCTTGACAAGGAAGACAGCGTTTGATCATGGTTTCAGCTGCTTGATCTATTCGATGGAACCATACCTTTTCACGAAGTAGTTGTTTAGTTTTAATGAGACCTTGATGGGCTAGGCTTAGAGCTCTGGAACGTAGTCTAGCAGGCATCACATGCAAGACGGGGACCACGAAGGATGATGTCATTGTTGGTAGACACGGTCAACTCATATTGCGAATTTTGTGAAATGCTTTCAGGTCATTCATATCAATCGGTGAAGTACAGTACATGCAGTACCACTGGTGGCGTTTGCATTCTGTTTTCCGAAATCGAAACAGAATGAAAAGGTGAGCTGAATGCGTCTCAACAACACAAATGTTTGTTAGCCTTCAAACTCGCCGTGCTTTTTAAACATTAATTTTCAAGCGTCGCCCTTATAGTTTGAATACGGATATTACACGGTCTCACAGTTATTGCGTTGTTTTTCATTCCGTGGGCAACTATTTCTAGTTTCCGAAATCGTTTCTCATTAACAAATGATTGCTCGATATTATTTGTTACGTTAGGTTTCAATATTCGAAATAACGGCCCTGCTTTTTCGTTTTGAATCTTCAAAACATAGGACATTGCCAACTGGCAAAACAACGTGTCGTCTTACTTTACCTTCAAACACACGGCTTTCCTTCGCTGATATAACCCACAGCATTGTTCAAAGTTTACTATGGTTTGGATAAGAATACTTAGTGAAAACGTGCTTTCCAATGCTATCGGTGTCTTTCAGATTGACAAGGTATAACACCCGCGTGATTACTTAGCTAACACATTAGACGGCACGCTTGGAAGTCAGATTTGAGTCTTTGAGAAGACGCGTGACATTTGAGATAAATTAATTAAACGCATGATCGATGGGTCGTAATATGATCCACGGGGATGCGGAGGGTTAAATGGGGTTTTAAGCGTAATGCTGCTACACAAATAGCGCAGGCTCAATGTCTATAATTTCTGGCCATAGTCTCTTACCAAACAATCCACATATAATCTACGTCAACCTAGAGTTTTCAACTTACCAATATGTCGTACTAACCGGTTCAGAATACATTTATAGCACAGAGTTGCATAAGGAAGGACATCGAACAATTTTTAAATGATCATAACTTAGTTTTTAGCTGATAATCATTTTATATTATTAATATGTAAATAGCAGAATCGTGTGCATAACTAGTCTTACGCAGCCACTGCTGCAATGTAAAACTAGCACTATAAATAGTTTCTTTTTTATCACCATATCAAATAAACTTCTGCCGTTATTATATAGTTGCGACTGCAGCATGTATTGCTCGGATGTAAAAATAAGGCGTTGTCACAATTCCAAGGTTACATGCCTTCAGCGTATCTTAAAATGATGTTCTTTAATAAAGAGTAGTGAATACAACGTTCCATATTTGATGCTGTGAACACATACTAAACAAATAGTATATCACAGCAAACATCCATAATCACTGTACAAATGTCAATAGTTCATTGTGGTTAGGCCAAGAATAAAGCTATGCTTCAAGCTTTCGTTTACTTCCTTGATTGAAAAATTTCTTTAGGCTATTGTAAAAATCACGGAGTGCCTGAGACAGAAACCAAATTCGCAAACATCTGATCATTGGTGAGCGATGCTTTGATAATAACCGATAACTGGTGGAGTTACTTGTAGTTAAATCAGATGGAAAAGGACATATCACATTTGTGCTAAACCATGGTATAGTTATATGTAAATTATTGAAATTATACTGCCTCATGTCATCTTCAAAATGTATTATGTTGTTTTTTAACTTTTAGTGAGACGTTTTCTACATCTCGCGTATCTGAGATCACAATAGTTTGTACAAACCAACCTTTTAGAGTATTTGATTTGTATTAACAACTGAGCTATACTGAAAGTTTGTAACATTCTGTCGCATTTCGGACTGAGACGACCAATGTGGACTGGTCTGGTTTATGACGCATCTTTTATTGGCTGATCAAATAAATCGATTCAAGAAAAGTTTCACGATGTTCCTCACGCAGTGCAACGATGAAAAACCTTGCTGTTAATAATCTTTGTAAAAAGTAGCTAGATTCGAGTTCTACATGTTAATTGGTACCATTTCAGTAACTTGTCTCACAACATTGTTACCTTCACTGGTGCAAATGTAATTTGTCATCAATATTTGATTTTTTAGTCGTAAAACGTTAATTTTGAATATTTTAATTAAAGAACTGTATATCTTCTCATGTCGAGTACCAATTACAGAAACATTCAAATATTGTCTACAAATTAAATCTTATAAAAAATAAGGCGCTACAATAAATTAAAGCGACCAACGAGTTATCAAAGGAATGTAAGTTTGTTTCAACGATTAGTCTATCTTTGACCTAGTTTGATCTTGCTAATTGGCAATCCTGTCATAATTATCAAACAACTCATAAGCAACATCGTTCTATCAATGTCGTTGGATATATATTTCGATATACACATGGATACATATTTCGATATACACATGGATAGCTGATTTTCTATTTCCTTTAATGTTTAGTTTTAGCTCAGTGTTTTCTTTCGGTTGGCTCTCCCTATATATTCTTTAAAAATAATGCTTAAAAATCTAGAGAATGTTTACATTTAAATCAGTGGTTTATAAAAGGAAAGTTTAGACTAAATGTATTTGGGGATCTATTTCAATCGAACTGACGCAAGTGACAACACTACTCGTGATGGACTAGAGTAAACCAACTCGACTCATTTAAAGCCAACTTAATAATTTGGTTTAGATCCTTGCAACTACGGTCAAATTAATGACCTGCAACTATATAACAATAATGAATGCATGTTGACAAAATATGTTGACAAATATGAAACATCAACAAAGATTAACAAAACAAACTCGCTTTTGAATTCCTTTACATTCCATGTTAGAAAAGTTGGTTAGAGTCAATTACTTAGCTAGTGTTCAAGGTAAGTGGTGTTATTTTCTAGAGAATGTCACTGAGTCTAATTAATCAATAGGCAGGCTTGATTCAATTTTCTCGTTGCAAGTTTGATTAGATTTTGATCAAATTTACATTAGTTGCAATGACTCAAATCAACTACGACTCGAGTCGTTACAACACTGTATCACATCACGAAGCTTATTGTACATTATCTTTTCATAAGGAACAGCAAATACATTCCCCTGACGAGATAATACGTTGCCCTAGTTACCAAGAACGGGAGGTACTAATTCTAAACACCAAATAACTCTAATCCTAAACCCTAAACCCTAGACGCAACCCCCGGCATTCACAGCCTCAAAGACTTTAAAATGATCACAGGAGAAAAGCGCCAGAAAAACTCGGTTTCACACAGGTTTTCAAGAGTCCAAATAACCTACTATCGAAATATCGTAGGATAATATTAACGAGAAACAGCGGAACATTTATTGAAGTCCAAGATTATTAATCATTCCAAATAATGTGCAAGGCTAAGCATATACTAGTGTTGATATTTGAATCCTTTCGATGAATCCATCACAACTTTGAATAATTTTCATGTCGTTATCATGATAACATTTTTTGGTTGCAATGCATGCTGAGTATTTGTCTTTTCAATTGTGCATCCAAATCACGTGGTTTTGTTTTTGAAAAGATTTAAAAAGCAGAATAGTCTTTCGGCGGACATTAAAAAACATGCGTCGGAACATCGCGTGTCTTCTACACACTACAACTGACAGATACGCAACTCAAAAGTAATCAATTCTGTCAACTTCAATTCATCACATTAGCCAAGAATCACGTTATTGACCAAGTTAAATTCATCAAGAGATTGTAGGGGAACACGTTTTTTGGTTCTACTTGTAGGTAAGTTTCAAGTTGCGATATTTTACATCATCTATAACCATCGAAAACGAGGCAACAGAGGCGAGGTCTTAAAAATATGTTTTCAATTTCTGGTATACGCCTTGAGTTTCCTCCTATACCTTATAAGTCACGAAGAAACAGCTCATAATTCAGGAATTTGCCATTTGGTGATAATCAAAATAGGTCGGAAGGAATGTTTCAATGATTAAAGTATCTTTACTTTAATTAATTTTGGCGTCCGCGCAAGCAGGAAGTATTAAGAGAATAATAATGTTCCTTTAAACTAATTCCTTGGTTCCTTATCTCAGTTGAGGAGTACCATAGAAATGTTCATCATTAATGTACACAATACAATAAAGATTATCCTTATGCATTCTCTGGCTAACAGGAATACATGGCTTTAGTTGAGACTTCAGGATGTATTGGTCGGATGTAAAAATAAAGCGTTGTCACAATTCCAAGGTTACATGCCTTCGTATCCCTAAATGATGATCTTTAATCTAAAGTAGTGACAACGTTCCACATTTAATGCTGTGAACGCATACTAAACGAGTAGTGTATCACAGCAGCATCCATAATCATGTACAAATGTCAATAGTTTGTGGCTAGGCCAAGAATAGAGCTATGCTTCAAGCTTTCGTTTACTTCCTTTATCGAAAAATTGCGTTAGGCTATTGTAAAAATCACGGAGTGCCTGAGACAGGAACCAAATTCGAAATCATCTGATCATTGGTGAGATGCTTTGATAAAAACCCATAACCAGTGGAGTTACTTGTAGTTAAATTCAGATGGCAAAGGACATATCACATTTGTGATAAACCATGGTATAGTTATATGTAAATTATTGTAATTATACTGCCTCATGTCATCTTCGAAATGTATTATGTTGTTTTCTAACTTTTAGTGAGACGTTTTCTACATCTCACATCTGAGATCACAATAGTTTGTACAGACCAACCTTTTAGAGTATTTGATTTGTATTAACAACTGAGCTATACTGAAAGTTTGTAACATTCTGTCGCATTTCGGACTGAGACTACCAATGTGGACTGGTCTGGTTTATGACTCATCTTTTGTTGGCTGATCAAATAAATCTTTTCAAGAAAAGTTTCACGATGTTCCTCGCTGTGCAACGATGAAAAACCTTGCTGTAATCTTTGTAAAAAGTAGCTAGATTCGAGTTCTACATGTTAATTGGTACCATTTCAGCAACTTGTCTCACAACATTGTTACCTTCACTGGTGCAAATGTAATTTGTCATCAATATTTGATTTTTTAGTCGTAAAACGTTAATTTTGAATATTTTAATTAAAGAACTGTATATCTTCTCATGTCAAGTACCAAATACAGAAATATTCAAATATTGTATACAAATTAAATCTTATAAAAAATAAGGCGCTACAATAAAGCGACCAACGAATTATCAAAGGAATGTTGTTTGCTTCAACGACTATAGTCTATCTTTGCCATGTCATAATTATCAAACAACTCGTAAGCAACATCGTTCTATCAATGTCGTTGGATATATATTTCGATATACACATGGATAGCTGATTTTCTATTTCCTTTAATGTTTAGTTTTAGCTCAGTGTTTTCTTTCGGTTGGCTCTCCCTATATATTCTTTAAAAATAATGATTAAAAGTCTAGAGAATGTTTACATTTAAATCAGTGGTTTAGAAAAGGAATAAGTTTAGAATAAATATATTTGGGGATCTATTTCAATCGAACTGACGCAAGTGAGAACACTACTCATGATGGACTAGAGTAAACCAACTCGACTCATTTAAAGCCAACTTAATAATTTGGTTTAGATCCCAACTACGCGGTCAAATTACTGAGCTGCAACGACATAACAATAATGAATGCATGTTGACAAAATCAAATCAGAAACATCAACAAAGCTTTACAGAACAAACTCTCTTTTGAATTCCTGGACATTCCATGTTAGAAAAGTTGGCTAGAGTCAATTACTTAGTGTTACCCCACTTAGTGTAAGTGGTGTTATTTTCTAGAGAATGTCACTGAGTCTAATTAGTCAATATATAGGCAGGCTTGATTAAATTTTCTCGTTGCAAGTTTGATTAGATTTTCATCAAATTTACATTAGTTGCAATGACTCAAATCAACTACGACTCGAGTCATTACAGCACTGTATCACATCACAAAGCTTATTGTACATTATCTTTTTATAAGGAACAGCAAATACATTCCCCTGACGAGATAATACGTCGTTGCCCTAGTTACCAAGAACGGGAGGTACTAATTCTAAATACCAAAATAATAACTCTAATCCTAAACCCTAAACCCTAGACGCAACCCCCCATGTACAGCCTCAAAGACCTCAAAGACTTTAAAATGATCACAGGAGAAAAGCGCCAGAAAAATACGGTTTCAAACAGGTTTTCAAGAGTCCAAATAACCTACTATAGAAATATCGTAGGATAATAACGAGAAACAGCGGAACATTTATTGAAGTCCAAGATTATTAATCATTCCAAATAATGTGCAAGCCTAAGCGTATACTGTTGATAGTTGAATCCTTTCGATGAATCCATCACGACTTTGAATCCTTTTCATGTCGTTATCATGGATAATATTTTTTGGTTGCAATGCATGCTGAGTATTTGTCTTTTCAATTGTGCGTCCAAATCACGTGGTTTGGTTTTTAAAAAGATTTAAAAAGCAGAATAGTCTGTCGGCGGACATTAAAACACATGCGGCGGAACATCGCGTGTCTTCTACAGACTACATGCTACAACTGACAGATTCGTAACTCAAAAGTCTCAATTCTGTCAACTTCAATTCATCACATTGGCCAAGAATCACGTTATTGACCAAGTTAAATTCATCAAGAGATTGTAGGGGAACACGTTTTTTTGTTCTACTTGCAGGTAAGTTTCAAGTTGCGATATTTTACATCATCTACCGTATAACCATCGAAAACGAGGCAACAGAGGCGAGGTCTTAAAAATATTTTTTCAACTTCTGGTATGCGCCTTGAGTTTCCTCCGATACCTTATAAGACTTATCACGATGAAGCAGCTCATAATTCAGGAATTCACCATTTGGTGATAATCAAAATAGGTCGGAAGGAATGTTTCAATGATTAAAATAAAGAAATTTTGGCGTCCGCGCAAGCAGGAAGTATTAAGAGAATAATAATGTTCCTTTAAACTAATTCCTTGGTTCCTTATTTCAGTTGAGGAGTACCATAGAAGTGTTCATCATTAATGTACACAATACAATAAAGATTATCCTTATGCATTCTCTGGCTAACAGGAATACATGGCTTTAGTTGAGACTTCAGGGTGTATTGGTCGGATGTAAAAATAAGGCGTTGTCACAATTCCAAGGTTACATGCCTTGGTATCCCTAATCTAAAGTAGTGACAACGTTCCACATTTAATGCTGTGAACGCATACTAAACAAGTAGTATATCACAGCAACATCCATATAATTATGTACAAATGTCAATAGTTTGTGGCTAGGCCAAGAATAGAGCTATGCTTCGAGCTTTCGTTTACTTCCTTTATTGAAAAATTTCGTTAGGCTATTGTAAAAATCACAGAGTGCCTGAGACAGGAACCAAATTCGAAATCATCTGATCATTGGTGAGATGCTTTGATAATGACCCATAACCAGTGGAGTTACTTGTAGTTAAATTCAGATGGCAAAGGACATATCACATTTGTGATAAACCATGGTATATATAAATTATTGAAATTATACTGCCTCATGTCATCTTCGAAATGTATTATGTTGTTTTTTAACTTTTAGTGAGACGTTTTCTACATCTCACGTATCTGAGATCACAATAGTTTGTACAGACCAACCTTTTAGAGTATTTGATTTGTATTAACAACTGAGCTATACTGAAAGTTTGTAACATTCTGTCGCATTTCGGACTGAGACGACCAATGTGGACTGGTCTGGTTTATGACGCATCTTTTGTTGGCTGATCAAATAAATCGTTTCAAGAAAAGTTTCACGATGTTCCACACGGTGCAACGATGAAAAACCTTGCTGTAATCTTTGTAAAAAGTAGCTAGATTCGAGTTCTACATGTTTGTTACCTTCTCTGGTGCATATGTAATTTGTCATGAATATTTGATTTTTTAATCGTAAAACGTTAATTTTGAATATTTTAATTAAAGGATTGTATATCTTCTCATGTCAAGTACCAAATACAGAAACATTCAAATATTGTCTACAAATTAAATCTTATAAAAATAAGGAGCTACAATAAAGCGACCAACGAATTATCAAAGGAATGTTGTTTGCTTCAACGACTAGTCTATCTTTGACACAGTTTGATCTTGCTTGGCAATCCTGTCATAATTATCAAACAACTCGTAAGCAACATCGTTCTATCAATGTCGTTGGATATATATTTCGATATACACATGGATAGCTGATTTCTATTTCCTTTAATGTTTAGTTTTAGCTCAGTGTTTTCTTTCGGTTGGCTCACCCTATATATTCTTTAAAAATAATGCTTAAAAGTCTAGAGAATGTTTACATTTAAATCAGTGGTTTAGAAAAGGAATAAGTTTAGAATAAATATATTTGGGGATCTATTTCAATCGAACTGACGCAAGTGAGAACACTACTCATAATGGACTAGAGTAAACCAACTCGACTCATTTAAAGCCAACTTAATAATTTGGTTTAGAATCCCAACTACGGTCAAATTAATGACCTGCAACTATATAACAATAATGAATGCATGTTGACAAAATATGTTGACAAATATGAAACATCAACAAAGATTAACAAAACAAACTCTCTTTTGAATTCCTTTACATTCCATGTTAGAAAAGTTGGTTAGAGTCAATTACTTAGCTAGTGTTCAAGGTAAGTGGTGTTATTTTCTAGAGAATGTCACTGAGTCTAATCAATCAATAGGCAGGCTTGATTAAATTTTCTCGTTGCAAGTTTGATTAGATTTTGATCAAATTTACATTAGTTGCAATGACTCAAATTAACTACGACTCGAGTCGTTACAGCACTGTATCACATCACGAAGCTTATTGTACATTATCTTTTTATAAGGAACAGCAAAATTATACATTCCCCTGACGAGATAATACGTTGCCCTAGTTACCAAGAACGGGAGGTACTAATTCTAAACACCAACTAACTCCCCCATTCACAACCTCAAATAATTTCAAAATGATCACAGGAGAAAAGCGCCAGAAAAACCTGGTTTCCAGAATAACCTACTATCGAAATATCGCAGGATAATAACGAGAAATTAACAGCGGAACATTTATTGAAGTCCAAGATTATTAATCATTCCAAATAATGTGCAAGCTATAAGCGTAGACTGTTCATAGATGAATCCTTTCGATGAATCCATCACGACTTTGAATCCTTTTCATGTCATTATCATGGATAATATTTTTTGGTTGCAATGCATGCTGAGTATTTGTCTTTTCAATTGTGCGTCCAAATCACGTGGTTTGGTTTTTGAAAAGATTTAAAAAGCAGTATAGTCTGTCGGCGGACATTAAAACATGCATGCGGCGGAACATCGCGTGTCTTCTACAGACCACATGCTACAACTTACAGATACGTAACTCAAAAGTCTCAATTCTGTCCACTTCAATTCATCACATCAGCCAAGAATCACGTTATTGACCAAGTTAAATTCGTCAAGAAATTGTAGGGCAACACGTTTTCTGGTTCTACTGTAGGTAAGTTTCAGGTTGCGATATTTTACATTATAACTATAACCATTGAAAGCGAGGCAACAGACGCGAGGTCTTAAAAACATTTTTTCAACTTCTGGTTTTCGCCTTGAGTTTCCTCCGATATATCTAAGTCACCATGAAGCTCATAATTCAGGAATTCGCCATTTGGTGATAATGAAAACAGGTCAGAAGGAATTTTTCAATGACTAAAAGTAAAGAAATATTGGCGTCCGGAAGCCGGCTGTATTAAGAGAATAATAACGTTCCTTTAAACTAATTCCTTGGTTCCTTATTTCAGTTGAGGAGTACCATACAAGTGTTCATCGTGTAATGTACGCAGTACAATAAAGATTATCCTTGTCAGTTTCTCTGGCTAATAGGAATACAAGGCTTTAGTTGAACTGCAGCATGTATCGCTCGGATGTAAAAATAAGGCGTTGTCACAATTCCAAATATTCATGCCTTCGTATCTCTAAATGATGTTCTTTAATAAATAGTAGTGAATACAACGTTCCACATTTGATGTTGTGAACGCATACTAAACAAGTAGTATATCACAGCAACATCCATAATTATGTACAAATGTCAATAGTTTGTGGTTAGGCCAAGAATAAAGCTATATGCTTCAAGCTTTCGTTTACTTCCTTGATTGAAAAATTTCATTAGGCCATTGTAAAATTCCTGATTCAAATTCGCAATGAGTTAAACTCAGATGGCAAAGGATCCAATTAAAACAGGCGTTCCACAGGGATCAGTATTGGGACCTTTGTTGTTTAGCTTGTTTATAAACGATCTACCTACTATCCCATTGTGTAGTAATTTGGAATGTTACGTTGAATTCAAAACTTTACATGTCATTTCAACTTGATGAGATAAATCGTTCAGTCGAAGTGATCAACGAAGAACTTATAACTATTACAAAATATCTGTGTAACAATAATTTACTTGCCAATCCAGACAAGACTAAAATTATCTTCTTTGGTTCTTCACAGCTTTTACACAAGATCCCGAGTACCATTCATTTCGAATTTATGGGTAAAGAAGTATACCCTTCAGAAACTGTAAATGATCTTGGGGTTACTTTAGATGGAGTATTATCATTTGATGAACACGTGTCACAATCGGTATCTAAATGTATGAACAAATTGTATCAAATAAACCGAGTAAAACATCTCTTCGATAGACCTATCATGATATTATCATGATAATCCAAAGCTTAGTATTTGGTAAACTATTTTACTGCTCGAATGTATGGTCAACGAACAGCCAAGCGAACAAGAAAAAATTACAAGCAGTACAGAACTTCGCAGCTAGGATTGTCACTCATGGCTTGAGAAAATACGGGCCATATTACTCCATCGCTGAAAGAGTTAAAATGGTTACCTATTGACCAAATGTTGTTTATACGTGTTGCTATTATGGCATATAAATTCGTCAACAATATTGGACCTCGCTATTTATGTGACAAATTTGTAACAAGATCCGAAATATGTAATCGAGTAACCAGACAAGGAGATAACCTTCAAACTCCCAAATATAGAACAGCGACGGGTCAACGGTCCTTTTCATATCGTGCAACAACAATTTGGAATTCCTAGTTTTTGCGAAGTTCTGTACTGCTTGTAATTTTTTCTTGTTCGCTTGGCTGGTCGTTGACCATACATTCGAGCAGTAAAATAGTTTACCAAATAGTTTACCAAATACTAAGACTTTAGTTTTAAACGAGCATTGAAAAAAGAACTTCTTTTTAACTTCTTAAATGAATAGTAAGATTATTTTATTATAAATTTTTATATCCTGTTATATAGTTATTCTTTGTATATTATTGTTAAACTTTTTATAATCAATGTATTAAAATATGTATATAGATTAATATGTAAATTAGTGCTGAAAAGCCCCTTTGGGGAGCAACTAATAAATATGTATGTATGTATGTATGTATATGTATCACATTTATGATAAACCATGGTATATGGTTGTATGTAAATTATTGAAATTATACTGCCTGTGATCTTCGAAATGTATTATGTTTTTTTTTAACTTTTAGTTCAGACGTTTTCTGCATCTCATGTGATTAAAAACGACACACAAAGATAATATGATGCATGGTGTTCGATGATCGTGTAGGAGTATATGAACTATCGATCAAAGTTCTAGGAAATGAGTTTAACAGTAAGCAGTTAATGCAGATTTTCGCCAGAAATGTCTCCTGCAGTGTTAATACCTGTAAAGGTTTCGGAAGGTGGCGGAAGTTACTGAAGTTGTCATGCAGTGCTGAAATTCGTGTAAACTCTCGACTTCTTTAACAAATTCGCTGTTCGGCTTATCGGTTCCTCGATAGTATCTGACCTAATTGTGTCTATATACCCAGCTATAGACACTAATTTTACTAATTTTTGCCGATAGTATTCTAAGGTTTCACTCAAATCGTTTCAGAAGCAATGGCAATGGAGGTAGACGGTTTGACTAAGAAAGAAGCCAAGGGCAAGGGCGATTTCGATCCTCTTCACTATCTGTATTTCCTTCCTGGTGTTGACGATGACACCGACTTAGACAAGAAAACATTTTACGAAACCTTGGTGGCTAAAGGCTTAGTCTACATGCATGAAAAGGGTTATGATGTTGAGCCTGATGCGCCAATCTTACAATACGCCACAAAAATTCAGCCGAATGTCTGTGAGGAAAAGACCAAAAATAAAAAGAAAGTGTTGATCGTTGGAGCAGGTATCTCTGGCCTTGCAGCCGCATACGAGCTGAAACGTGCTGGACATGAGGTATGATTAGTTTGCGAGATGACGACCTGCAAGTAGAAGGAATATTTCTTCCTTTAGGGACAGGTCATTAATATTTATAGTCGGGGCCTCAGAGAAAGTCTTGGTCCTGAAAAACATTTTCATCCAACCAAATTAAGATAAAAAATTTCACCGACTCAACCATTTATGGCTAAAGAAAATATTTTACCCAACCCAAGAAGAAAAAATTTAGATAAAGCCCAATTCCCAGCATATCGTCGATACAAGTTTTAATACTGTAACTTTCAGATTATACTTATCTCCCTATACAGAGCAGGAATCAAAGGAAAACAAGGAGAGTAATACAATAATAAAAGCTAATGTGAATGATTACTAAGGCGAACTGGAGATGATAAAATGTTAAATGAAGAGCTCTTAATATTTTTATGTAAATAGTCATGAAAATTTTGCTAACGAACACTTATTTAAAAACAATTATTTTTTTAAAATTGGTAAGATTGTAAATGTTTTTTAAGATTGGTAAGATTGTAAATGTTTTTTAAATATAGGTCACTATTCTGGAGAGACAAGAGCGTGTTGGTGGAAGAATCAAGACAGTTCAGTTTAAAATCGATCCATCAGAACTCCTCGCGGAAGGTACAGTACCGAATCAGCAGATTTATGTATTACATTTACGAAGCGGTCATTATTTATGGGATAGTAGGTTGTGGATGATATTTTAGGCGTAAACTAAAAATTACATAACCGCTTTCTTGAGCAATTCTTGACCTTCATAATCTCTCCTTCAGACATTGAAAAAAATCGTAACCCCTCCTCAATTAAGAAGACTTTAAGTTTAATAGCACTCTTTTTATATATTAAAAATATAAAATCAATATAAAGGTTCAGTTTTAATATAGTATATAATGTACATTATAAAAAGTTTAATTTGAAATGAAAACCCTCCTAATATACCTTGCACTTAAAAAATTAAGACAAACCTAAACAATATATACACATTAATATATGATCTCATTAATGTATGTCAGATCTCTTACTGCCGAAAGATGACAATGATTATATAACTAAAAAATGTGTTTTATATTATAAAACTTCAAGTATTCATCGCAACTGTTGAAAGAAAGCTCCAACAAGCAAATTAGTGACCTTGATGGATCGAGAACTATTACGAAAATAAATTTTGACGTTATTTTCTGGTAACGATTAGACGTTAAAGCACTGGATTTAAATATATATAACTTTGAACATTACCAGCATAAGACCAGACGTTCATATTTATGCAACTGACGTCATGTGAGTATACAGTAACTGTTAGTTTTGTTCAATTTAGTTGGAGCCATGCGAATACCTTTAAAGAAACGTCATTACCTAACTGATGCCTATATTAATAAGTTCGAGCTTCCAACGAAACCATTCTACAACACTGATCCCGACGGCAACTGCTTCGTGAGCATCCGAGGCGAGACCGTTAGAGTTACTGGTGAGTCAATTCATCGCGTTGTTTAAAGGGAAATGGCAATAAAAATTTTTTTGTCTCATTTGAAAGAACATTAAAAATGATATATGAAGACCTTTTACAGATTTTCCATATCGTTCTTGGTTCTGTAAATATTTCACTTCTTTTTAACAAAGAACATTGAACATTCCGCCATCTTGGATATGCATAACCATCCTTGGATATGCGTGACGTCACAACCAGGGTAGAAATGTTTTTTATATCAGCAATTATCGAGTCATCCCCTCGCCCGGCGCGAAGCGCCGGCCGAAGGCCTGAAGGCGAGGGTGATAATATCGACCGGCGTTTAGTCCCTTATCACGCGAGATCCAAGCGGATCCTGATCTCGGATCGGCTTTATAGGTATATATATATATATATATATATATATATATATATATATATATATATATATATATATATATATATATTATATATATATATATATATATATATATATATATATATATATATATATATATATATTTATATATATATATATATATATATATATATATATATATATATATATATATATATATATATATATATATATATATATATATATATATATATGATCAACCGTCCTCATGCGCGGCATCGGAAAATGTGGCACTGGTAACTAGATACTCAGATTAAATTGAACCGTCACAAGAGACATATTTTTTTGAGGAAATAGAAATCCGAGTCCGAGTATGTATTTTGACTCGCTAATTCCAAATCTGTTTTCAGAATTGAAAACGGTTATATATTGATCGAGATTATCATAGCCGACCAAGCCCGGACTAATTTCTAAGTACATAAACCATTTTTACGAAGGGTATTCACGTTCTCGTAATATAGTAGACACATATGTGATGTATTTTGACTCGCTAATTCCAAATCTGTTTTCAGAATTGAAAACGGTTATATATTGATCGAGATATTCAACATAATATTCGACGAAGTGACCGGCTAATCATTATTTAGCCGACAAAGCCGACTAACTTTCTAAGTACATAAACCATTTTTACGAAGGGTATTCACGTTCTCGTAATATAGTAGACACATATGTGATGTATTTTGACTCGCTAATTCCAAATCTGTTTTCAGAATTGAAAACGGTTATATATTGATCGAGATATTCAACATAATATTCGACGAAGTGACCGGCTAATCATTATTTAGCCGACAAAGCCGACTAACTTTCTAAGTACATAAACCATTTTTACGAAGGGTATTCACGTTCTCGTAATATAGTAGACACATATGTGATGTATTTTGACTCGCTAATTCCAAATCTGTTTTCAGAATTGAAAACGGTTAAATATTGATCGAGATAACGTTCAAAATAATATACGATGAAGTAACCAGTTTATAATCGACTAATTTCTAAGTACATAAACCGTTTTTACGAAGGGTACTCACGTTCTCGTAATATAGTAAACGCGTATGTTATGTATGTTTACTCTCTAATTCCAAATGTGTTTTCCGAGTTTAAATCGGTTAAATATTGGCCGAGATAACGTTCAAACATTTCTTCGACGAAACGGGCTTTTGGAAATTGTGAATTTTTGCAAAACAGAAATAATACACGGCCACGGCGTGCGAGGTCTGGGCACCATGGATGGAGAAATTCCCGTAGGGGGGGGGGGGGGGGGGGGTTAGAAAAGGCGGGCGAGGGGATTATTGCGAATTTGTATTTCTAGTTATAGATGGTAAATCGTAGTTGTTTTGGGTGTTGTATACTTTTAAGTGAACTAGCAATCTATTTGAACGCATTCCACTGATATTTGGGCAATTATTTACAACTTTTAGAATGTTTACCCAGGTTTTGACGTCACTTAATTAGATCTAATTATAAAACTAGAAATTACTATCGCAAGGAAAGTGCTGCCTCAAAGGCCATTGCATGGGCAGTGTAGTCAGTTTTGATGAAATTTCAAAGGTGAACCCTGGGATTGATTCAGATTGTATAAATTGTAACGGACATGTTAATAACGTAGGTCTCGTGTTGTACATGTAGTCGTGAACGGATTGGAAAGATAGGTGATGGCACGAAATCGCAGATACTGAGCTATATTTCCGTTTGGTGAGCGTTAGGTGAAAGTTAATACCATAATCGTTATTACCAGCTGAAATAACATCAACATT
Source organism: Chrysogorgia sp. JL179-B06 (assembly GCA_035772405.1). Taxonomy (NCBI): domain Eukaryota; kingdom Metazoa; phylum Cnidaria; class Anthozoa; order Scleralcyonacea; family Chrysogorgiidae; genus Chrysogorgia; species Chrysogorgia sp. JL179-B06. Next base: position 648,416 of record JAYKKM010000051.1, on the reverse strand, counting down.
TTTTCACAAACGCAGATCGGAATACTCATCAGCGCGCACACAATATTCCTGTGAAAAATAATAAAGTCACAACAATATACACCTAAAATAGAAGGAAAACTGTATTCATAAACAAAACAATTTGATATCATGATTGTGATGGCATAGGGGATGGCAAGAAATCGCAGATATACCTCGCAGTCACTGAGCCATATTTCCGTTTGGTGAGCGTTAGGTGAAACTATCTTAGTCGTCTTACTTTGACAACAGAATACTTCCTCACTGAAGGCAGAACAGATCGTTCAAACTTCCCAGCGTTGACAAGTTCCGAACGGCGAAAGGTAGAAGTTTCACACGTGTATTAAAGTTCTACGTCACAAAACGTCATAAAATGGAACAAATATCCCGACATCTCGACAGAGGGCAATTTACACAAATCGAGATTGCGTTGACTATAATAGGTCCGCGAAGAGATCTGGGTACGAGGTCAAGATTAGTGTGCTGCCCATAGAGATCATAAATAAAACTAGAGGGGGCTGCACTTTGAGGAAAGTCGGGTAGCCAATTGGGCGCCGCCATTGCTCAGTTGGCGGCACAATAACTCACCCGGATGTACAATTACCAGTTCCCAGACCTCTGCCTAGACTACGAGTAGGAGGAGAATTTTAATGTTTTTAACATTACGTCTGACGTGTATAACTGAACAGACAATGGCAAAATGGAATTAATTTGTTTTATACAATAAAAATTGGAAACAAACCATTCAAAAGCTTATTAGGGCCTATTAGCTCTTTGGCGATTTCTGGGGCATGAAAAAAGATAAAAGCAGTCGGTTGACGTGATCTGGCGTGAGCTGACGTGGCTGTGCATCTGTCCTCTATTCTCCTGTCTACCTGTTTGAGCAGTCTACAAACGAGCATGAATTTACCATGGCTGGTTTCCGGGAAAAAAGGTGTATTAGCACATGTGCAGTTTCAACACGGTTTTTGTTTTCTACACTGTCAAAAGACATGAAAAACAACGAGCGACCTTTGACCTCACGACAATCACCAGATATTTTTTACATCCGGGTGTGCTATCTTGCCGCCAATTTATCCAAGATGGCAGCGTCCAATTGGTTACCCGGGATTGACTGAAATGAAGATTGGATGCCCCCTCTAGTTTTATTTATGATCTCTATGGTGCTGCCTACGGCAGCAACAAGATGGCGGATATTGCAGATATGTTTGTTCACAGATATTTCAAAAATTAAGGAAGTTACGGGGAAATTTTAAAAGGTCTTCATATATTATTTTAAATGTTCTTTCAAATGAGACAAAAAAAATTTTTATTGCCATTTCCCTTTAAGATACGAGACGATAGCCGAATCGCATTCTATACATACCATTTACAGAGAGCTTACAATAAACCTCCGTTTCTCATTGTTGCCATTATTTTTGTTTTCTGTAGACTTTCAGCCGTCGGCCGGCAAGATCGAGAAGGCTAGAGCGAGAGCGATGTGCGACAACTTGTGGCCTGAATGGGACAAAAGAATTAAGACGGTCCAGAAAGATCTGGGAATCGATCTTAAGATTGACAATATAAGTAAGTTCTGTGATCACGTTAATTTGATATATTCTCTGATAACGTGTGCCGTGTTCTATACACTGTAAAAACAGATTGGTTGAAACAACCAATTTGATAGGTTGTCTCAAAATTTGATAATTTTACCAAATTGAATGGTTAAACAAACCAAATATTTTGGTTAAAATGACCTTAGTTTGGTTGTTTCGACCAATAAATTTGGCTGTTTCAACCCATTAAAAAATGGTCAATTGATGAGTCTGAGACAACCGAAGAAATGGTTGTTTTAACCAATCTGTTTTTACAGTGTATGATCACGTGTGCCGTGTTCTATGATCAGGTGTGCTGTGTTCTATGAATACGCGTGCCGTGTTCTATGAACACATGTGCCGTGTTCTATGATCAGGTGTGCTGTGTTCTATATATGAACACATGTGCCGTGTTCTATGATCACATGTTCCGTGTTCTATGATCACATGTGCCGTGTTCTATGATCACATGTGCCGTGTTCTATGATCACATGTGCCGTGTTATATGAACACATGTGCCGTGTTCTATGATCACATGTGCCGTGTTATATGATCACATGTGCCGTGTTCTATGATCACATGTTCCGTGTTCTATGATTATGTGTGCCGTGTTCTATGAACACGTGTGCCATGAAAAACATCACAAGTACGAAATTGAAAACAATAAATTGACTGTCTGTCTGTCTGTCTATGCAACAAATTGTATGTGCGACAAATCATTAACAATATAAGTAAGTTCTGTGGTCACGTTAATTTGCTCGGTATATATACGAAAACGTCAGGCAAATACTTTCCCGTACAGACCTCACACTCGGTTAATGTCTTCCTCGTATAGTTAAAGATTTCTGTTCTCCAGTCGATTATTACAGGTTAACCATTAAAGAAGTCATCGACAGTGTGCCTACGAAAATCTCCGACGTCGAGAAATACACGGAGCAATGGCGAAAGTGGATGACCCGTTGGAGCAAGGTGTCCTTTCTTCAATTTTTTTCGTCAGACATGGGCGACTCGGAAGACAGCAGGTCCATCCTCAGGCCTTGGCCAAGTATAGCAATCGATGGTCTCGTAGATATCAACTATATTGCCCAGCCGGGTCTGTCTATGGCAGCCGCGTTGGCTGAAGAGATAGGGGAATGGTGGACCCCGACGATGAAGACCCTTGAAAATGGCATGGAAGTATTGCCCGAAGCCTTTGTCAAACCTGTTGCACAGCCCTACTGCTTAGAAAAAGACGTTCGGTATGGAATAGTGGTAAGAAAAGTTGAATGGCGAACGCCAGGGACTGGGTATACTGGCGGGTCTTCGTACGCCGTCAAAGTCACCGGTCGTCAAACCCAAACCGGGAACGAGTTCCAATTTGAAGGCGACGCAGTGATTCTAACTGTGCCACTAAATATCATGCGTCAGGTGGAGTTCTGCCCATACCTTCCGCAGCACGTCGCTGATGCTATTGCCGGAATCGACTACGAGCCCTCAACCAAGATCATGCTTGGTTTCCGAAAAAGATTCTGGGAGAAGACCAAATATCCTGTCAAAAACGGGGGTATTTCCACAACCAATTTACCCATCGGTCAGATAGTGTATCCGAGCGCCCCGTCACCTTCCGACAAGTCAGAGCGGGGGCTGTTGATGATTTACACACGGAACAAAGATGCGCTGCTTTTTGGCTCGCAGTCGGATGACGATGCCATAACGGAAGCTCTACGAGAGGTGCAACAGGTCTACCAAGGTCTGTTCAACGACGATACTAGTCCGTCGGAGGTCACCGATCTCTTCGAATCCGGAGTGGTTCAGTCTTGGTACACGGACCCGGCGGCCGCTGGAGCATTTGTCCACTTGCACCCGTACAGTTATATGCGTCATTTACGTATTCTGTTGGAGCCGAAAGACATCCGTCCCATCTACTTTGGTGGTGAAGCTATCTCGTTCGCCAATGGTTGGATCCAAGGCGCTTTGGAATCTGGCCTCAGGGCTGCCTGGCAGTTTTTCAAATTCAACGAGGGAAACAGCGACGAATAAACAGTTAGAGTTCTTCAAATGACTCATTATCATTGTACTTTGTTATGTAAGCCTTATATGTTTGACCTACTAATTAGAATAATAAGAACATTTAGCATAATATGAAACACAAAATAGCATTAAGATTTTCAAATAATTAATAGTACTTGTATTATCGTACCATATATATGGCACCAGGATTTGGCCGAATATTTATACTCGTATTCGGTACATATATAGTCATTCGGTACATATAGTAATTTTATACATATAGTCATTCCAGATATGGTCTAGTCACTATGCTGATATATCGTACTAGACTTATCGCAATTGGGCAATAAACAACTTTTGGATTCGGCTTACGCATGATATCAAGAATTATCCAGACCGAGGTTAATGTTAAAGATAACATTGACCGAGGTCGCGATAATTCTTGATATCATGCGTAAGCCGAATCCAATAATTGTTTTATTAAAAGTATTCTTTTATCAGTATTTTTGTTAAAATTTGTTAATTAGGCAGACAAGATCGATTGAAGCTAAGTTACAAACTTCATGTACCATGTAAACAAAAAAATACTTTAATTCATATTAAAATATTACAGTTTCATCATTGGTTCGCACGCGCAGAAGGGTTCACACGCATCCGATCGGGTCGCGCCATTGTTGGTTCACGCGCAGAGCTAGGCGAATTAGGAATCCGCAGACAGTCGGTATTATCTTTCATGGTCGGTAGCATAATTTTGCTCAATCCGACAAGCGTTGTATCTTTTCTTCATCTATAAATCTAGACTATCTAATAGGGGAGCGGATGGGTGTGGGTTTGGGATGGGGGTAGTTCCGCGGGGTTAGGATTAAACTTTAGGCGAGGTTAGGTTTAAGATTAGGGTTAGGATCACTTTAATTAACTATATAAACCTTAATTTGAGAAGATATATAGGAAAGCGACCCTATAGGGGACTGAAACTGATTTACAAAGTGTTCAATGGCCCATTATAAATTGTAGAATTCTAGAACCCAATTCCAACACAACACCAATCCTAACCCGCGCCTTAAGTGTCTTCCTATCACTAACCCGCGCCTTAAGTGTCTTCCTAACCCTAACCCCCCGGCCGAAAACTCGCACCCGAACTCGGACCAACTCGAACTCGGTACCTCGATAGCTGAATACTATTTATGCGCAAGATTAACGAGAGCTATAAAACCGCTGAAGATCCAGGTAACCTGCCAAACTGCTCTTCACTCACTTTTTCTTTTGCATCTTCATACATCCAATTAATCAATAACATATGATTCCTGCACCTTTGATAAAACGCTAGTGAGAGAAATCGGTGGCAAATCTTCAACGGCAGAGCAAGGTTGTATAGGCGGGGGGTTAAGGCTAGGAAAATACTTAAGGCAGGGTTAGGATTGGTGTTGTGATAGCTTCTATTTTGACCATTATCATCAAAATAACACGAATGGGCAATTGATGATTATCATCAAAATAATGGTGAGAACAACCAGCCTGTCGCGAGGTTGTTCATCCTCGTGGCTCTAAAGAGAAAACTGAGGGGCGGATTTAACGTTAGTCAAATAGGTCAGCAAATCGAAAGTGCGAGCACAAGCGATAAACTCACGTACACTACAGTATGGCTATATTAAAGAAATACCTAATGGTTTTCCGTGTTTGGATACTCTGATCCAAACACGCGGGATGTTGCGAGACTTGAGAAAAGCGTAAAACAACACGAGCCGCTAGGCGAGTGTTTTTAGCTTTTCGAAAGTCGAGCAACATCCCAAGCGTTTGGATCATGGATCAGAGTATCCAAACACGGAAAACCATTAGGTATTTCTTTTATAAAATAACCACAGAGAAATATCACTAAAAGTTATTAATATAATTTGATCAATATTGCAATTCTCCCAAAAACCGTCAACTACCAATCAGGGGAGGTCTTTCATGTCCTTCTAAGCTAATCGGCCAATCATGGATGGTTTCCTATTATGATTTATGATGCTGACGACCGCAACAGCCAAAAAAAAGTTTGAAGTGGTAAAAACATCAGGAAAACATGCTGAAAAAGATATTTCCAGATGGATTTAATCGCGAAAATATACCGTTTAACTTTATGTTGGATTGCTGCAGATGTAAAGTGATGTTGTGAGTTTGCCTAGCCAGTATATCCTACAACACAGAATCTTTTTTGTGGTTTTCTCTCACTGTCGAAGTGTTGTTCGGTGACTTTTTGTTGGCTACAAGAACAAAATGAATGGTTTCTTCGTGAATATCCTGCCCGACGAGAGGTAAAATAAACATTTTACACCTTTTCCATGTTCTCTTGGTGAACTATATCTAGAAAAAGTGTTGTGTTTTTGGGTTTTATTGAAACTTTCAATAAGGTAAACGTCGCCCTCACAAATTATACGGGAATTCTCGTTCGCTTTAGCGTTACTTTGTCCACTTTAAATACTTATAATTTCGGCCTATTTTTGTAAAATCAATTGTGAAAATTTAACAGGGAAGATTGCTATATTTTATTTGTGGTTTTCTCTCACTGTCGAAGTGTTGTTCGGTGATTTTTTGTTGGCTACAAGAAAAAAATGAATGGTTTCTTCGTGAATATCCTGTCCGACGAGAGGTAAAATATAAACATAATTTTATACCTTTTCCATGTTCTCTTGGTGTACTATATCTATAAAAGTGTTGTGTTTTGGAGTTTTATTGAAACTTTCAATAAGGTAAACGTCGCCCTCACAAATTAAATGGAAATTCTCGTTCACTTTTAGCGTTGCTTTGTCCACTTTAAATAGTTAAATTTCGGCGTATTTTTGTAAAATCTTGTGAAAATTAACAGGGAAGATTGCTATATTTTATTTATAGTTATTGTGCATATGTATAGAATGTTAATAAATGTTTAAAAACGATGATGGGTCGGCATGATTTGCTTTTTGTGTGTACAAGATCTACTTCAAAATTCCCATGTTTGGATACTCTTATCCAAACGTGACCAATCAGAGCGCTTGTTGTGACCAAGCCAAGTAATATGTTTACGTGTATTACGTACATGTAAGTCGTATTCGGTTCGGAAGCATCCGGTTTCATATCGTCTATGGCTTTTGGTCTGGTTTTTTATCTCGACTGATTTGAACGTTTGATCCGTGTTTGTGATTTGTTCATTTCGTAAACTGCCTTTTATTACGAGCATTGATTGGTTTGCGTAACCTCTTTGTATTTCTCAACTTCTCGACTGATTTGGACCATTGTTTCAGTCATTCTTATTGGTCAAAATTTCGAATTGCCTTTTAACAAATGCGTTGATTGGTGGAGAAACAAGTTTCACGAACCATTCATTGCTCCATAGCTGTCTACTTCTTGCCTCGCAGTTTCGAATTCACGTAACATTTTCACCGTGTATATGTGTTCTAGTAATGCCTGAAACCGCAGTTTGTTGGTTTACCCAGTAACTCGAAGACAACTCGAGGTTGCAATGCATGCTGAGTATTTGTCTTTTCAATTGTGCGTCCAAATCACGTGGTTTAGTTTTTGAAAAGATTTAAAAAGCAGAATAGTCTTTCGGCGGACATTAAAACACATGCGGCGGAACATCGCGTGTCTTCTACAGACTATACATGCTACAACTGACACATACGCAACTCAAAAGTCTCAACTCTGTCAACTTCAATTCATCACATTGGCCAAGAAACACGTTATTGACCAAGTTAAATTGATCAAGAGATTGTAGGGGAACAAGTTTTCTGGTTCTACTTGTAGGTAAGTTTCGGGTTCCGATATTTTACATTATCTATAACCATTGAAAGCAATGGAACAGAGCCGAAGTCTTAAAAATATTTTTTCAACTTCTGGTATACGCCTGGAGTTTCATCCGATACCTAAGTCACCATGAAGCTCATAATTCAGGAAATCCCCATTTGGTGATAACGAAAACAGTTCAGAAAGAATGTTTCAATGCCTAAAAGGAAAAAATATTGGCGTCCGCAAGCCGGAAGTAATACGAGAATAATAAGGTTCCTTTAAACTTTCCTTGGTTCCTTATTTCAGTTGAGGTGCATACAGTACAAGTGTTCATAATATGTACACAGTACAATAAAGATTATCCTTATGTTTTCTCTGGCTAAGAGGAATACAAGGCTTTAGTTGAGACTGCAGCATGTATTGCTCAGATGTAAAAATAAGGCGTTGTCACAATTCCAAGGTTACATGCCTTCGTATCTTAAAATGATGTTCTTTAATAAAGAGTAGTGAATACAACGTTCCATATTTGATGCTGTGAACACATAATAAACAAGTAGTATATAACAGCAACATCCATAATTATGTACAAATGTCAATAGTTCATTGTGGTTAGGCCAAGAATAAAGCTATGCTTCAAGCTTTCGTTTACTTCCTTGATTGAAAAATTTCATTAGGCTATTGTAAAAATCACGGAGTGCCTGAGACAGAAACCAAATTGGCCAACATCTGATCATTGGTGAGATGCTTTGACAATAACCGATAACCTGCAGTGGAGTTACTCGTAGTTAAACTCAGATGGCAAACGACATATCATATATTTGCGATAAACCGTGGTATAGTTACAGTATATGTAAATTATTATCTCATGTCATCTTCGAAATGTTGTTTTCTAACTTTTAGTGAGACGTTTTCTACATTTCACGTATCTGAGATCACAATAGTTTGTACAGACCAACCTTTTAGAGTATCTGATTTTTATTAATAACTGAGCGGCGATACTGAAAGTTTGTAACATTCTGTCGCATTTCGGACTGAGACGACCAATGTGGACTGGTCTGGTTTATGACGCATCTTTTATTGGCTGATCAAATGAATCGTTTCAAGAAAAGTTTCACTACTTTTTTAAAGTTTCAAGAAAAGTTTCACAAAGAGACTCGTCTTTAAAATCAAAGGACATGTCTTCAAGATCTATTCGTCGTTTACCCGATGATTTAATGCTTTTATGTCCATTAAACCGATGTAATTTCGTAACAGATATGTTTCGTATACCTTGCCGTTGATTTTTATATAAATTTTGACACACGAAGACCTTCAATCGAACAGATAAGAGAAAAATAGCATTGCCGTGTTTAGTGTTTACATTAAATTTCGTGTGCGTGTCAGGCGTTTTGCTTTTTGGGGTAGACGCCTGATTTTTCTTCGTCCTCACTCCAGCCCAACTTGCTTCTAAAAGTTTCCCACTTTAAACGAGCGCTGCACAATGCCTTCAGTGCCTGATTACAGAAATTAATGCATTAAAAATTATCCTTTGTAATAATAAGACAAGTGAGCGGGTTTTCTAATTCCAACTGTCTAACTTGCCACCAATGCATACCCATCTCTGCAGGCAATATGCGCGCCATGTCCCTAAAAGTAGCCCGAGTTAATGCCTATAGCTGGCGTCTTGTTAGTCAATAGGTAGGCTTGATTAAATTTTCGCGTTTCAAGTTTGATTAGATTTTGATCAAATTTACATTAGTTGCAATGACTCAAATCAACTACGTCTCGAGTCGTTACAGCACTGTATCACATCACGAAGCTTATTGTACATTATCTTTTTATAAGGAACAGGAAATATACATTCCCCTGACGAGATAATACGTTGCCCTAGTTACCAAGAACGGGATGTACTAGTTCTAAACACCAAATAACTCTAATCCTCAACCCTAGACGCAACCCCCCATTCACAGCCTCAAAGACCTCAAAGACTTTAAAATGATCACAGGAGAAAAGCGCCAGAAAAACCCGGTTTCAAACAGGTTTTCAAGAGTCCAAATAACCTACTATCGAAATATCGTAGGATAATAACGAGAAACAGCGGAACATTTATTGAAGTCCAAGATTATTAATCATTCTAAATAATGTGCAAGGCTAAGCTTACTGTAAGATTGAGTAGTTGAATACTTTCGATGAATCCATCACGACTTTGATTCCTTTTCATGTCGTTATCATGGATAATATTTTTTGGTTGCAATGCATGCTGAGTATTTGTCTTTTCAATTGTGCGTGCAAATCACGTGGTTTGGTTTTTGAAAAGAATTAAAAAGCGGAATAGTCTTTCGGCGGACATTAAAACACATGCGGCGGAACATCCCGTGTCTTCTACAGACTATACATGCTACAACTGACACATACGCAACTCAAAAGTCTCAACTCTGTCAACTTCAATTCATCACATTGGCCAAGAAACACGTTATTGACCAAGTTAAATTGATGAAGAGATTGTAGGGGAACAAGTTTTCTGGTTCTACTTATAGGTAAGTTTCAGGTTCCGATATTTTACATTATCTATATAACCATTGAAAGCAATGGAACAGAGCCGAAGTCTTAAAAATATGTTTTCAACTTCTGGTATACGCCTGGAGTTTCACTCGATACCTAAGTCACCATGAAGCTCATAATTCAGGAAATCCCCATTTGGTGATAACGAAAACAGTTCAGAAAGAATGTTTCAATGACTAAAAGGAAAGAAATATTGGCGTCCCCAAGCCGGAAGTAATACGAGAATAATAAGGTTCCTTTAAACTTTCCTTGGTTCCTTATTTCAGTTGAGGTGCACACAAGTGTTCATCATGTAATATGTACACAGTACAATAAAGATTATCCTTATGTTTTCTCTGGCTAACAGGAATACAAGACTTTAGTTGAGACTGCAGCGCATGTATTGCTCAGATGTAAAAATAAGGCGTTGTCACAATTCCAAGGTTACATGCCTTTGTATCTCTAAATGATGTTCTTTAATAAAGAGTAGTGAATACAACGTTCCATATTTGATGCTGTGAACACATAATAAACAAATAGTATATAACAGCAACATCCATAATTATGTACAAATGTCAATAGTTCATTGTGGTTAGGCCAAGAATAAAGCTATGCTTCAAGCTTTGGTTTACTTCCTTGATTGAAAAATTTCGTTAGGCTATTGTAAAAATCACGGAGTGCCTGAGACAGCATCCAAATTCGAAATAATTTGATCATATTGGTGAGATGCTTTGATAATAACCCATAACCAGTGGATTTACTTGTAGTTAAACTCAGATGGCAAGGGACACATCACATTTGTGATAAACCATGGTATATATATATTTAAATTATTGAAATTATACTGGCTTCATGTGATCTTCAAACTGATGCATTATGTTGTTTTTTTAACTTTTAGTGAGACGTTTTCTACATCTCACGTATCTGAGATCACAATAGTTTGTACAGACCAACCTTTTAGAGTATTTGATTTGTATTAAGCTATACTGAAAGTTCGTAACGTTCTGTTGCATTTCGGACTGAGACGACCAATGCATGTGGACTGGTCTGGTTTATGACGCATCTTTTAGTGGCTGATCAAATAAATCGTTTCAAGATAAGTTTCACGATGTTATAGCAACGATGAAAAACCATGCTGCAATCTTTGTAAAAAGTAGCTAGAATCATATTCTAAAAGCAGAATAGTTTGTAGGCGGACATTAAACACAAGAAGCGGAAGTTCACGTGTCTTCTACATACACCACTGACGGATACACTACTCAAAAGTCTCATTTCTGTCAACTTCAATTCATCACATTAGCCAAGAATAACGTTATTACATCCGTTAAATGATCAAGAGATTGTAGGGGGACAAGTTTTCTTGTTCTACTTATAGGTAAGTTTCACTGTTTCAGGTCGGGATATTTTACATTATCTATAACCATTGAAAGCGATGCACAGAGCCGAGGTCATAAAAATATTTTTTCAACTTCTGGTATACGCCTTGAGTTTTCTCCGATACCTAAGTCACCTTGAAGCTCATAATTCAGGAATTCGTCTTTTGGTACTAAAGAAAACATGTCAGAAAGAATCTTTCAATTACTAAAAGGAAATAAATATTGGGGTCCGGAAGCCGGAAGTATTAAGAGGATAATAACGTTCCTTTAATCTTCCTTGGTTCCTTATTTCAGTTGAGGTGCATACAGTACAAGTGTTCATCATGTAATGTATACGCAGTACAATAAAGATTATCCTTGTTTTCTCTGGCTAATAGGAATACAAGGCTTTAGTTGAGACTGCAGCATCTATCGCTCCCATAATTATGTACAAATGTCAATAGTTTGTGGTTAATAGGCCAAGAATAAAGCTATGCTTCAAGCGATCGTTTACTTCCTTGATTGGCTATTGTAAAAATCACGGAGTGCCTGATTCCAAATTCGCAATCAGTTAAACTCAGATGGCAAACGATATGTATCACATTTGTGATAAACCATGGTATGGTTGTATGTAAATTATTGAAATTATACTGCCTGTGATCTTCGAAATGTATTATGTTTTTTTTTAACTTTTAGTTCAGACGTTTTCTGCATCTCATGTGAATTAAAAACGACACACAAAGATAATAATATGATGGTGTTTGATGCCATCGTCTAGGACTATATGAACTATCGATCAAAGTTATAGGAAATGAGTTTAACAGTAATCAATTAATACAGGTTTTCGCCAGAAATGTTTCCTGCAGTGTTAATACCTGTAAAGGTTTTGGCAGGTGGCGGAAGTTACTGAAGTTGTCATGCAGTGCTGAAATTCGTGTAAACTCTCGACTTCTTTAGCAAATTCGCTGTTCGGCTTATCGATTCTTCGATAGAATCTGACCTAATTGTGTATTATATATACCCAGCTATAGAAACTAATTTTACTAATTTTTGCCGATAGTATTCTAAGGTTTTACTCAAATCGTTTCAGAAGCAATGGCAATGGAGGTAGACGGTTTGACCAAGAAAGAAGCCAAGGGCAAGGGCGATTTCGATCCTCTTCACTATCTGGGTTTCCTTCCTGGTGTTGACAGTGAAACCAACTTAGACAAGCAAACATTTTACGAAACCTTGGTGGCCAAAGGCTTAGTCTACATGTATGAAAAGGGTCATGATGTTGAGCCTGATGCGCCAATCTTCCAATTCGGCGGAGGTATTCAGCGGAACGTCCGTGAGGGAAAGACCAAAAATAAAAAGAAAGTGTTGATCGTTGGAGCAGGTATCTCCGGTCTTGCAGCCGCATACGAGCTGAAACGTGCTGGACATGAGGTATGATTAGTTTGCGAGATGACGACCTGCAAGTAGAAGGAATATTTCTTCCTTTATGGACCGCGATCATTATTTATGGTCGGGGCCGCAGAGAAATAGTCTTGGTCCTGAAAAAAATTTTCATCCAACCAAATTAAGATCAGAAATTTTACCTACTCAACCATTTATGGGTAAAGAAAATCTTTTACCCAACCCAAGAAGAAAACATTTAGAGAAAGCCCAATTCCCAGCATATCGTCGATACAAGTTTTAATGCTGTAACTTTCAGAATTATTATCTCCCTATACAGAGCAGGAATCCAAAGAAAACAAGGAGAGTAATACAATAATAGAAGCTAATGTGCAATGATTACTAAGGCGAACTGGAGATGATAAAATGTTAAATGGAGAGCTCTTAATATTTTTATGTTAAATGGTCATGAAAATTTTGCTAACCAACCCTTCTTTTAAAACAATTTTTTTTTTTAATTGGTAAGAATGTAAATGTTTTTTAAGATTGGTAAGATTGTAAATGTTTTTTAAATATAGGTCACTATTCTAGAGAGACAAGAGCGTGTTGGTGGAAGAATCAAGACAGTTCATTTTAAAATCGATCCATCAGAACTCCTCGCGGAAGGTATAGTACCGAATCAACAGATTTATGTATTACATTTACGAAGTAGGTTGTGGATGATATTTTAGGCGTAAACTAAAAATTCCATAATCGCTCTCTTGAGCAATTGTTGACCTTCATAATCTCTCCTTCAGACATTGAAAAAAAATCGTAACCCCTCCTCAATTAAGAAGACTTTAAGTTTAATAATACTCTTTTATAGAAAGTTAATTTGAAATGAAAACCCTCCTCATATACCTCGCACTTAACAAATTAAGACAAACTAAACAATATATACACTTCAAACATCATTAATAATTCATGAGGAAAAGACAAAAGAAAATCACTACCGTATCGTGGTTTTAAATGTGATAAAGATTCGTCCTGATTTACATAAACTTTATCTTTGATTTTCTAGGCTTAGACAACATCGATTTTCAAAATTACTACGCCAATGAACTTATCAAATGGGTCGTGTTTGAAGCCGTTTAATAAACTCGCAGCACGTGTTTTATCAGATCTAAACTACACTCGGGCTACGCACTCGTGTTTTATATCTGATAAAACACCGCTGCTCGTTTATTAAACAATACATTAATATATGATCTCATTAATGTATGATCTCTTACTGCCGAAAGATGACAATGATTATATAACTCAAAAATGTGTTTATTATTATAAAACGTCAAGTATTCATCGCAACTGTTGAAAGAAAGCTCCAACAAGCAAATTAGTGACCTTGATGGATCGAGAACTATTAACAAAATAAATTTTGACGTTAATTTCTGGTAACTATTAGACGTTAAAGCAGTGGATTTAAATATATATAACTTTGAACATTACCAGCATAAGACCAGACGTTCATATTTATGCAACTGACGTCATGTGAGTTACGTTGTATAAGTAACTGTTAGTTTTGTTCAATTTAGTTGGAGCCATGCGAATACCTTTAAAGAACCGTCATTACCTAACTGATGCCTATATTAATAAGTTCGAGCTTCCAACGAAACCATTTTACAACACTGATCCCGACGGCAACTGCTTCGTGAGCATCCGAGGCGAGACCGTTAGAGTTACTGGTGAGTCAATACACCGCGTTGTTTAAGACACGAGACGATGGCCGAGTCGCATTCTATATACATACCATTTACAGAGAGCTTACAATAAACCTCCGTTTCTCATTGTTGCCATTATGTTTGTTTTCTGTAGACTTTCAGCCGTCGGCCGGCAAGAAAGAGAGGGCTAGAGCGAGAGCGACAACTTGTGGCCTGGATGGGACAAAAGAATTAAGGCGGTCCAGAAACATCGGGGAATCGATCTTAAGATTGACCATATAAGTAAGTTCTGTGATCACGTTAATTTGCTATATTCTCTGATAACGTACGCCGTGTTCTATGATCACGTGTGCCGTGTTCTATGATCAGGTGTGATGTGTCTATGAACACGCGTGCCGTGTTCTATGATCACATGTGCCGTGTTCTATATGATCACGTGTTCCGTGTTCTATGATCACGTGTGTCGTGTTCTATGATCACGTGTGCCGTGTTGTATGATCATATGTGCCGTGTTCTAGCTGTGAACACGTGTGTCGCGTTCTATGATCACGTGTGCCGTGTTGTATGATCATATGTGCCGTGTTCTAGCTGTGAACACGTGTGTCGCGTTCTATGATCACGTGTGTCGTGTTCTATGATCACATGTGCCGTGTTCTATGAACACGTGTGCCGTGTTCTATGATCATATGTGCCGTGTTCTATGAACACGTGTGCCATGAAAAACATCACAAGTATGAAATTGAAAACAATAAATTGACTGTCTGTCTGTCTGTCTATGCAACAAATTGTATGTGCGACAAATCGTGGCCTGGATGGGACAAAATAATTAAGATTTAAGAAGTAAGAATTAATATCAAGAAGGATCGGGGAATCGATCTTAAGATTAACAATCTAAGTAAGTTCTGTGGTCACGTTAATTTGCTCGGTATATATACGAAAACTTCAGGCAAATACTTTCCCGTACAGACCTCACACTCGGTTAATATGTCTTCCTCGTATAGTTAAAGATTTCTGTTCTCTAGTCGATTATTACAGGTTAACCATTAAAGAAGTCGTCGACAGTGTGCCTAAGAAAATCCCCGACGTCGAGAAATACACGGAGCAATGGCGAAAGTGGATGACCCGTTGGAGCAAGGTGTCCTTTCTTCAGTTTTTTTCGTCAGACATTGGCTACTCGGAAGACAGTAGAACCGTCCTCAGGCCTTGGCCAAGTATAGCAATAGATGGTCTCGTAGATATCAACTATGTTGCCCAGCCGGGGTTGTCTATGGCAACCGCGTTGGCTGAAGAGATAGGGGAATGGTGGACCCCGACGATGAAGACCCTTAAAAATGGCATGGAAGTATTGCCCGAAGCCTTTGTTAAACCTGTTGCACAGCCCTACTGCTTAGAAAAAGACGTTCGGTATGGAATAGTGGTAAGAAAAGTCGAATGGCGAACGCCAGGGACTGGGTACGCAGTCAAAGTCACCGGTCGTCAAACCCAAACCGGAAACGAGTTCCATTTTGAAGGCGACGCAGTGATTCTAACTGTGCCACTAAATATCATGCGTCAGGTGGAGTTCTGCCCATACCTTCCGCAGCACGTCGCTGATGCTATTGCCGGAATCGACTACGAGCCCTCAACCAAGATCATGCTTGGTTTCCGAAAAAGATTCTGGGAGAAGACCAAATATCCTGTGAAAAACGGGGGTGTTTCCATAACCAATTTACCCATCGGTCAGATAGTGTATCCGAGCGCCCCGTCACCTTCCGACAAGTCAGAGCGGGGGCTGTTGATGATTTACACACGGAACAAAGATGCGCTGCTTTTTGGTTCGCAGTCGGAAGACGATGCCATAACGGAAGCTCTGCGAGAGGTGCAACAGGTCTACCAAGGTCTGTTCAACGACGATACTAGTCCGTCGGAGGTCACCGATCTCTTCGAATCCGGAGTGGTTCAGTCTTGGTACACGGACCCGGCGGCCGCTGGAGCATTTGTCCACTTGCACCCGTACAGTTATATGCGTCATTTACGTATTCTGTTGGAGCCGAAAGACATCCGTCCCATCTACTTTGGTGGTGAAGCTATCTCGTTCGCCAATGGTTGGATCCAAGGCGCTTTGGAATCTGGCCTCAGGGCTGCCTGGCAGTTTTTCAAATTCAACGAGGGAAACAGCCACGAATAAACAGTTAGAGTTCTTCAAATGACTCATTATCATTGTACTTTGTTATCTAAGCCTTATATGTTTGACCTACTAATTAGAATAATAAGAACATTTAGCATAATATGAAACACAAAATAGCATTAAGATTTTCAAATAATTAATAGTACTTGTATTATCGTACCATATATAGCACCAGGATTTGGCCGAATATTTATACTCGTATTCGGTACATATATAGTCATTCGGTACATATAGTAATTTTATACATATAGTCATTCGAGATATGGTCTAGTCACTATGCTGATATATCGTAATAGACTTATCGCAATTGGGCAATCAACTTTTGGATTCGGCTTACGCATGATATCAAGAATTATCCAGACCGAGGTTAATCTTATCTGAGGCGGATAACATTGACCGAGGTCGCGATAATTCTTGATATCATGCGTAAGCCGAATCCAATAATTGTTTTATTAAAAGTATTCTTTTATCAGTATTTTTGTTAAAATTTGTTAATTAGGTAGACAAGATCGATTGAAGCTAAGTTACAAACTTCATGTACCATGTAAACCAAAAAATACTTTAATTCATATTAAAATACTACAGTTTCATTATTGGTTCGCGCCATTGTTGGTTCACGCGCAGAGCTAGGCGAATTAGGAATCCGCAGACAGTCGGTATTATCTTTCATGGTCGGTAGCATAATTTTACTCAATCCGACAGGCGTTGTGTCTTTTCTTCATCTATAAATCTAGACTATCTAATAGGGGAGTGGATGGGTGTGGGTTTGGGATGGGGGTTGTTCCGGGGGGTTAGGATGACACTTTAGGCGGGGTTAGGGTTAGGGTCACTAGGATCAGCTAAAAAGATGCTACCGCGACTTTATACGGAATCTAATTACGCCGCGCCGAACAAGAAGAGAGGACTAGATTGATCCTGCGAGCTCTATTAAACAAATAGATTCCATTTTGCTGTTGTCCGTTCAATAAAATACACAAGCGGGAGTTAGGATTGGTGTTGTGATAGCTTCTATTTTGACCATTATCATCAAAATAACACGAATGGGCAATTGATGATTATCGCGAGGTTGTTCATCCTCGTGGCTCTAAAGAGAAAACTGAGGGGCGGATTTAACGTTAGTCAAATAGGTCAGTCGACTAAGGTGAAAAATCAGCAAATCGAAAGTGCGAGCACAAGCGATAAACTCACGTACACTACAGTATGGCTATATTAAAGACATACCTAATGGTTTTCCGTGTTTGGATACTCTGATCCAAACACGCGGGATGTTGCGAGACTTGAGAAAAGCGTAAAAAAATACGAGCCGCTATAGGCGAGTGTTTTTAGCTTTTCGAAAGTCGAGCAACATCCCAAGTGTTTGGATCAGAGTATCCAAACACGAAAAACCATTAGGTATTTCTTTTATAAAATAACCACAGAGAAATATCACTAAAAGTTATTAATATAATTTGATCAATATTGCAATTCTCCCAAAAACCGTCAACTACCAATCAGGGGAGGTCTTTCATGTCCTTCTAAGCTAATCGGCCAATCATGGATGGTTTCCTATTATGATTTATGATGCTGACGACCGCAACAGCCAAAAATAAGTTTGAAGTGGTAAAAACATCAGGAAAACATGCTGAAAAAGATATTTCCAGATGGATTTAATCGCGAAAATATACCATTTAACTTGATGTTGGATTGCTGCAGATGTAAAGTGATGTTGCATGTGAGTTTGCCTAGCCTTTATATCGTACAACACAGAATCTTTTTTGTGGTTTTCTCTCACTGTCGAAGTGTTGTTCGGTGATTTTTTGTTGGCTACAAGAACAAAATGAATGGTTTCTTCGTGAATATCCTGCCCGACGAGAGGTAAAATAAACATTTTACACCTTTTCCATGTACTCTTGGTGAACTATATCTATAAAAAGTGTTGTGTTTTTTGGGTTTTATTGAAACTTTCAATAAGGTAAACGTCGCCCTCACAAATTATACCGGAATTCTCGTTCGCTTTAGCGTTACTTTGTCCACTTTAAATACTTATAATTTCGGCCTATTTTTGCAAAATCAATTGTGAAAATTTGACAGGGAAGATTGCTATATTTTATTTGTGGTTTTCTCTCACTGTCGAAGTGTTGTTCGGTGATTTTTTGTTGGCTACAAGAACAAAATGAATGGTTTCTTCGTGAATATCCTGTCCGACGAGAGGTAAAATATAAACATAATTTTATCACCTTTTCCATGTTCTCTTGGTGGACTATATCTATAAAAGTGTTGTGTTTTGGGGTTTTATTGAAACTTTCAATAAGGTAAACGTCGCCCTCACAAATTAAATGGAAATTCTCGTTCACTTTTAGCGTTGCTTTGTCCACTTTAAATACTTAAATTTCGGCCTATTTTTGTAAAATCTTGTGAAAATTAACAGGGAAGATTGCTATATTTTATTTATAGTTATTGTGCATATGTATAGAATGTTAATAAATGTTTAAAAACGATGATGGGTCGGCATGATTTGCTTTTTGTGTGTACAAGATCTACCTCAAAATTCCCGTGTTTGGATACTCTTATCCAAACGTGACCAATCAGAGCGCTTGTTGTGACCAAGCCAAGTAATATGTTTACGTGTATTACGTACATGTAAGTCGTATTCGGTTCGGAAGCATCCGGTTTCATAACGTCTATGGCTTTTGGTCTGGTTTTTTATCTCGACTGATTTGAACGTTTGATCCGTGTTTGTGATTTGTTCATTTCGTAAACTGCCTTTTATTACGAGCATTGATTGCTTTGCCGAACCTCTTTGTATTTCTCAACTTCTCGACTGATTTGGACCATTGTTTCAGTCATTCTTATTGGTCAAAATTTCGAATTGCCTTTTAACAAATGCGTTGATTGGTGGAGAAACAAGTTTCACGAACCATTCATTGCTCCATAGCTGTCTACTTCTTGCCTCGCAGTTTCACGTAACATTTTCACCGTGTATATGTGTTCTAGTAATGCCTGAAACCGCAGTTTGTTGGTTTACCCAGTAACTCGAAGACAACTCGAGGTTGCAATGCATGCTGAGTATTTGTCTTTTCAATTGTGCGTCCAAATCACGTGGTTTGGTTTTTTGAAAAGATTTAAAAAGCAGAATAGTCTTTCGGCGGACATTAAAACATATGCGGCGGAACATCGCGTGTCTTCTACAGACTACAGGTACATGCTACAACTGACACATACGCAACTCAAAAGTCTCAATTCTGTCAACTTCAATTCATCACATTGGCCAAGAAACACGTTATTGACCAAGTTAAATTGATCAAGAGATTGTAGGGGAACAAGTTTTCTGGTTCTACTTATAGGTAAGTTTCAGGTTCCGATATTTTACATTATCTATAACCATTGAAAGCAATGGAACAGAGCCGAAATCTTAAAAATATTTTTTCAACTTCTGGATACGCCTGGAGTTTCATCCGATACCTAAGTCACCATGAAGCTCATAATTCAGGAAATCCCCATTTGGTGATAACGAAAACAGTTCAGAAAGAATGTTTCAATGACTAAAAGGAAAGAAATATTGGCGTCCGCAAGCCGGAAGTAATAAGAGAATAATAAGGTTCCTTTTATTATTATTATTTTATTATTATTAACAATCTTTATACAGGTTATATCTTGTTCAGTACGGGAGATAAGATACATATATACATATATATATATATACTTTTATACTGCTATCAACCAAGGACCTGTGTTTAAACTAAGATCATACAATACTAAGATAAAGATTAATACTAGTAGATAAAATGGAAAATTAAGAGTAAGATAGTCAAAATCAATAGTTAAAATTAAAAGTTTTGATTTTGTTCTTAAACGTCAAATAGGACGTCTCATCTCTGAAATCTACTGGCAAAGTATTAAAAATTAACGCTCCTTGGTGCTTAAAACTCTTACGTCCTGATTCTGTTTTCATACGCGTAAGTTTCAACAAGGAACCATTTCCACGAGTGGCCTTGCAGTGAGATAAACGTGTAAAATAGTTGTGGAACATTTCTGGTTGAGTAGAATGTAAGGAACCAAAAACCATCAGCAGAGCGTTCTTCTTAATTGTATCATCCAAACTTGACCATTCATTATTGTTTTTACCACAACATAGTTTATATGCTTTGTCTTGAATATTTTGTAACTTTTCAACATGATGGCGGGAAATTCCGAGCAAAATAGGACAACAATAGGTCATAAGTGGTTTTATCATTGAGTTATAAATGGAATGAGCTACCAACGGTGAAATATCTCTGCGAATTCTCTTGAGTAATTTCAATCTAGATGAGGCTTTTTTAAAAACTGAATTTAAATGTTCATTCAAGTTCATGTGGTGGTCAAGGACGACTCCAAGATATTTGTAGGATTTTGTTTCATGGACAATAGTATTATTTATTTCGATTTGTATCCTACTGCTTTTAGAGAGACGTTGTGGTGTGCCGTACAAAACAAACTCTGTTTTCCCTTTATTTTGGTTCAAATATAGGTTGTTCGTATTTAGCCATTGGAATACGCTGTTACATTGCCTAGTGAGCACTTCTTGGATTTGGATAGGGTCCTTATTTGCGTAGTATACAGCAGTATCGTCGGCATATAATATCGATTCAGCCTCATCAATAGCCATCTGCATGTCGTTTATTAGGACATTAAAGAGTAGAGGACCTAATATCGATCCTTGCGGAACACCAAGGTTATGGGTAACGGGTTGGACTTTACCCCATCAAATACAACTATTTGGCTTCGATTGAATAGATAATTCTTTAACCATTCAATCTCGCCGGTAGAATGGATCCCATAATACGGAAGTTTCTCTAATAAGCAAGCGTGATGGACCGTATCGAATGCCTTTCGGAAATCCATAAAGACCACACCCGGTAAGGAGACCACTATCCATATTACATCTTATGTCGTCCACCAAACGAGTAACTGCATGGACTGTGGATCTGTTTGGTCTAAATCCAAATTGATTTGGGCAAAGCATGTTGTTGGTCTCAAGATATTCACTTAATTGTTTGTAGACAACTTTTTCAATTATTTTAGAAAAAACCGTTGTGACAGAAATAGGACGATAGTTATCTAGGTTAGATTTTTCATTAGATTTGTAGACAGGCAGGACTTTTGCTTGTTTTTCAGATGTTGGAAAAATTCCTGATTTTAGGCTTTGATTAATCAGAACTGATAAAGGAACAGCAAGTTCCTCAGCACCGTCTTTTATCAGTCTTGGAGGTATGTCGTCGATGCCAGGACTTTTGGACGCCTTAAGTGCTTTGATAATATTAAAAACCTGTATTGGTGTTACTTCTGTAAAATAGAAGCGGTAATCATTTGGGTTGATGTAATTACCAAGAGATGTAAATGAACATGATTTCCAGGCGGGATAGGACAAGTTGGTGATTGAGTTTTGCAGCGTCAAAGCAACAGAGCTAAAGAAGTTACAAAAGGCATTCGATATAACGGTCCTATCAGATGTCATTAAATCATTGATAAGAAATGACTTAGCTGTCGATTTTTTGTCGTTTACAGGATAACTTTGTTTGATCCGAGACCAGAAGTCTTTAGGCTTATTAATGCTTTCATGAAATAGATTTCTGTGGAAATTTGATTTTGCTTTCGGAATGGCAGATGTAGTTAAATTTCGCATACGTTTATAATCATCCCAGTCCTTTTTCTGTTTTGATCGTTTAGCCTTCTTCAGGAGGTAGTCACGGCTATTAATTTTAGTTCTAATATCAGATGTCAGCCAGGGGCAGTCTCTTCCAGCCACTCTTTTTTTCCATTTTTGGGGCATGTTTGTTAACTATTTTATTAACATATAGTTTGAATAGGTTCCATGCTGAGTTAAAGTCATCAATTAGGATTTGGTCCCATGGGAGTTCCTGAAGATCAGATTTAAAAGATTCTTTTGAATAGAACTTATAGTTCCGGGCAAATATTTTGCGGGGCCTGTATTTCTTACAATTCATCTTTCGAATAACCCCAATCAGATGATGGTCGCTAAAGCCAGCCTCAATAGAGAAAGCATTGGAAATATTGGCGTCATGAGTCACAAAAGTTAGGTCAATTAGTGTATCTGTTTTGGTAGTTGATCTAGTCGGTTGTTTTATCATTTGTTGGAAATTATGAATTCTCATTATATCCTTCAAGTCCCTTTGTTCGTTTTGTCGTAAGTAATCACAATTGAAATCCCCAATGATGATAATCTCTTTGTCGTCGACCAGAGCTGTCGTTAAGACATTATTAAAATCAGCATTAAAATTTTTATTCAAATATTTTGAGGAATGAGGAGGGCGATAGCATACACATAGAAGAATTGATTTCGAATTTTCGACAAATAATTCCACCCAAATATTTTCTATTTTGTCTACTTCAAGATCTGGGCGTCTTTTCCATTCCAGGTCACTGCGAAGATATAGACATACTCCACCCCCTGATCCCGTTCTCCTATCGTTTCTTACAACATCATAAACTTTCCTTGGTTCCTTATTTCAGTTGAGGTGCATACAAGTGTTCATCATGTAATGTACACATTACAATAAAGATTATCCTTATGTTTTCTCTGGCTAACAGGAATACAAGGCTTTAGTTGAGACTGCAGCATGTGTCGCTCAGATGTAAAAACAAGGCGTTGTCACAATTCCAAGGTTACATGCCTTCGTATCTCTAAATGAAGTTCTTTAATAAATAGTAGTGAATACAACGTTCCATATCACATACATGTACTAAATAAGTAGTATATCACAGCAACATCCATAATCATGTACAAATGTCAATTGTTCATTGTGGTTAGGCCAAGAATAAAGCTATGCTTCAAGCTTTCGTTTACTTCCTTGATTGAAAAATTTCGTTAGGCAATTGTAAAAATCACGGAGTGCCTGAGACAGCATCCAAATTCGAAATCATGTGATCATATTGGTGAGATGCTTTGATAATAACCCATAACCAGTGGATTTACTTGTAGTTAAACTCAGATGGCAAGGGACATATCACATTTGTGATAAACCATGGTATATATATATTTAAATTATTGAAATTATACTGCCTGTGATCTTCAAAATGTATTATGCTGTATTTTTAACTTTTAGTGAGACGTTTTCTACATCTCACGTATCTGAGATCACAATAGTTTGTACAGACCAACCATTTAGAGTATTTGATTTGTATTAAGCTATACTGAAAGTTCGTAACGTTCTGTTGCATTTCGGACTGAGACGACCAATGTGGACTGGTCTGGTTTATGACGCTAGTCATAAACATATTTTTTCAACTTCTGGTATACGCCTTGAGTTTTCTCCGATACCTAAGTCACCTTGAAGCTCATAATTCAGGAATTCGCCTTTTGGTGCTAAAGAAAACAGGTCAGAAAGAATGTTTCAATTACTAAAAGGAAAGAAATATTGGCGCCCGGAAGTAATAAGAGTAAATAATAACGTTCCTTTAAACTAATTCCTTGGTTCCTTATTTCAGTTGAGTAGTACCATAGAAGTGTTCATCATGCAATGTACGCAGTACAATAAAGATTGTCCTTGTTTTCTCTGGCTAATAGGAATACAAGGCTTTAGTTGAGACTGCTCTCGGATGTAAAAATAAGGCGTTGTCACAATTCCAAATTTTCATGCCTTTGTATCTCTAAATGATGTTCTTTAATAAACAGTAGTGAATACAACGTTCCATATTTGATGCTGTGAACGCATACTAAACAAGTAGTATATCACAGCAACATCCATAATTATGTACAAATGTCAATAGTTTGTGGTTAATAGGCCAAGAATAAAGCTATGCTTCAAGCTTTCGTTTACTTCCTTGATTGAAAAATTTCATTAGGCTATTGTAAAAATCACGGAGTGCCTGAAATAGAAACCAAATTCGCAATCATCTGATCATTGGTGAGATGCTTTGATAATAACAGATAACCAGTGGAGTTACTTGCAGTTTCACTAAGATGGCAATAGACATATCACATTTGTGACAATCCATGGTATAGTTATATGTAAACTAGAAGTTACTCTCTCAAGGGGAAGTGCTGCCTCTAAAGTCATGGGAAGCCTAATTTTTGATAAAATTTCAAAAATCAACCCACTGTAGTATGTACACATTTCTATCAATTATTTTAATTATTTTAAATACAGCTGACTTAAATTACAAATGACTATCACTTATCTGAATATAATTGGCAAGGCTTTTGACTGGATAGACAGTATACATTATGACTACGACAGTATGTAGTTGGTGATTGGTAAAGAAATTTCTGATAAATCACTGCCACTATAAATCATTCTTCTTACTGTGGAAAAGCTGTCAGTGACATGGAATCGCAAGTGTACACGTATGTTATGACAAAGCAAGCGCTAAACAAATAGGCGCTGACTAAATAAATACCAGAAATGGTATGTAACAGATGTTTACGATATTGTTGCACCATTATTTATATCGTCTAAATTTTATTGTTGAGAATGCTATACTTTCAAGATCTTTGTGATGTATTAGTTCATTGCACATGTCCACGACTCCACATATTATATACTGTAATTGTCGTTCGGGAATACACACAGTCAACTGCAACCACTGTATTTTATTTTCCCAAAGAACTTGTAATATTGTATTTACTGCATGCATACCAAATATTATGGTTATCCATGGCACACAAATAATTTCCATTGTGCACTGAATTTTCACAAAATGGACAAATCCACTGAATTTTCACAAAGTTGAGGTAAATAATTTCTTGAAGACAGTTCCATGTACAGTTTATTACATATACAGTTGGGCAGATCAATATTGTTTTGTGCCTCAACGGTCTCCACCACAACAAAGGGTACATGATCAATATATTTTTGTGCCTCAACGGGCGATATATTTGTGTCGATCACTAGCTGAACGACAGGATAAGTTGTCTTCTAACCAACAGCAACAAACAACGGTTGGTAAGTTGTTTAACAACAGAAATCCCTAACGAGGAATGAGATCATGGTTAAAAGTATTCAAGTACATGTTGTCCCCTTGTACTAAGATATTGTCGATGGTTGTCGAGTTCCACTTTGTAACTGATAAACTCATGAAAGAGCACTGCTTTTCTCGAGACTGGCCACTGAAACCTTCATGGCCTTGATGAATACTTCCACGAGAAAGTAAAGACAAAATAAAGACATAAACAACGTGAATTTCCTGTGAAGGAATTGTCGAGAACTTCGAGAAGCTACGCTGCCTGCTTGTTTTTGGCTTGCATTTATGGTAGCGAACATGCGCAGTTGAGTCACTTTCGAGCACATATGGATGACGTAATGCCGACACACATCCAAACAAACAAACGCAAAATTTTAACAAATCGAGATCTGGTCAGCTATACATAGTTCGGTAAAAGGACTGGGCACGAGTAAACGCAAGAGGCATGTCAAGAATAATGTGCTGCCCATAGAGATCATAAATAAAACTTAGTTTTATTTATGATCTCTATGGTGCAGCCTCCCTAGCAATTATTGAAATTATACTGACTCACGCGATCTTCAAAATGTAGGTGATTCGGATGGAGCATAAAAAGTTAGTTAATAAGTTCTAGATTAGTTTTTGCGTTAAACTTTTAGTTTCGGAGATATAAGGGCTCAAAGTCACAATTTGTGAAAACAAAGTAGCGCAGGCCGGGAGACTGGATCCGAGGAACGTGTTATGTTTCAATACTTATAAAAATATATTACAATTCGAGTAGACAAGGTAACATCGTAAAGACACATCGTTTTGGCATTTTTCAATAAAAACTCTTAAGATAGCTGTCTTCTCCTATACAAAAGCCTAGTTGTTGTTGAAGATGGGTTCCTCGGATCCAGGTCCCTGTGTGTTATTTTGGTGGCGCTACTTTTTTCAAAAAAATGGCACAATTTGCATGTTTGAGCCGTTATATCTCCGAAACTAGGAGTTTAGCGCAAAAACTAATCCAGAACTTATTAACTAACTTTTTATGCTCTATCCGAATCACCAAAAACCCATTTTGGGTTTATAAGCACTTTAAATTTGTACATCGAGATGACGTCAGTATCCATGTTTGTCGGTTTTTACCCCTATTTCTTGTGGCCATAGCAAAAGAAAATAGCTGATTTGCAATAATTTTGAGTCAAATTTGGTTTGTTTATATCTGTATTTTGAGCTATTAATAGCAGCCAGATGCTACGCTATTATGTAATAGCCCATTCATTTGCCAAACTGAATAGATTTTCAGTGGACAATTTGTCAATATATCTTTTGTTATCTGAATTTAATTGTTTCATAGAACATCAAACTAAATAACTATATAGAAACTTTTTAATTTTTGGGTGCGGTAACTGAGAATAGTGGGGGAGTCCACTGCTGTTTTTACCAACAATCACTAAGAAAAAAATTACTTGTTTACTATTGATAATTCCACATGAAATAATCAACTCAGTAATTAGTATAAACTGTTGAAGGAAGTAAAATGTCTAGGGGTCTATTCAAATTGGGTTTACTAAGACGTATTAGGGAATTCTACCCCGATTGTTGGTGTGGATAAAGTAAGTTGATAATTCTACCCACATTAGACTGATGCGATGTGGAGCTGTCAGGGATGTGGAATGTGCATAACTTATATAATATTGAGACTCTTGGTAGGACTCAATGCAGGGCAGGAAAACTGATCTTTTCTAAGTGGGGACTTGCAACTGATCGATTAATTTGCTGGATTTATACAACTTTTGAGTTAAAATTAGTTTTTGTAACATTGTACGTACATATATATAAATGTGTTTATACTTGTAATAACTGTAATTTGATAGAAACACACCCATTGATACCAGTGTTAGCATTGAAGGGGCTACCATAAATATTATTGTATTATTAATAAAATAATAATAATAATAATAATAATAAATGCCTATAGTGCAGATACCATATTTTGATGGTTATTAATACAAAAGCTATGTATGTGCAACAAGACATGGTATATATATGCATTATATAACCAATGTTCAGGATGAAATTCCTAGCCCGCTTGTTGACATTGATCTAAGCTACTTGTTCAATCCTATTAGTATCAATTTCTGCTGACATAGTGAATGTCAACATACCCAATGTCAATATATCCTATTTATAAGTTATTCATGGCCATGAGACCTGAGCTACTGTAGGCCTAACATGTTCTATATTAATGGATGGATTAAACACAGATTGTTTATGGAATATAGTCTACCAGTATACGATGCATGGACGATCGTCAGCCTCCTCAGAAAAATTATTCCCGTGACTCTAACCATTGATCCATCAAGACTCTGATGGAGAGAGAATGAATACTAAGTACTTATTAACCGAGCGCGAGGTCCGTACGGGAAAATATTTTGCTTGAGATCTTTTGAGTACAGACCGAGCCCGAAGGACGAGGTCTGTACTCAAAAGATCGAAAGCAAAATATTTTCCCGTACGGACCGAGCTTGTGAGGTTAATAAGGAATTTATTATATGTCTCGACTACAACGAGAAATAATTTAGAGAAAACATTATCGTGTACAGTACGTCTTCCTCCACGTCAGCGCGAGCGGAGCGGTCTCACAGTCGCGATTCGATATAATTGACAACAAAACAACCAAAAGGGAAAACATTTTGAAAAGAATATAATTATTTTATTTTAAGAAATTTTTTTTAACATTTTTTAATCGAGTAATACTGTGCGGGTCCGTGCGGGTCCGTGCGGGTCCGTACACCGAGTCCGTACGGTAAAGTACGGACCCGCACGTTAGTCAATCAGCGTTCAAATACGCCAGTTCGGACTCGCAAGACATATAATAAAATGATGTACTGGTTCAATTGATATATGTACTGCCTATATGGCAGTCACTATATTATATCAGTAATGCTTGGATGTGTAATTAATCCCGACCCACGGGATTCCTACCAACCTCGTCCTCAGGGCCTTCGCGGCCCAAGCTCATGCGCCAATTTGTGTTTATATTGGAATTTATTCGATTTATCAAAATTAGAGGATATTTTCATTCAGAAATAATCTAACAAACCAAATCCAAGATGCAATTTTTCACAAAAAACAATATTATTTGCAGTTTATTGTTACAATATATAAATGAAATAATGTTTATAAAATAACAAGTGTGCTATGCGTGTTCTGATTGGCTAATACCCGTGTTTGGATCAGGTTATCCAAACACGGGAATTTTGAGGTCGTGTCACACAAAAAGCAAATCATGCCGGCCCATCGTCGTTTTTAAACATTAACATTCTACATAGTTTGCACAATAACTATAAATAAAATATGGCAATATTCCATGTTAATTTTCACAAGATTTTGCAAAAATAGGCCGAAAATATATAGGAAATTATAAGTATTTAAAGTGGACAAAGCAACGCTATTAGCGAACGATAATTTCCGTATAATTTATGAAGGCGAAGTTTACCTTCAATAAAACCCCCAAAAGACAACACTTTTATAGACATAGTCTACCAAGAAAACATGGAAATGGTGTAAAATGTTTATTTTAGTTCTCGTCGGGCAGGATATTTACGAAGAAACCATTTATTTTGTTCCTGTAGCCAACAAAAAATCACCGAACCACACTTCGACAGTGAGAGAAAACCATTCAATAAAACCCCAAAAGACAACATTTTTATAGACATAGTCCACCAAGAGAACATGGAAAAGGTGTAAAATGTTTAATTTACCTCTCGTCGGGTAGGATATTCACGAAGAAATCATTCATTTTGTTCTTGTAACCAACAAAAATTCACCGAACAACACTTGACAGTGAGAGAAAACCACAAAAAGATTCTGTGTTGTAGAATATGAAGGCTAGGCAAACTCACAACATCACTTTACATCTGCAGCAATCCAACATAAAGTTAAACGGCATATTTTTGTGATTAAATCGATCTGGAAATATATCCTTTTCATCTTTCCAAGCTGTTTTCCTGATGTTTTTACCGATCAAGCTTATTTTCGGCTCTTTGCTGTCGTCAGCGTCAATAGAAAGCTATCCATGATTGGCCGATTAGCTTAGAAGAACATGAAAGACCTCCCCTGATTGGTAGTTGATGGTTTTGGGGAGAATTGCAATGTTGATCTAATTATATTAATAACTTTTAGTGATATTTCTCTGTGGTTATTTTATAAAAGAAATACCTAATGGGTTTCCGTGTTTGGATAACGTGATCCAAACACTTGGGATGTTGCTCGACTTTCGAAAAGCTAAAAACACTCGCCTATCGGCTCGTATTTTTTTACGCTTTTCTCAAGTCTCGCAACATCCCGCGTGTTTGGATCACGTTATCCAAACACGGAAACCCATTAGGTATTTCTTAAATGACACGTGCCCTGGAGGGGAGGGTCGGGATAAATCGGGAAATATGTCACGCGTGACAGTTGGTGTTGCGACATGTGGTTTGAAACTTCTTCGCTTTATTCAAAAGTTGAGTGGAAAGGCGGAAATTTTGTTCGTTGGTTAGTTGAAGGAACTATCTGACAGGGTGCTGCCCGAGTTTGGCGCCGATGGAAGCATTTCGAATGATTTTATGGCCATTATCGTGGTGAATTTGTGTCGATCGGAGAGCAGGACTATTAGTGAACAGAATGGTGCCAAGTTTCACAAGGAAGAATATTACGACACAATAAACATGTAAGTGGAACAACAAGGTTTATAAATTTTTATTTTGTTGAGTATTCATAGGTATAATGTTTGATATAAACAATGTGGCCATAATATATTGAACAAGACGCCCGCAAAACTTGGGCCTACTTTTACTGGGACATGGCGCGCATATTGCCTGTGGAGATGGTATAGTACGTATATGGTTAATTAAACGATCGGCGTGTGCAATTGTAAGCATTGTGAGCATGTTTAAGAACAAGATACTTGCCAGCCACATAACTGAATAACTGATCTCAAGTACTTCCAAGCAAGGAGGTAAGAACACAGTCTTCGCTTCGAATCGCCGAAAGAAAGAAAGAAGCACGCATGCACGCACTTGTCAGTTGTCACATGGTCCCCAGACCTCGCACTCTGAAAAGGATGTTCATCGTAGATTTTGTACGTTATCTCGGTCAATATTTAACCGATTTCAATGGTGGAAACAGATTTGGAATTACCGAGTCCAAATACATAACATACTTGTCTATTATATTACGAACGTGAATACCCGTCGTAAAAACCTGTTGATGATTGACAATCGGAAGTCGATCGCTTCGTCGTAGATTTTTGATTTATCGTTATCTCGCGGTAAATATTTACTCGATTTCAATTCTGAAAACAGATTTAGAATTACCGAGTTCAAGTACATAACACACGTTCCTTCAGGTAATATTATACAGGTAATATAAACCGTAAACAGACTCAGAGCTGCATGTTTTAATACTAGCCTCAAAAAATCTCGCGGGAAAATCTCGTGATTCGGAAAAATCTCGCGACGCAAAAAAAAAAAAAAACGCCATTCTAATACTTGTGCCACAGGTGGCCCAAGTAATTAATGTCGCCATGTCGCACCCCCCCCCCCCCCCCCCCCCCGCAAAAAAAAACGTAACGCCTGCCCACCAAACTTACAATGAAAGACATGTACACCTTATGGTAGATTTAAATAAACTGCAAATAATAGATGAAAATATCCTCTAATTTTGACAAATCGAATAAATTCCAATATAAACACAAATGCCAATTGGCACATGAGCTTGGGCCAGCCAGTGTGATTAAATACGAAAAGTACATATGTTTTGTCGGGTTATACGGTGAATGAAGATTTGTGTTCAAAAAGTTCATAAAAGATATAGTATCACCGGCGCGAGATGACAAGTTCGTAAATGGCGTCAAAAGGTAGAACCATAAATATACTTGTTTACCTACTTTCTTCCTCGTGATACACGTCATCGTAACCAAGACAACCAATGGATACATATATTTATACGCCGCACAAACTTATTCCAGAACTAACTTCCCACAAACGACCCGACATTGTACACGACCGGACATTCAACCACCCCGTCAAGATTATCACCCTCGCCCCAGGGCCTTCGGCGCCGTCCGGGCGAGGGGATTATTCATGTAAATATTGTAAATTTTGCCTGTCGTGAATATTATATATAGCTTGTTTTGTCCTCTTTCAGTCTGAATATATTTTGTATTTTCAAACTTCTCGAAAGTAGATGGAAATTATCTAATATTATCTGTTATATAGAATACACATCAATGAAATACCTAAATTTCCCATTCATGTGAAGATAAAAATGATATCTTAATGAGCAGTAATATTTTTATCTTCACATGTGAAGTTATATAATTATCATGGATATTTTATCAATTTTTCAATATAGAGGATATTACACGGTGGGGATATGAATTTTATCTTCGAGTGGTGAAAACAATATTTTACATTTACGAATGAGCTTATGAGCATTAAGCGAATGAGTAAAATATTGTTTTTGCCGCGAGAAGCAACCATAGTTCCAGGGGGGAACGAGTGACACACTAAGAGCGGCTGCGAGGGAGACTAGGTCATGCATGTAATTTCCTCAATTTATTTTTTACCTCAATTTATTTTGTTCTCACTACTATAGGTAATTTAATCCCTAAATGCCCTGGCCTTGAAACAGGGAAAATATCTATTAAATGTTTCCCTCAGCATGCATGACTCGAACATGCCTTAGTTGACAGTTTGCATGGAATTTCAAACAATACAAATTATATTTCATCAGTAAGCATGGTTTATTACAAACTAATTAATACCATGTCGTATAGGGAAATCAGTGATTAAGGCCCCTGCAGTTACAGTGCACCATACTGGAATTGCTACCTTGCAATCCAGTATACAAATCATAGCAAAAAGGTGTATGAGCTAATATTAATAAGGTCTCTTGTAAACTCTAAGGACTTTATTATTAGCTGCTTCATGCACTTTCATTCCTTTTCAAGCTTTTGATTCCACACCATTGAGCATTAAACCTGCCATACACCCTTGACTAGACTACTCCCTCAGTCTGTTTGCTGCTCAACTGTGAACATAGCAAATAATTTAACATTTTCACATCATTTGCAGATTGGCTGCTTTCAACTTATGTCACCTTTTTGGCTTATATAAGCCCTATTTATTTTATTTCACCACATTTGACTCTGATGAAGGGCTATTTTTGCTGCAGAACCAAGATGATTTTGAACTGATTATCCTTCCTAACCAAGATGATTTTAACTTTCCTAACTACAATTTTGCAGTTTGAACCTAGACAATATAATTGACTTACTCTTAGTAAATATACCATTATCACATGCTGTAGAACCAAGATGATTTCCATGCACTGGTTATCCTTCCTAGCTACCATTAACCATTTTGCTGCTGGATCTACATGTAGATGATTTTGAACTGATTATCCTTCCTAATTTCCATTTTGCTGCAGAACCACGATGATTTTTACCTGATGATTGTTCCTAACTATTATTTTACTGCTGGACCAAGATTATTTTGAACTTAATTATACATTGTCTACATGTAAATACCATTATAGTGTAGAACCAAGATTATTTTGTACTTTTTACACTTCCTACTATACATGTAACTATCATTTTGCTGCAGAACCAGATGATTTTGAGATGATCATCCTTCCTAACCAAGTGATTTTAACTGATTATCCTTCCTAACTATATACATGTAACTATAATTATTATGCTGTTGCTTGACCTTTTATATAATATTGCTG
This sequence comes from Chrysogorgia sp. JL179-B06, assembly GCA_035772405.1. Classification (NCBI taxonomy): domain Eukaryota; kingdom Metazoa; phylum Cnidaria; class Anthozoa; order Scleralcyonacea; family Chrysogorgiidae; genus Chrysogorgia; species Chrysogorgia sp. JL179-B06. The sequence goes on along the minus strand of JAYKKM010000051.1, from coordinate 615,316 downwards.
TGGACAATTATTTTTAAATAAAAGGCAACAAAAATATTTTCATGCAGTCAGGACTGTAAAACAAAGGTACAGTAGTGTTACGCATTGTTTTGCAGGTATCCACACTATCTCAGGTAGATGAATGCCTGGGTCCAATTTCGGCCAGTTGAACAGAATGCAACAAAATATATTAAAATCAATAAAAAATTATTAATATGAAGTACAACTTTCATTGATTCATTTATGTGTGGCACATTGATCATTGAAAATTTTGGACACATTTGGTTGTTATGGCAACCGTTCACGTGATCATATTTAAGCGGAAATTTTCTAAAAATAATGCAAAATAATATTTGCAACTCGCGGGAGCGTAAAGCATTTATAGATTATTGTCATAATGCTGCTATGATAACTTTGGACGTGATACTATATTGAATTGATTGAATTGAATTTATTAAAAATAGACTTTGCAACCATAAAAGTTGAAATACATCTATCATTTACAAAGTGGGTTAATTAAATATATAACTATAACAAAAGGTAATAACAAGAAATTAGGACAAAGTTCAAAAATTTCTAGCGCCTATAATACTACCATTATTTACAGATAAAAATATATCTAGCTTTAACTGGTCAATGATTATTATATCTTGTTACCGACGAGCGAATAAAATAATTTTTAAAGCGATTTGTTCTACATTTAATGGGAACGAGTTTATTCGATACGCGTAAATTGTAACTACAATGTTCGGCAGTTTCTACAAGTTCGGAGAGGGGACTAGTTTGTGGAAGAACTTCTTTTCTAAAACATTTCGTACATAACTGTTCGCGCCTAGAAGACAGAGTTGGGATGTTAAATTCTGACAAAGATTCGTTGTATGATAGTGATGGATCAATTATTTTCAACGCCCGTGACTGGATTCTTTCTATTTCTTAACGTGGGCGCAATAGACGACTTTCACGATCATGCGCAGTAGCAACAAATATTCAAATTTTCATCGTAGGTAAAAACAACTGTTTCAGCTGGAAAGAGCATATTGAAAATAGTAGAAGTGCAAAGTTTGAAAGGAATTGTGTAAAAAAGGAAGAAGTTACACAAGCAGAAAGTTGGCCATTTCAAAAGAGATTTAGTATAGTGATTTAATAAGGATTTTGGCTTGGCGGGCGGGCGTTGCACGCCAAGCCAAAATCCCTATTAAATCCATAGTGAAGAGCAAAACTTCCAAAGTGTGTAGCTTTCGCACTATTTGCCCGATTAGTTTCAAACTTTGCACTTTTACTATTTTTAATATGATCTTTCTAGCTAAAACAGTTGTTTTTACCTCATATATGAAAATTTGAAATAAAATTGCTACTGCGCATGACCCTGAAACTCGTCTATACTCCAGAATGGGTCTTACACGTGAAAAATACACTGAAATCAATGTTTTAGTGTCAGCACGAGCTCGTTTAAGAAGTCTAAGCATGTAGAGGCGTTTCGCAGACTTTTTCACAATGTAAGCCAATGGTCATTCCACTTTAAATCGTCGCTGAAAATTACACCAAGTAGTTTTGCGGATTTCACCACTTCAATGGGCTGTTCGTCGACGGTCATTGGAGGGAAATTTGGATTGTTTTTCCAAAAACAAACGAGGATTTATTTGCATTTACGGGGGTTTAAGGACATATTATTTATTGTGCACCACTGTTTAATTTCTTCTAAAATAGTTTGAAAGTTCGAATCTTGGTTTCTAAAAAGCGTTTCTGAAAGAGACGAATCGTCAACGTATTTCCATCTATCGTCGCAATCCACCAACAAATCGTTTATCATTAACGTAAATAGGATCGGACCTAAGACGGTGCCCTGAGGGACCCCACCGTTCACAGGCTCGAAACTAGAGGTGTGTTTACAGTACCTATCTTCACTCGTTGTTTCCTACCAGTAAGAAACTGTTTTACCCATGCGATCAGAATGGGGTCAATAGCCATTTCCTCCATTTTTTTAATGAGGATATGGCACGTGATCAATCCTATCGATTTACTAAAATCTAGAAGCAGGACCCGCACGCATTGGTCGAGTTTATCGGTAGATCCATACAGATGGTGAGCGAAAGACAGGAGAGCGTGAGTTGTAGACAAACCAGCGAGTGATCCGAATTGCTTCTGGTCAATGAGATGTCTGATTTTGTGACATCATCCACCCTGCGACAAAATGTTCCATAATTTTTGAGAGAATCGGAGTTAGAGATATTGGACGTAGGTCATTATCAATTTCATTAACCTTATCTGATTTACGAATAGGTATAACATCTGCTTCTTTCCATGGAACGGGAACGATTCTCTCTTGGATTGACGTATTAAAAATTTCAGCAACGGGTGATGAAAGTTCCATAGCAAAATCTTTTAAGATCCAACTTGGGAAATTGTCAGGTCCAGAGGCTTTAGCGCGATTGAGGTTGGACAGCTTCGAATAAACATCCTCAGGTGAAATGTGATATTTTGAAATGATTTCGTTTATCAATGCAGGATATGTTTCAACGTTTTCCAGTTGGCAGCTTAGAGGTGGGAAAGGGTTTGTAACACTTAGGAAACTTTGATTAATTTTTGTTGCTAATTCGGCAGAATGAATTTCATTGCCCGATATAACAACACTGGTTACTGGTGATTTTTTAGGAAATCCTCCAAGTTGTTTAATGGATTTCCACCAGGAAGCTGCATTGTCACAATTTTTTACTTTATTTGCAAAAACGGAACTCTTAAGCTTGTTATTGAGCCTGTTTACTTTATTTCTCAATTTTTTGTAAACTGCTGGGTCATTGAATCGTTGTTGTATTAAAGTCTTCAGTTCAGGAGTAATCCAAGGCCTGTCTGTTGGATGTTGTTTAATTTTTCGGAGTGGGAAGAACGTTTCAATAGCAAAATTTAACAACGATTGGAATGTGGTGAGCTTTTCCGTACAATTTGATAGAGTTTCAAGGAATGACCAATCAGTAGATGTTAACCATCTCCCAAAACCGAACTTCATACTTGGCTTTACGTTCCTTCTAAATGTTGTTTCTGCTTTCGTTTTTTGAGTTCTTCTTAAAGGACGAATAATTAAAGAATTGTGGTCGCTTAAGCCAATTCCAGGTAGAATTTCAGGGGTATTGTAATGGTGAAACAAGTTGGTAAAAATGAGGTCAAGAATTGCATCACCGCGTGTTGAATTTTTAACGGTTGCCGTAAGTTAAAATGATTGTTAATATATCGATAATTCAAACGATTAAAATCACCAACCATCATAATTCCGGCATTAGGATATTTGTTCAAGGCAGCATCCAATCGGATGAAATTAGATGTTCCGTAAAAATAGCATCATCGTCTTGTGGTGGATGATATATAATACCGATGATTAAGCAAGAAAAGCCGCGTGGAAGTCTATTTGGGCGGAGGTATACCCAAAGACATTCAAATGGAGAATGAATCATTGAGTTCATCAATTGTTACAAAACCAATAGATGATTTGATATACGCACAAACACCGCCACCACGCTTGTCAGCCCCTCGATCTTTGCGCACGTGTAATCTTTAATATCGACCACTGAGTTGTAAATACCATTGGTCAACCAAGTTTCTGTAATACAAACTATATCTGCATTATTTTGGTTAACAACAACTTCCAGATCTTCAATTTTGTTAACGAGTGATCTTGTATTTGATCTTGTATTTATATAACTCTGTCTAGAATCTTAGTAATTTACTATTAGGAGAGAAGATAAAGCAGTCATTATTTCGGCAATTGTACTCACGGCAAAGCTTACTGAGTCTAAATTATATTTCCACAGTAATATGTCCATCGTCTTAGATGGAGGGTCAAAGTTGGATATCTCCTTAACACATATGAGGAACGAAATCACTGAATAAATTAACATTTCCCCTCCCGCAAGTCGAACGAGTTTCATGCGTGAAGAACATTGCGTTGTCGCCATGATATATATTTAGTCTACGGGTCTGACAGCAGGAGACGTCAATTTATTAGGTCAAATTACATTATTACAGCACACAAATCACATTGCGCAAATGGTTTTTCTTCCCGTTTTTAACTGAAGTTTTGCCACTAGAGTGATGAAATCAGTTTAGTTGGGATTGGTATAGAACGCGGAAAGGGTACAGCGCATATCGTACGCCAACGGTGGCAGTGCGCTTCATGCGGACAAACTTATGGTATTGCGCGCAATGTCCAGCTTAAGTACCACTTGAATAGGAGTAGACGTCTGTTCTTTTAGATCACTATTAAATCAGCAAAATATATAAGAAACAAACTCGACCAAATAACGTGAATGTATTCATCATTACAAAGACGTATAACACAACGTCTCGGATAGCTAAAACTAAAAAATTGCAGCAAGCATAATAATCTTGTAACTCATCGTCTACGATTATCGGCTATATTAAATTTCCTACACACGCGTTTTTTAGTAAATCCTGCATTCGTTCCGCGAGTGCGGGAGAGTCAGAGCACGGCTGGACCCAGTGAGATATTAAAATTTAAGGAGAAATGTGCGAACAGAACGTGATTTGGGTTCAAAAATATACAGTGTTTTTAGTTTAAAAAGTGTTGTCAAAATGAAGGAAATAGCGTTTCAGAGGTGAGAGGTTGTAGAATTTCAAAAGTTTCAGGGGGGGGCATGCACCCAGACCCCCCGACGGATACACAACTCAAAAGTCTCATTTCTGTCAACTTCACTTCATCACATTAGCCAAGAATAACGTTATTGCGCCAGTTAAATGATCAAGAGATTGTAGGGGAACAAGTTTTCTGGTTCTACTTATAGGTAAGTTTCAGGTTCCGATATTTTACATTATCTATAACAATTGAAAGCAATCATGTAACAGAGTCGAAGTCTTAAAAATATTTTTTCAACTTCTGGTATACGCCTTGAGTTTCATCCGATACCTAAGTCACCATGAAGCTCATAATTCAGGAAATCCCCATTTGGTGATAACGAAAACAGTTCAGAAAGAATGTTTCAATGACTAAAAGGAAAGAAATATTGGCGTCCGCAAGCCGGAAGTAATACGAGAATAATAAGGTTCCTTTAAACTTTCCTTGGTTCCTTATTTCAGTTGAGGTGCATACAGTACAAGTGTTCATCATGTAATATGTACACAGTACAATAAAGATTATCCATATGTTTTCTCTGGCTAAGAGGAATACAAGGCTTTAGTTGAGACTGCAGCATGTATTGCTCAGATGTAAAAATAAGGCGTTGTCACAATTCCAAGGTTACATGCCTTCGTATCTCTAAATGATGTTCTAAAATAAAGAGTAGTGAATACAACGTTCCATATTTGATGCTGTGAACACATACATGCACTAAATAAGTAGTATATCACAGCAACATCCATAATTATGTACAAATGTCAATAGTTCATTGTGGTTAGGCCAAGAATAAAGCTATGCTTCAAGCTTTGGTTTACTTCCTTGATTGAAAAATTTCGTTAGGCTATTGTAAAAATCACGGAGTGCCTGAGACAGCATCCAAATTCGAAATAATTTGATCATATTGGTGAGATGCTTTGATAATAACCCATAACCAGTGGATTTACTTGTAGTTAAACTCAGATGGCAAGGGACACATCACATTTGTGATAAACCATGGTATATATATATTTAAATTATTGAAATTATACTGGCTTCATGTGATCTTCAAACTGATGCATTATGTTGTTTTTTTAACTTTTAGTGAGACGTTTTCTACATCTCACGTATCTGAGATCACAATAGTTTGTACAGACCAACCTTTTAGAGTATTTGATTTGTATTAAGCTATACTGAAAGTTCGTAACGTTCTGTTGCATTTCGAACTGAGACGACCAATGCATGTGGACTGGTCTGGTTTATGACGCATCTTTTAGTGGCTGATCAAATAAATCGTTTCAAGATAAGTTTCACGATGTTATAGCAACGATGAAAAACCATGCTGCAATCTTTGTAAAAAGTAGCTAGAATCATATTCTAAAAGCAGAATAGTTTTGTAGGCGGACATTAAACACAAGAAGCGGAAGTTCACGTGTCTTCTACATACACCACTGACGGATACACTACTCAAAAGTCTCATTTCTGTCAACTTCAATTCATCACATTAGCCAAGAATAACGTTATTACATCCGTTAAATGATCAAGAGATTGTAGGGGGACAAGTTTTCTTGTTCTACTTATAGGTAAGTTTCACTGTTTCAGGTCGGGATATTTTACATTATCTATAACCATTGAAAGCGATGCACAGAGCCGAGGTCATAAAAATATTTTTTCAACTTCTGGTATACGCCTTGAGTTTTCTCCGATACCTAAGTCACCTTGAAGCTCATAATTCAGGAATTCGTCTTTTGGTACTAAAGAAAACATGTCAGAAAGAATCTTTCAATTACTAAAAGGAAATAAATATTGGGGTCCGGAAGCCGGAAGTATTAAGAGGATAATAACGTTCCTTTAATCTTCCTTGGTTCCTTATTTCAGTTGAGGTGCATACAGTACAAGTGTTCATCATGTAATGTATACGCAGTACAATAAAGATTATCCTTGTTTTCTCTGGCTAATAGGAATACAAGGCTTTAGTTGAGACTGCAGCATCTATCGCTCCCATAATTATGTACAAATGTCAATAGTTTGTGGTTAATAGGCCAAGAATAAAGCTATGCTTCAAGCGATCGTTTACTTCCTTGATTGGCTATTGTAAAAATCACGGAGTGCCTGATTCCAAATTCGCAATCAGTTAAACTCAGATGGCAAACGATATGTATCACATTTGTGATAAACCATGGTATGGTTGTATGTAAATTATTGAAATTATACTGCCTGTGATCTTCGAAATGTATTATGTTTTTTTTTAACTTTTAGTTCAGACGTTTTCTGCATCTCATGTGAATTAAAAACGACACACAAAGATAATAATATGATGGTGTTTGATGCCATCGTCTAGGACTATATGAACTATCGATCAAAGTTATAGGAAATGAGTTTAACAGTAATCAATTAATACAGGTTTTCGCCAGAAATGTTTCCTGCAGTGTTAATACCTGTAAAGGTTTTGGCAGGTGGCGGAAGTTACTGAAGTTGTCATGCAGTGCTGAAATTCGTGTAAACTCTCGACTTCTTTAGCAAATTCGCTGTTCGGCTTATCGATTCTTCGATAGAATCTGACCTAATTGTGTATTATATATACCCAGCTATAGAAACTAATTTTACTAATTTTTGCCGATAGTATTCTAAGGTTTTACTCAAATCGTTTCAGAAGCAATGGCAATGGAGGTAGACGGTTTGACCAAGAAAGAAGCCAAGGGCAAGGGCGATTTCGATCCTCTTCACTATCTGGGTTTCCTTCCTGGTGTTGACAGTGAAACCAACTTAGACAAGCAAACATTTTACGAAACCTTGGTGGCCAAAGGCTTAGTCTACATGTATGAAAAGGGTCATGATGTTGAGCCTGATGCGCCAATCTTCCAATTCGGCGGAGGTATTCAGCGGAACGTCCGTGAGGGAAAGACCAAAAATAAAAAGAAAGTGTTGATCGTTGGAGCAGGTATCTCCGGTCTTGCAGCCGCATACGAGCTGAAACGTGCTGGACATGAGGTATGATTAGTTTGCGAGATGACGACCTGCAAGTAGAAGGAATATTTCTTCCTTTATGGACCGCGATCATTATTTATGGTCGGGGCCGCAGAGAAATAGTCTTGGTCCTGAAAAAAATTTTCATCCAACCAAATTAAGATCAGAAATTTTACCTACTCAACCATTTATGGGTAAAGAAAATCTTTTACCCAACCCAAGAAGAAAACATTTAGAGAAAGCCCAATTCCCAGCATATCGTCGATACAAGTTTTAATGCTGTAACTTTCAGAATTATTATCTCCCTATACAGAGCAGGAATCCAAAGAAAACAAGGAGAGTAATACAATAATAGAAGCTAATGTGCAATGATTACTAAGGCGAACTGGAGATGATAAAATGTTAAATGGAGAGCTCTTAATATTTTTATGTTAAATGGTCATGAAAATTTTGCTAACCAACCCTTCTTTTAAAACAATTTTTTTTTTTAATTGGTAAGAATGTAAATGTTTTTTAAGATTGGTAAGATTGTAAATGTTTTTTAAATATAGGTCACTATTCTAGAGAGACAAGAGCGTGTTGGTGGAAGAATCAAGACAGTTCATTTTAAAATCGATCCATCAGAACTCCTCGCGGAAGGTATAGTACCGAATCAACAGATTTATGTATTACATTTACGAAGTAGGTTGTGGATGATATTTTAGGCGTAAACTAAAAATTCCATAATCGCTCTCTTGAGCAATTGTTGACCTTCATAATCTCTCCTTCAGACATTGAAAAAAAATCGTAACCCCTCCTCAATTAAGAAGACTTTAAGTTTAATAATACTCTTTTATAGAAAGTTAATTTGAAATGAAAACCCTCCTCATATACCTCGCACTTAACAAATTAAGACAAACTAAACAATATATACACTTCAAACATCATTAATAATTCATGAGGAAAAGACAAAAGAAAATCACTACCGTATCGTGGTTTTAAATGTGATAAAGATTCGTCCTGATTTACATAAACTTTATCTTTGATTTTCTAGGCTTAGACAACATCGATTTTCAAAATTACTACGCCAATGAACTTATCAAATGGGTCGTGTTTGAAGCCGTTTAATAAACTCGCAGCACGTGTTTTATCAGATCTAAACTACACTCGGGCTACGCACTCGTGTTTTATATCTGATAAAACACCGCTGCTCGTTTATTAAACAATACATTAATATATGATCTCATTAATGTATGATCTCTTACTGCCGAAAGATGACAATGATTATATAACTCAAAAATGTGTTTATTATTATAAAACGTCAAGTATTCATCGCAACTGTTGAAAGAAAGCTCCAACAAGCAAATTAGTGACCTTGATGGATCGAGAACTATTAACAAAATAAATTTTGACGTTAATTTCTGGTAACTATTAGACGTTAAAGCAGTGGATTTAAATATATATAACTTTGAACATTACCAGCATAAGACCAGACGTTCATATTTATGCAACTGACGTCATGTGAGTTACGTTGTATAAGTAACTGTTAGTTTTGTTCAATTTAGTTGGAGCCATGCGAATACCTTTAAAGAACCGTCATTACCTAACTGATGCCTATATTAATAAGTTCGAGCTTCCAACGAAACCATTTTACAACACTGATCCCGACGGCAACTGCTTCGTGAGCATCCGAGGCGAGACCGTTAGAGTTACTGGTGAGTCAATACACCGCGTTGTTTAAGACACGAGACGATGGCCGAGTCGCATTCTATATACATACCATTTACAGAGAGCTTACAATAAACCTCCGTTTCTCATTGTTGCCATTATGTTTGTTTTCTGTAGACTTTCAGCCGTCGGCCGGCAAGAAAGAGAGGGCTAGAGCGAGAGCGATGTGCGACAACTTGTGGCCTGGATGGGACAAAAGAATTAAGGCGGTCCAGAAACATCGGGGAATCGATCTTAAGATTGACCATATAAGTAAGTTCTGTGATCACGTTAATTTGCTATATTCTCTGATAACGTACGCCGTGTTCTATGATCACGTGTGCCGTGTTCTATGATCAGGTGTGCCGTGTTCTATGATCACATGTGCCGTGTTCTATATGATCACGTGTTCCGTGTTCTATGATCACGTGTGTCGTGTTCTATGATCACGTGTGCCGTGTTGTATGATCATATGTGCCGTGTTCTAGCTGTGAACACGTGTGTCGCGTTCTATGATCACGTGTGCCGTGTTGTATGATCATATGTGCCGTGTTCTAGCTGTGAACACGTGTGTCGCGTTCTATGATCACATGTGCCGTGTTCTATATGATCACATGTTCCGTGTTCTATATGATCACGTGTGCCGTGTTCTATGATCATATGTGCCGTGTTCTAGCTATGAACACGTGTGCCATGAAAAACATCACAAGTATGAAATTGAAAACAATAAATTGACTGTCTGTCTGTCTGTCTATGCAACAAATTGTATGTGCGACAAATCGTGGCCTGGATGGGACAAAATAATTAAGATTTAAGAAGTAAGAATTTATGTCAAGAAGGATCGGGGAATCGATCTTAAGATTAACAATATAAGTAAGTTCTGTGGTCACGTTAATTTGCTCGGTATATATACGAAAACGTCAGGCAAATACTTTCCCGTACAGACCTCACACTCGATTAATGTCTTCCTCGTATAGTTAAAGATTTCTGTTCTCTAGTCGATTATTACAGGTTGACCATTAAAGAAGTCGTCGACAGTGTGCCTAAGAAAATCCCCGACGTCGAGAAATACACGGAGCAATGGCGAAAGTGGATGACCCGTTGGAGCAAGGTGTCCTTTTCTTCAGTTTTTTTTCGTCAGACATTGGCTACTCGGAAGACAGTAGAACCGTCCTCAGGCCTTGGCCAAGTATAGCAATAGATGGTCTCGTAGATATCAACTATGTTGCCCAGCCGGGGTTGTCTATGGCAACCGCGTTGGCTGAAGAGATAGGGGAATGGTGGACCCCGACGATGAAGACCCTTAAAAATGGCATGGAAGTATTGCCCGAAGCCTTTGTTAAACCTGTTGCACAGCCCTACTGCTTAGAAAAAGACGTTCGGTATGGAATAGTGGTAAGAAAAGTCGAATGGCGAACGCCAGGGACTGGGTACGCAGTCAAAGTCACCGGTCGTCAAACCCAAACCGGAAACGAGTTCCATTTTGAAGGCGACGCAGTGATTCTAACTGTGCCACTAAATATCATGCGTCAGGTGGAGTTCTGCCCATACCTTCCGCAGCACGTCGCTGATGCTATTGCCGGAATCGACTACGAGCCCTCAACCAAGATCATGCTTGGTTTCCGAAAAAGATTCTGGGAGAAGACCAAATATCCTGTGAAAAACGGGGGTGTTTCCATAACCAATTTACCCATCGGTCAGATAGTGTATCCGAGCGCCCCGTCACCTTCCGACAAGTCAGAGCGGGGGCTGTTGATGATTTACACACGGAACAAAGATGCGCTGCTTTTTGGTTCGCAGTCGGAAGACGATGCCATAACGGAAGCTCTGCGAGAGGTGCAACAGGTCTACCAAGGTCTGTTCAACGACGATACTAGTCCGTCGGAGGTCACCGATCTCTTCGAATCCGGAGTGGTTCAGTCTTGGTACACGGACCCGGCGGCCGCTGGAGCATTTGTCCACTTGCACCCGTACAGTTATATGCGTCATTTACGTATTCTGTTGGAGCCGAAAGACATCCGTCCCATCTACTTTGGTGGTGAAGCTATCTCGTTCGCCAATGGTTGGATCCAAGGCGCTTTGGAATCTGGCCTCAGGGCTGCCTGGCAGTTTTTCAAATTCAACGAGGGAAACAGCGACGAATAAACAGTTAGAGTTCTTCAAATGACTCATTATCATTGTACTTTGTTATCTAAGCCTTATATGTTTGACCTACTAATTAGAATAATAAGAACATTTAGCATAATATGAAACACAAAATAGCATTAAGATTTTCAAATAATTAATAGTACTTGTATTATCGTACCATATATAGCACCAGGATTTGGCCGAATATTTATACTCGTATTCGGTACATATATAGTCATTCGGTACATATAGTAATTTTATACATATAGTCATTCGAGATATGGTCTAGTCACTATGCTGATATATCGTAATAGACTTATCGCAATTGGGCAATCAACTTTTGGATTCGGCTTACGCATGATATCAAGAATTATCCAGACCGAGGTTAATCTTATCTGAGGCGGATAACATTGACCGAGGTCGCGATAATTCTTGATATCATGCGTAAGCCGAATCCAATAATTGTTTTATTAAAAGTATTCTTTTATCAGTATTTTTGTTAAAATTTGTTAATTAGGTAGACAAGATCGATTGAAGCTAAGTTACAAACTTCATGTACCATGTAAACCAAAAAATACTTTAATTCATATTAAAATACTACAGTTTCATTATTGGTTCGCGCCATTGTTGGTTCACGCGCAGAGCTAGGCGAATTAGGAATCCGCAGACAGTCGGTATTATCTTTCATGGTCGGTAGCATAATTTTACTCAATCCGACAAGCGTTGTGTCTTTTCTTCATCTATAAATCTAGACTATCTAATAGGGGAGTGGATGGGTGTGGGTTTGGGATGGGGGTTGTTCCGGGGGGTTAGGATGACACTTTAGGCGGGGTTAGGGTTAGGGTCACTAGGATCAGCTAAAAAGATGCTACCGCGACTTTATACGGAATCTAATTACGCCGCGCCGAACAAGAAGAGAGGACTAGATTGATCCTGCGAGCTCTATTAAACAAATAGATTCCATTTTGCTGTTGTCCGTTCAATAAAATACACAAGCGGGAGTTAGGATTGGTGTTGTGATAGCTTCTATTTTGACCATTATCATCAAAATAACACGAATGGGCAATTGATGATTATCGCGAGGTTGTTCATCCTCGTGGCTCTAAAGAGAAAACTGAGGGGCGGATTTAACGTTAGTCAAATAGGTCAGTCGACTAAGGTGAAAAATCAGCAAATCGAAAGTGCGAGCACAAGCGATAAACTCACGTACACTACAGTATGGCTATATTAAAGACATACCTAATGGTTTTCCGTGTTTGGATACTCTGATCCAAACACGCGGGATGTTGCGAGACTTGAGAAAAGCGTAAAAAAATACGAGCCGCTATAGGCGAGTGTTTTTAGCTTTTCGAAAGTCGAGCAACATCCCAAGTGTTTGGATCAGAGTATCCAAACACGGAAAACCATTAGGTATTTCTTTTATAAAATAACCACAGAGAAATATCACTAAAAGTTATTAATATAATTTGATCAATATTGCAATTCTCCCAAAAACCGTCAACTACCAATCAGGGGAGGTCTTTCATGTCCTTCTAAGCTAATCGGCCAATCATGGATGGTTTCCTATTATGATTTATGATGCTGACGACCGCAACAGCCAAAAATAAGTTTGAAGTGGTAAAAACATCAGGAAAACATGCTGAAAAAGATATTTCCAGATGGATTTAATCGCGAAAATATACCATTTAACTTGATGTTGGATTGCTGCAGATGTAAAGTGATGTTGCATGTGAGTTTGCCTAGCCTTTATATCGTACAACACAGAATCTTTTTTGTGGTTTTCTCTCACTGTCGAAGTGTTGTTCGGTGATTTTTTGTTGGCTACAAGAACAAAATGAATGGTTTCTTCGTGAATATCCTGCCCGACGAGAGGTAAAATAAACATTTTACACCTTTTCCATGTACTCTTGGTGAACTATATCTATAAAAAGTGTTGTGTTTTTGGGTTTTATTGAAACTTTCAATAAGGTAAACGTCGCCCTCACAAATTATACCGGAATTCTCGTTCGCTTTAGCGTTACTTTGTCCACTTTAAATACTTATAATTTCGGCCTATTTTTGCAAAATCAATTGTGAAAATTTGACAGGGAAGATTGCTATATTTTATTTGTGGTTTTCTCTCACTGTCGAAGTGTTGTTCGGTGATTTTTTGTTGGCTACAAGAACAAAATGAATGGTTTCTTCGTGAATATCCTGTCCGACGAGAGGTAAAATATAAACATAATTTTATCACCTTTTCCATGTTCTCTTGGTGGACTATATCTATAAAAGTGTTGTGTTTTGGGGTTTTATTGAAACTTTCAATAAGGTAAACGTCGCCCTCACAAATTAAATGGAAATTCTCGTTCACTTTTAGCGTTGCTTTGTCCACTTTAAATACTTAAATTTCGGCCTATTTTTGTAAAATCTTGTGAAAATTAACAGGGAAGATTGCTATATTTTATTTATAGTTATTGTGCATATGTATAGAATGTTAATAAATGTTTAAAAACGATGATGGGTCGGCATGATTTGCTTTTTGTGTGTACAAGATCTACCTCAAAATTCCCGTGTTTGGATACTCTTATCCAAACGTGACCAATCAGAGCGCTTGTTGTGACCAAGCCAAGTAATATGTTTACGTGTATTACGTACATGTAAGTCGTATTCGGTTCGGAAGCATCCGGTTTCATAACGTCTATGGCTTTTGGTCTGGTTTTTTATCTCGACTGATTTGAACGTTTGATCCGTGTTTGTGATTTGTTCATTTCGTAAACTGCCTTTTATTACGAGCATTGATTGCTTTGCCGAACCTCTTTGTATTTCTCAACTTCTCGACTGATTTGGACCATTGTTTCAGTCATTCTTATTGGTCAAAATTTCGAATTGCCTTTTAACAAATGCGTTGATTGGTGGAGAAACAAGTTTCACGAACCATTCATTGCTCCATAGCTGTCTACTTCTTGCCTCGCAGTTTCACGTAACATTTTCACCGTGTATATGTGTTCTAGTAATGCCTGAAACCGCAGTTTGTTGGTTTACCCAGTAACTCGAAGACAACTCGAGGTTGCAATGCATGCTGAGTATTTGTCTTTTCAATTGTGCGTCCAAATCACGTGGTTTGGTTTTTGAAAAGATTTAAAAAGCAGAATAGTCTTTCGGCGGACATTAAAACATATGCGGCGGAACATCGCGTGTCTTCTACAGACTACAGGTACATGCTACAACTGACACATACGCAACTCAAAAGTCTCAATTCTGTCAACTTCAATTCATCACATTGGCCAAGAAACACGTTATTGACCAAGTTAAATTGATCAAGAGATTGTAGGGGAACAAGTTTTCTGGTTCTACTTATAGGTAAGTTTCAGGTTCCGATATTTTACATTATCTATAACCATTGAAAGCAATGGAACAGAGCCGAAATCTTAAAAATATTTTTTCAACTTCTGGATACGCCTGGAGTTTCATCCGATACCTAAGTCACCATGAAGCTCATAATTCAGGAAATCCCCATTTGGTGATAACGAAAACAGTTCAGAAAGAATGTTTCAATGACTAAAAGGAAAGAAATATTGGCGTCCGCAAGCCGGAAGTAATAAGAGAATAATAAGGTTCCTTTTATTATTATTATTTTATTATTATTAACAATCTTTATACAGGTTATATCTTGTTCAGTACGGGAGATAAGATACATATATACATATATATATATATACTTTTATACTGCTATCAACCAAGGACCTGTGTTTAAACTAAGATCATACAATACTAAGATAAAGATTAATACTAGTAGATAAAATGGAAAATTAAGAGTAAGATAGTCAAAATCAATAGTTAAAATTAAAAGTTTTGATTTTGTTCTTAAACGTCAAATAGGACGTCTCATCTCTGAAATCTACTGGCAAAGTATTAAAAATTAACGCTCCTTGGTGCTTAAAACTCTTACGTCCTGATTCTGTTTTCATACGCGTAAGTTTCAACAAGGAACCATTTCCACGAGTGGCCTTGCAGTGAGATAAACGTGTAAAATAGTTGTGGAACATTTCTGGTTGAGTAGAATGTAAGGAACCAAAAACCATCAGCAGAGCGTTCTTCTTAATTGTATCATCCAAACTTGACCATTCATTATTGTTTTTACCACAACATAGTTTATATGCTTTGTCTTGAATATTTTGTAACTTTTCAACATGATGGCGGGAAATTCCGAGCAAAATAGGACAACAATAGGTCATAAGTGGTTTTATCATTGAGTTATAAATGGAATGAGCTACCAACGGTGAAATATCTCTGCGAATTCTCTTGAGTAATTTCAATCTAGATGAGGCTTTTTTAAAAACTGAATTTAAATGTTCATTCAAGTTCATGTGGTGGTCAAGGACGACTCCAAGATATTTGTAGGATTTTGTTTCATGGACAATAGTATTATTTATTTCGATTTGTATCCTACTGCTTTTAGAGAGACGTTGTGGTGTGCCGTACAAAACAAACTCTGTTTTCCCTTTATTTTGGTTCAAATATAGGTTGTTCGTATTTAGCCATTGGAATACGCTGTTACATTGCCTAGTGAGCACTTCTTGGATTTGGATAGGGTCCTTATTTGCGTAGTATACAGCAGTATCGTCGGCATATAATATCGATTCAGCCTCATCAATAGCCATCTGCATGTCGTTTATTAGGACATTAAAGAGTAGAGGACCTAATATCGATCCTTGCGGAACACCAAGGTTATGGGTAACGGGTTGGACTTTACCCCATCAAATACAACTATTTGGCTTCGATTGAATAGATAATTCTTTAACCATTCAATCTCGCCGGTAGAATGGATCCCATAATACGGAAGTTTCTCTAATAAGCAAGCGTGATGGACCGTATCGAATGCCTTTCGGAAATCCATAAAGACCACACCGGTAAGGAGACCACTATCCATATTACATCTTATGTCGTCCACCAAACGAGTAACTGCATGGACTGTGGATCTGTTTGGTCTAAATCCAAATTGATTTGGGCAAAGCATGTTGTTGGTCTCAAGATATTCACTTAATTGTTTGTAGACAACTTTTTCAATTATTTTAGAAAAAACCGTTGTGACAGAAATAGGACGATAGTTATCTAGGTTAGATTTTTCATTAGATTTGTAGACAGGCAGGACTTTTGCTTGTTTTTCAGATGTTGGAAAAATTCCTGATTTTAGGCTTTGATTAATCAGAACTGATAAAGGAACAGCAAGTTCCTCAGCACCGTCTTTTATCAGTCTTGGAGGTATGTCGTCGATGCCAGGACTTTTGGACGCCTTAAGTGCTTTGATAATATTAAAAACCTGTATTGGTGTTACTTCTGTAAAATAGAAGCGGTAATCATTTGGGTTGATGTAATTACCAAGAGATGTAAATGAACATGATTTCCAGGCGGGATAGGACAAGTTGGTGATTGAGTTTTGCAGCGTCAAAGCAACAGAGCTAAAGAAGTTACAAAAGGCATTCGATATAACGGTCCTATCAGATGTCATTAAATCATTGATAAGAAATGACTTAGCTGTCGATTTTTTGTCGTTTACAGGATAACTTTGTTTGATCCGAGACCAGAAGTCTTTAGGCTTATTAATGCTTTCATGAAATAGATTTCTGTGGAAATTTGATTTTGCTTTCGGAATGGCAGATGTAGTTAAATTTCGCATACGTTTATAATCATCCCAGTCCTTTTTCTGTTTTGATCGTTTAGCCTTCTTCAGGAGGTAGTCACGGCTATTAATTTTAGTTCTAATATCAGATGTCAGCCAGGGGCAGTCTCTTCCAGCCACTCTTTTTTCCATTTTTGGGGCATGTTTGTTAACTATTTTATTAACATATAGTTTGAATAGGTTCCATGCTGAGTTAAAGTCATCAATTAGGATTTGGTCCCATGGGAGTTCCTGAAGATCAGATTTAAAAGATTCTTTTGAATAGAACTTATAGTTCCGGGCAAATATTTTGCGGGGCCTGTATTTCTTACAATTCATCTTTCGAATAACCCCAATCAGATGATGGTCGCTAAAGCCAGCCTCAATAGAGAAAGCATTGGAAATATTGGCGTCATGAGTCACAAAAGTTAGGTCAATTAGTGTATCTGTTTTGGTAGTTGATCTAGTCGGTTGTTTTATCATTTGTTGGAAATTATGAATTCTCATTATATCCTTCAAGTCCCTTTGTTCGTTTTGTCGTAAGTAATCACAATTGAAATCCCCAATGATGATAATCTCTTTGTCGTCGACCAGAGCTGTCGTTAAGACATTATTAAAATCAGCATTAAAATTTTTATTCAAATATTTTGAGGAATGAGGAGGGCGATAGCATACACATAGAAGAATTGATTTCGAATTTTCGACAAATAATTCCACCCAAATATTTTCTATTTTGTCTACTTCAAGATCTGGGCGTCTTTTCCATTCCAGGTCACTGCGAAGATATAGACATACTCCACCCCCTGATCCCGTTCTCCTATCGTTTCTTACAACATCATAAACTTTCCTTGGTTCCTTATTTCAGTTGAGGTGCATACAAGTGTTCATCATGTAATGTACACATTACAATAAAGATTATCCTTATGTTTTCTCTGGCTAACAGGAATACAAGGCTTTAGTTGAGACTGCAGCATGTGTCGCTCAGATGTAAAAACAAGGCGTTGTCACAATTCCAAGGTTACATGCCTTCGTATCTCTAAATGAAGTTCTTTAATAAATAGTAGTGAATACAACGTTCCATATCACATACATGTACTAAATAAGTAGTATATCACAGCAACATCCATAATCATGTACAAATGTCAATTGTTCATTGTGGTTAGGCCAAGAATAAAGCTATGCTTCAAGCTTTCGTTTACTTCCTTGATTGAAAAATTTCGTTAGGCAATTGTAAAAATCACGGAGTGCCTGAGACAGCATCCAAATTCGAAATCATGTGATCATATTGGTGAGATGCTTTGATAATAACCCATAACCAGTGGATTTACTTGTAGTTAAACTCAGATGGCAAGGGACATATCACATTTGTGATAAACCATGGTATATATATATTTAAATTATTGAAATTATACTGCCTGTGATCTTCAAAATGTATTATGCTGTATTTTTAACTTTTAGTGAGACGTTTTCTACATCTCACGTATCTGAGATCACAATAGTTTGTACAGACCAACCATTTAGAGTATTTGATTTGTATTAAGCTATACTGAAAGTTCGTAACGTTCTGTTGCATTTCGGACTGAGACGACCAATGTGGACTGGTCTGGTTTATGACGCTAGTCATAAACATATTTTTTCAACTTCTGGTATACGCCTTGAGTTTTCTCCGATACCTAAGTCACCTTGAAGCTCATAATTCAGGAATTCGCCTTTTGGTGCTAAAGAAAACAGGTCAGAAAGAATGTTTCAATTACTAAAAGGAAAGAAATATTGGCGCCCGGAAGTAATAAGAGTAAATAATAACGTTCCTTTAAACTAATTCCTTGGTTCCTTATTTCAGTTGAGTAGTACCATAGAAGTGTTCATCATGCAATGTACGCAGTACAATAAAGATTGTCCTTGTTTTCTCTGGCTAATAGGAATACAAGGCTTTAGTTGAGACTGCTCTCGGATGTAAAAATAAGGCGTTGTCACAATTCCAAATTTTCATGCCTTTGTATCTCTAAATGATGTTCTTTAATAAACAGTAGTGAATACAACGTTCCATATTTGATGCTGTGAACGCATACTAAACAAGTAGTATATCACAGCAACATCCATAATTATGTACAAATGTCAATAGTTTGTGGTTAATAGGCCAAGAATAAAGCTATGCTTCAAGCTTTCGTTTACTTCCTTGATTGAAAAATTTCATTAGGCTATTGTAAAAATCACGGAGTGCCTGAAATAGAAACCAAATTCGCAATCATCTGATCATTGGTGAGATGCTTTGATAATAACAGATAACCAGTGGAGTTACTTGCAGTTTCACTAAGATGGCAATAGACATATCACATTTGTGACAATCCATGGTATAGTTATATGTAAACTAGAAGTTACTCTCTCAAGGGGAAGTGCTGCCTCTAAAGTCATGGGAAGCCTAATTTTTGATAAAATTTCAAAAATCAACCCACTGTAGTATGTACACATTTCTATCAATTATTTTAATTATTTTAAATACAGCTGACTTAAATTACAAATGACTATCACTTATCTGAATATAATTGGCAAGGCTTTTGACTGGATAGACAGTATACATTATGACTACGACAGTATGTAGTTGGTGATTGGTAAAGAAATTTCTGATAAATCACTGCCACTATAAATCATTCTTCTTACTGTGGAAAAGCTGTCAGTGACATGGAATCGCAAGTGTACACGTATGTTATGACAAAGCAAGCGCTAAACAAATAGGCGCTGACTAAATAAATACCAGAAATGGTATGTAACAGATGTTTACGATATTGTTGCACCATTATTTATATCGTCTAAATTTTATTGTTGAGAATGCTATACTTTCAAGATCTTTGTGATGTATTAGTTCATTGCACATGTCCACGACTCCACATATTATATACTGTAATTGTCGTTCGGGAATACACACAGTCAACTGCAACCACTGTATTTTATTTTCCCAAAGAACTTGTAATATTGTATTTACTGCATGCATACCAAATATTATGGTTATCCATGGCACACAAATAATTTCCATTGTGCACTGAATTTTCACAAAATGGACAAATCCACTGAATTTTCACAAAGTTGAGGTAAATAATTTCTTGAAGACAGTTCCATGTACAGTTTATTACATATACAGTTGGGCAGATCAATATTGTTTTGTGCCTCAACGGTCTCCACCACAACAAAGGGTACATGATCAATATATTTTTGTGCCTCAACGGGCGATATATTTGTGTCGATCACTAGCTGAACGACAGGATAAGTTGTCTTCTAACCAACAGCAACAAACAACGGTTGGTAAGTTGTTTAACAACAGAAATCCCTAACGAGGAATGAGATCATGGTTAAAAGTATTCAAGTACATGTTGTCCCCTTGTACTAAGATATTGTCGATGGTTGTCGAGTTCCACTTTGTAACTGATAAACTCATGAAAGAGCACTGCTTTTCTCGAGACTGGCCACTGAAACCTTCATGGCCTTGATGAATACTTCCACGAGAAAGTAAAGACAAAATAAAGACATAAACAACGTGAATTTCCTGTGAAGGAATTGTCGAGAACTTCGAGAAGCTACGCTGCCTGCTTGTTTTTGGCTTGCATTTATGGTAGCGAACATGCGCAGTTGAGTCACTTTCGAGCACATATGGATGACGTAATGCCGACACACATCCAAACAAACAAACGCAAAATTTAACAAATCGAGATCTGGTCAGCTATACATAGTTCGGTAAAAGGACTGGGCACGAGTAAACGCAAGAGGCATGTCAAGAATAATGTGCTGCCCATAGAGATCATAAATAAAACTTAGTTTTATTTATGATCTCTATGGTGCAGCCTCCCTAGCAATTATTGAAATTATACTGACTCACGCGATCTTCAAAATGTAGGTGATTCGGATGGAGCATAAAAAGTTAGTTAATAAGTTCTAGATTAGTTTTTGCGTTAAACTTTTAGTTTCGGAGATATAAGGGCTCAAAGTCACAATTTGTGAAAACAAAGTAGCGCAGGCCGGGAGACTGGATCCGAGGAACGTGTTATGTTTCAATACTTATAAAAATATATTACAATTCGAGTAGACAAGGTAACATCGTAAAGACACATCGTTTTGGCATTTTTCAATAAAAACTCTTAAGATAGCTGTCTTCTCCTATACAAAAGCCTAGTTGTTGTTGAAGATGGGTTCCTCGGATCCAGGTCCCTGTGTGTTATTTTGGTGGCGCTACTTTTTTCAAAAAAATGGCACAATTTGCATGTTTGAGCCGTTATATCTCCGAAACTAGGAGTTTAGCGCAAAAACTAATCCAGAACTTATTAACTAACTTTTTATGCTCTATCCGAATCACCAAAAACCCATTTTGGGTTTATAAGCACTTTAAATTTGTACATCGAGATGACGTCAGTATCCATGTTTGTCGGTTTTTACCCCTATTTCTTGTGGCCATAGCAAAAGAAAATAGCTGATTTGCAATAATTTTGAGTCAAATTTGGTTTGTTTATATCTGTATTTTGAGCTATTAATAGCAGCCAGATGCTACGCTATTATGTAATAGCCCATTCATTTGCCAAACTGAATAGATTTTCAGTGGACAATTTGTCAATATATCTTTTGTTATCTGAATTTAATTGTTTCATAGAACATCAAACTAAATAACTATATAGAAACTTTTTAATTTTTGGGTGCGGTAACTGAGAATAGTGGGGGAGTCCACTGCTGTTTTTACCAACAATCACTAAGAAAAAATTACTTGTTTACTATTGATAATTCCACATGAAATAATCAACTCAGTAATTAGTATAAACTGTTGAAGGAAGTAAAATGTCTAGGGGTCTATTCAAATTGGGTTTACTAAGACGTATTAGGGAATTCTACCCCGATTGTTGGTGTGGATAAAGTAAGTTGATAATTCTACCCACATTAGACTGATGCGATGTGGAGCTGTCAGGGATGTGGAATGTGCATAACTTATATAATATTGAGACTCTTGGTAGGACTCAATGCAGGGCAGGAAAACTGATCTTTTCTAAGTGGGGACTTGCAACTGATCGATTAATTTGCTGGATTTATACAACTTTTGAGTTAAAATTAGTTTTTGTAACATTGTACGTACATATATATAAATGTGTTTATACTTGTAATAACTGTAATTTGATAGAAACACACCCATTGATACCAGTGTTAGCATTGAAGGGGCTACCATAAATATTATTGTATTATTAATAAAATAATAATAATAATAATAATAATAAATGCCTATAGTGCAGATACCATATTTTGATGGTTATTAATACAAAAGCTATGTATGTGCAACAAGACATGGTATATATATGCATTATATAACCAATGTTCAGGATGAAATTCCTAGCCCGCTTGTTGACATTGATCTAAGCTACTTGTTCAATCCTATTAGTATCAATTTCTGCTGACATAGTGAATGTCAACATACCCAATGTCAATATATCCTATTTATAAGTTATTCATGGCCATGAGACCTGAGCTACTGTAGGCCTAACATGTTCTATATTAATGGATGGATTAAACACAGATTGTTTATGGAATATAGTCTACCAGTATACGATGCATGGACGATCGTCAGCCTCCTCAGAAAAATTATTCCCGTGACTCTAACCATTGATCCATCAAGACTCTGATGGAGAGAGAATGAATACTAAGTACTTATTAACCGAGCGCGAGGTCCGTACGGGAAAATATTTTGCTTGAGATCTTTTGAGTACAGACCGAGCCCGAAGGACGAGGTCTGTACTCAAAAGATCGAAAGCAAAATATTTTCCCGTACGGACCGAGCTTGTGAGGTTAATAAGGAATTTATTATATGTCTCGACTACAACGAGAAATAATTTAGAGAAAACATTATCGTGTACAGTACGTCTTCCTCCACGTCAGCGCGAGCGGAGCGGTCTCACAGTCGCGATTCGATATAATTGACAACAAAACAACCAAAAGGGAAAACATTTTGAAAAGAATATAATTATTTTATTTTAAGAAATTTTTTTTAACATTTTTTAATCGAGTAATACTG
The DNA here is from genome assembly GCA_035772405.1 of Chrysogorgia sp. JL179-B06. Taxonomy (NCBI): domain Eukaryota; kingdom Metazoa; phylum Cnidaria; class Anthozoa; order Scleralcyonacea; family Chrysogorgiidae; genus Chrysogorgia; species Chrysogorgia sp. JL179-B06. Next base: position 592,282 of record JAYKKM010000051.1, on the reverse strand, counting down.
TGCGGGTCCGTGCGGGTCCGTGCGGGTCCGTACACCGAGTCCGTACGGTAAAGTACGGACCCGCACGTTAGTCAATCAGCGTTCAAATACGCCAGTTCGGACTCGCAAGACATATAATAAAATGATGTACTGGTTCAATTGATATATGTACTGCCTATATGGCAGTCACTATATTATATCAGTAATGCTTGGATGTGTAATTAATCCCGACCCACGGGATTCCTACCAACCTCGTCCTCAGGGCCTTCGCGGCCCAAGCTCATGCGCCAATTTGTGTTTATATTGGAATTTATTCGATTTATCAAAATTAGAGGATATTTTCATTCAGAAATAATCTAACAAACCAAATCCAAGATGCAATTTTTCACAAAAAACAATATTATTTGCAGTTTATTGTTACAATATATAAATGAAATAATGTTTATAAAATAACAAGTGTGCTATGCGTGTTCTGATTGGCTAATACCCGTGTTTGGATCAGGTTATCCAAACACGGGAATTTTGAGGTCGTGTCACACAAAAAGCAAATCATGCCGGCCCATCGTCGTTTTTAAACATTAACATTCTACATAGTTTGCACAATAACTATAAATAAAATATGGCAATATTCCATGTTAATTTTCACAAGATTTTGCAAAAATAGGCCGAAAATATATAGGAAATTATAAGTATTTAAAGTGGACAAAGCAACGCTATTAGCGAACGATAATTTCCGTATAATTTATGAAGGCGAAGTTTACCTTCAATAAAACCCCCAAAAGACAACACTTTTATAGACATAGTCTACCAAGAAAACATGGAAATGGTGTAAAATGTTTATTTTAGTTCTCGTCGGGCAGGATATTTACGAAGAAACCATTTATTTTGTTCCTGTAGCCAACAAAAAATCACCGAACCACACTTCGACAGTGAGAGAAAACCATTCAATAAAACCCCAAAAGACAACATTTTTATAGACATAGTCCACCAAGAGAACATGGAAAAGGTGTAAAATGTTTAATTTACCTCTCGTCGGGTAGGATATTCACGAAGAAATCATTCATTTTGTTCTTGTAACCAACAAAAATTCACCGAACAACACTTGACAGTGAGAGAAAACCACAAAAAGATTCTGTGTTGTAGAATATGAAGGCTAGGCAAACTCACAACATCACTTTACATCTGCAGCAATCCAACATAAAGTTAAACGGCATATTTTTGTGATTAAATCGATCTGGAAATATATCCTTTTCATCTTTCCAAGCTGTTTTCCTGATGTTTTTACCGATCAAGCTTATTTTCGGCTCTTTGCTGTCGTCAGCGTCAATAGAAAGCTATCCATGATTGGCCGATTAGCTTAGAAGAACATGAAAGACCTCCCCTGATTGGTAGTTGATGGTTTTGGGGAGAATTGCAATGTTGATCTAATTATATTAATAACTTTTAGTGATATTTCTCTGTGGTTATTTTATAAAAGAAATACCTAATGGGTTTCCGTGTTTGGATAACGTGATCCAAACACTTGGGATGTTGCTCGACTTTCGAAAAGCTAAAAACACTCGCCTATCGGCTCGTATTTTTTTACGCTTTTCTCAAGTCTCGCAACATCCCGCGTGTTTGGATCACGTTATCCAAACACGGAAACCCATTAGGTATTTCTTAAATGACACGTGCCCTGGAGGGGAGGGTCGGGATAAATCGGGAAATATGTCACGCGTGACAGTTGGTGTTGCGACATGTGGTTTGAAACTTCTTCGCTTTATTCAAAAGTTGAGTGGAAAGGCGGAAATTTTGTTCGTTGGTTAGTTGAAGGAACTATCTGACAGGGTGCTGCCCGAGTTTGGCGCCGATGGAAGCATTTCGAATGATTTTATGGCCATTATCGTGGTGAATTTGTGTCGATCGGAGAGCAGGACTATTAGTGAACAGAATGGTGCCAAGTTTCACAAGGAAGAATATTACGACACAATAAACATGTAAGTGGAACAACAAGGTTTATAAATTTTTATTTTGTTGAGTATTCATAGGTATAATGTTTGATATAAACAATGTGGCCATAATATATTGAACAAGACGCCCGCAAAACTTGGGCCTACTTTTACTGGGACATGGCGCGCATATTGCCTGTGGAGATGGTATAGTACGTATATGGTTAATTAAACGATCGGCGTGTGCAATTGTAAGCATTGTGAGCATGTTTAAGAACAAGATACTTGCCAGCCACATAACTGAATAACTGATCTCAAGTACTTCCAAGCAAGGAGGTAAGAACACAGTCTTCGCTTCGAATCGCCGAAAGAAAGAAAGAAGCACGCATGCACGCACTTGTCAGTTGTCACATGGTCCCCAGACCTCGCACTCTGAAAAGGATGTTCATCGTAGATTTTGTACGTTATCTCGGTCAATATTTAACCGATTTCAATGGTGGAAACAGATTTGGAATTACCGAGTCCAAATACATAACATACTTGTCTATTATATTACGAACGTGAATACCCGTCGTAAAAACCTGTTGATGATTGACAATCGGAAGTCGATCGCTTCGTCGTAGATTTTTGATTTATCGTTATCTCGCGGTAAATATTTACTCGATTTCAATTCTGAAAACAGATTTAGAATTACCGAGTTCAAGTACATAACACACGTTCCTTCAGGTAATATTATACAGGTAATATAAACCGTAAACAGACTCAGAGCTGCATGTTTTAATACTAGCCTCAAAAAATCTCGCGGGAAAATCTCGTGATTCGGAAAAATCTCGCGACGCAAAAAAAAATAAAAACGCCATTCTAATACTTGTGCCACAGGTGGCCCAAGTAATTAATGTCGCCATGTCGCACCCCCCCCCCCCCCGCAAAAAAAAACGTAACGCCTGCCCACCAAACTTACAATGAAAGACATGTACACCTTATGGTAGATTTAAATAAACTGCAAATAATAGATGAAAATATCCTCTAATTTTGACAAATCGAATAAATTCCAATATAAACACAAATGCCAATTGGCACATGAGCTTGGGCCAGCCAGTGTGATTAAATACGAAAAGTACATATGTTTTGTCGGGTTATACGGTGAATGAAGATTTGTGTTCAAAAAGTTCATAAAAGATATAGTATCACCGGCGCGAGATGACAAGTTCGTAAATGGCGTCAAAAGGTAGAACCATAAATATACTTGTTTACCTACTTTCTTCCTCGTGATACACGTCATCGTAACCAAGACAACCAATGGATACATATATTTATACGCCGCACAAACTTATTCCAGAACTAACTTCCCACAAACGACCCGACATTGTACACGACCGGACATTCAACCACCCCGTCAAGATTATCACCCTCGCCCCAGGGCCTTCGGCGCCGTCCGGGCGAGGGGATTATTCATGTAAATATTGTAAATTTTGCCTGTCGTGAATATTATATATAGCTTGTTTTGTCCTCTTTCAGTCTGAATATATTTTGTATTTTCAAACTTCTCGAAAGTAGATGGAAATTATCTAATATTATCTGTTATATAGAATACACATCAATGAAATACCTAAATTTCCCATTCATGTGAAGATAAAAATGATATCTTAATGAGCAGTAATATTTTTATCTTCACATGTGAAGTTATATAATTATCATGGATATTTTATCAATTTTTCAATATAGAGGATATTACACGGTGGGGATATGAATTTTATCTTCGAGTGGTGAAAACAATATTTTACATTTACGAATGAGCTTATGAGCATTAAGCGAATGAGTAAAATATTGTTTTTGCCGCGAGAAGCAACCATAGTTCCAGGGGGGAACGAGTGACACACTAAGAGCGGCTGCGAGGGAGCCTAGGTCATCCATGTAATTTCCTCAATTTATTTTTTACCTCAATTTATTTTGTTCTCACTACTAGGTAATTTAATCCCTAAATGCCCTGGCCTTCAAAACAGGGAAAATGTCTATTAAATGTTTCCCTCATCAGCATGCATGACTCGAACATGCCTTAGTTGACAGTTTGCATGGAATTTCAAACAATACAAATTATATTTCATCAGTAAGCATGGTATTACAAACTAATTAATACCATGTCGTATAGGGAAATCAGTGATTAAGGTCCCTGCAGTTACACCATACTGGAATTGCTACCTTGCAATCCAGTATACAAATCATAGCAAAAAGGTGTATGAGCTAATAATAAGGTCTCTTGTAAACTAAGGACTATATTATTAGCTGCTTCATGCACTTTCATTCCTTTTCAAGCTTTTGATTCCACGCCATTGAGCATTAAACCTGCCATACACCCTTGACTAGTACTCCCTCTGTCTGTTTGCTGCTCAACTGTGAACATAGCAAATGATTTAACATTTTCACATCATTTGCAGATTGGCTGCTTTCAACTTATGTCACCTTTTTGGCTTATATAAGCCCTATTTATTTTATTTCACCACATTTGACTCTGATGAAGGGCTCTTTTTGCTGCAGAACCAAGATGATTTTGAACTGATTATCCTTCCTAACCAAGATGATTTTAACTTTCCTAACTACAATTTTGCAGTTTGAACCTAGACAATATAATTGACTTACTCTTAGTAAATATACCATTATCACATGCTGCAGAACCAAAATGATTTCCATGCACTGGTTATCCTTCCTAGCTACCATTAACCATTTTGCTGCTGGATCTACATGTAGATGATTTTGAACTGATTATCCTTCCTAATTTCCATTTTGCTGCAGAACCACGATGATTTTTACCTGATGATTGTTCCTAACTATTATTTTACTGCTGGACCAAGATTATTTTGAACTTAATTATACATTGTCTACATGTAAATACCATTATAGTGTAGAACCAAGATTATTTTGTACTTTTTACACTTCCTACTATACATGTAACTATCATTTTGCTGCAGAACCAAGATGATTTTGAGATGATCATCCTTCCTAACCAAGTGATTTTAACTGATTATCCTTCCTAACTATATACATGTAACTATAATTATTATGCTGTTGCTTGACCTTTTATATAATATTGCTGTGGACAATTATTTTTAAATAAAAGGCAACAAAAATATTTTCATGCAGTCAGGACTGTAAAACAAAGGTACAGTAGTGTTACGCATTGTTTTGCAGGTATCCACACTATCTCAGGTAGATGAATGCCTGGGTCCAATTTCGGCCAGTTGAACAGAATGCAACAAAATATATTAAAATCAATAAAAAATTATTAATATGAAGTACAACTTTCATTGATTCATTTATGTGTGGCACATTGATCATTGAAAATTTTGGACACATTTGGTTGTTATGTCAACCGTTCACGTGATCATATTTAAGCGGAAATTTTCTAAAAATAATGCAAAATAATATTTGCAACTCGCGGGAGCGTAAAGCATTTATAGATTATTGTCATAATGCTGCTATGATAACTTTGGACGTGATACTATATTGAATTGATTGAATTGAATTTATTAAAAATAGACTTTGCAACCATAAAAGTTGAAATACATCTATCATTTACAAAGTGGGTTAATTAAATATATAACTATAACAAAAGGTAATAACAAGAAATTAGGACAAAGTTCAAAAATTTCTAGCGCCTATAATACTACCATTATTTACAGATAAAAATATATCTAGCTTTAACTGGTCAATGATTATTATATCTTGTTACCGACGAGCGAATAAAATAATTTTTAAAGCGATTTGTTCTACATTTAATGGGAACGAGTTTATTCGATACGCGTAAATTGTAACTACAATGTTCGGCAGTTTCTACAAGTTCGGAGAGGGGACTAGTTTGTGGAAGAACTTCTTTTCTAAAACATTTCGTACATAACTGTTCGCGCCTAGAAGACAGAGTTGGGATGTTAAATTCTGACAAAGATTCGTTGTATGATAGTGATGGATCAATTATTTTCAACGCCCGTGACTGGATTCTTTCTATTTCTTAACGTGGGCGCAATAGACGACTTTCACGATCATGCGCAGTAGCAACAAATATTCAAATTTTCATCGTAGGTAAAAACAACTGTTTCAGCTGGAAAGAGCATATTGAAAATAGTAGAAGTGCAAAGTTTGAAAGGAATTGTGTAAAAAAGGAAGAAGTTACACAAGCAGAAAGTTGGCCATTTCAAAAGAGATTTAGTATAGTGATTTAATAAGGATTTTGGCTTGGCGGGCGGGCGTTGCACGCCAAGCCAAAATCCCTATTAAATCCATAGTGAAGAGCAAAACTTCCAAAGTGTGTAGCTTTCGCACTATTTGCCCGATTAGTTTCAAACTTTGCACTTTTACTATTTTTAATATGATCTTTCTAGCTAAAACAGTTGTTTTTACCTCATATATGAAAATTTGAAATAAAATTGCTACTGCGCATGACCCTGAAACTCGTCTATACTCCAGAATGGGTCTTACACGTGAAAAATACACTGAAATCAATGTTTTAGTGTCAGCACGAGCTCGTTTAAGAAGTCTAAGCATGTAGAGGCGTTTCGCAGACTTTTTCACAATGTAAGCCAATGGTCATTCCACTTTAAATCGTCGCTGAAAATTACACCAAGTAGTTTTGCGGATTTCACCACTTCAATGGGCTGTTCGTCGACGGTCATTGGAGGGAAATTTGGATTGTTTTTCCAAAAACAAACGAGGATTTATTTGCATTTACGGGGGTTTAAGGACATATTATTTATTGTGCACCACTGTTTAATTTCTTCTAAAATAGTTTGAAAGTTCGAATCTTGGTTTCTAAAAAGCGTTTCTGAAAGAGACGAATCGTCAACGTATTTCCATCTATCGTCGCAATCCACCAACAAATCGTTTATCATTAACGTAAATAGGATCGGACCTAAGACGGTGCCCTGAGGGACCCCACCGTTCACAGGCTCGAAACTAGAGGTGTGTTTACAGTACCTATCTTCACTCGTTGTTTCCTACCAGTAAGAAACTGTTTTACCCATGCGATCAGAATGGGGTCAATAGCCATTTCCTCCATTTTTTTAATGAGGATATGGCACGTGATCAATCCTATCGATTTACTAAAATCTAGAAGCAGGACCCGCACGCATTGGTCGAGTTTATCGGTAGATCCATACAGATGGTGAGCGAAAGACAGGAGAGCGTGAGTTGTAGACAAACCAGCGAGTGATCCGAATTGCTTCTGGTCAATGAGATGTCTGATTTGTGACATCATCCACCCTGCGACAAAATGTTCCATAATTTTTGAGAGAATCGGAGTTAGAGATATTGGACGTAGGTCATTATCAATTTCATTAACCTTATCTGATTTACGAATAGGTATAACATCTGCTTCTTTCCATGGAACGGGAACGATTCTCTCTTGGATTGACGTATTAAAAATTTCAGCAACGGGTGATGAAAGTTCCATAGCAAAATCTTTTAAGATCCAACTTGGGAAATTGTCAGGTCCAGAGGCTTTAGCGCGATTGAGGTTGGACAGCTTCGAATAAACATCCTCAGGTGAAATGTGATATTTTGAAATGATTTCGTTTATCAATGCAGGATATGTTTCAACGTTTTCCAGTTGGCAGCTTAGAGGTGGGAAAGGGTTTGTAACACTTAGGAAACTTTGATTAATTTTTGTTGCTAATTCGGCAGAATGAATTTCATTGCCCGATATAACAACACTGGTTACTGGTGATTTTTTAGGAAATCCTCCAAGTTGTTTAATGGATTTCCACCAGGAAGCTGCATTGTCACAATTTTTTACTTTATTTGCAAAAACGGAACTCTTAAGCTTGTTATTGAGCCTGTTTACTTTATTTCTCAATTTTTTGTAAACTGCTGGGTCATTGAATCGTTGTTGTATTAAAGTCTTCAGTTCAGGAGTAATCCAAGGCCTGTCTGTTGGATGTTGTTTAATTTTTCGGAGTGGGAAGAACGTTTCAATAGCAAAATTTAACAACGATTGGAATGTGGTGAGCTTTTCCGTACAATTTGATAGAGTTTCAAGGAATGACCAATCAGTAGATGTTAACCATCTCCCAAAACCGAACTTCATACTTGGCTTTACGTTCCTTCTAAATGTTGTTTCTGCTTTCGTTTTTTGAGTTCTTCTTAAAGGACGAATAATTAAAGAATTGTGGTCGCTTAAGCCAATTCCAGGTAGAATTTCAGGGGTATTGTAATGGTGAAACAAGTTGGTAAAAATGAGGTCAAGAATTGCATCACCGCGTGTTGAATTTTTAACGGTTGCCGTAAGTTAAAATGATTGTTAATATATCGATAATTCAAACGATTAAAATCACCAACCATCATAATTCCGGCATTAGGATATTTGTTCAAGGCAGCATCCAATCGGATGAAATTAGATGTTCCGTAAAAATAGCATCATCGTCTTGTGGTGGATGATATATAATACCGATGATTAAGCAAGAAAAGCCGCGTGGAAGTCTATTTGGGCGGAGGTATACCCAAAGACATTCAAATGGAGAATGAATCATTGAGTTCATCAATTGTTACAAAACCAATAGATGATTTGATATACGCACAAACACCGCCACCACGCTTGTCAGCCCCTCGATCTTTGCGCACGTGTAATCTTTAATATCGACCACTGAGTTGTAAATACCATTGGTCAACCAAGTTTCTGTAATACAAACTATATCTGCATTATTTTGGTTAACAACAACTTCCAGATCTTCAATTTTGTTAACGAGTGATCTTGTATTTGATCTTGTATTTATATAACTCTGTCTAGAATCTTAGTAATTTACTATTAGGAGAGAAGATAAAGCAGTCATTATTTCGGCAATTGTACTCACGGCAAAGCTTACTGAGTCTAAATTATATTTCCACAGTAATATGTCCATCGTCCTAGATGGAGGGTCAAAGTTGGATATCTCCTTAACACATATGAGGAACGAAATCACTGAATAAATTAACATTTCCCCTCCCGCAAGTCGAACGAGTTTCATGCGTGAAGAACATTGCGTTGTCGCCATGATATATATTTAGTCTACGGGTCTGACAGCAGGAGACGTCAATTTATTAGGTCAAATTACATTATTACAGCACACAAATCACATTGCGCAAATGGTTTTTCTTCCCGTTTTTAACTGAAGTTTTGCCACTAGAGTGATGAAATCAGTTTAGTTGGGATTGGTATAGAACGCGGAAAGGGTACAGCGCATATCGTACGCCAACGGTGGCAGTGCGCTTCATGCGGACAAACTTATGGTATTGCGCGCAATGTCCAGCTTAAGTACCACTTGAATAGGAGTAGACGTCTGTTCTTTTAGATCACTATTAAATCAGCAAAATATATAAGAAACAAACTCGACCAAATAACGTGAATGTATTCATCATTACAAAGACGTATAACACAACGTCTCGGATAGCTAAAACTAAAAAATTGCAGCAAGCATAATAATCTTGTAACTCATCGTCTACGATTATCGGCTATATTAAATTTCCTACACACGCGTTTTTTAGTAAATCCTGCATTCGTTCCGCGAGTGCGGGAGAGTCAGAGCACGGCTGGACCCAGTGAGATATTAAAATTTAAGGAGAAATGTGCGAACAGAACGTGATTTGGGTTCAAAAATATACAGTGTTTTTAGTTTAAAAAGTGTTGTCAAAATGAAGGAAATAGCGTTTCAGAGGTGAGAGGTTGTAGAATTTCAAAAGTTTCAGGGGGGGGGGCATGCACCCAGACCCCCCGACGGATACACAACTCAAAAGTCTCATTTCTGTCAACTTCACTTCATCACATTAGCCAAGAATAACGTTATTGCGCCAGTTAAATGATCAAGAGATTGTAGGGGAACAAGTTTTCTGGTTCTACTTATAGGTAAGTTTCAGGTTCCGATATTTTACATTATCTATAACAATTGAAAGCAATCATGTAACAGAGTCGAAGTCTTAAAAATATTTTTTCAACTTCTGGTATACGCCTTCAGTTTCATCCGATACCTAAGTCACCATGAAGCTCATAATTCAGGAAATCCCCATTTGGTGATAACGAAAACAGTTCAGAAAGAATGTTTCAATGCCTAAAAGGAAAAAATATTGGCGTCCGCAAGCCGGAAGTAATACGAGAATAATAAGGTTCCTTTAAACTTTCCTTGGTTCCTTATTTCAGTTGAGGTGCACACAAGTGTTCATCATGTAATATGTACACAGTACAATAAAGATTATCCATATGTTTTCTCTGGCTAAGAGGAATACAAGGATTTACTTGAGACTGCAGCATGTATTGCTCAGATGTAAAAATAAGGCGTTGTCACAATTCCAAGGTTACATGCCTTCCTATATCTTAAAAATGATGTTCTTTAATAAAGAGTAGTGAATACAACGTTCCATATTTGATTCTGTGAACACATGCTAAACAAGTAGTATATCACAGCAACATCCATCATTATGTACAAATGTCAATAGTTCATTGTGGTTAGGCCAAGAATAAAGCTATGCTTCAAGCTTTCGTTTACTTGCTTGATTGAAAAATTTCATTAGGCTATTGTAAAAATCACGGAGTGCCTGAGACAGAAACCAAATTGGCAAACATCTGATCATTGGTGAGATGCTTTGATAATAACCGATAACCAGTGGAGTTACTTGTAGTTAAACTCAGATGGCAAACGACATATCATATATTTGCGATAAACCGTGGTATAGTTACAGTATATGTAAATTATTGAAATTATACTGCCTCATGTCATCTTCGAAATGTATTATGTTGTTTTCTAACTTTTAGTGAGACGTTTTCTACATTTCACGTATCTGAGATCACAATAGTTTGTACAGACCAACCTTTTAGAGTATCTGATTTTTATTAATAACTGAACGATACTGAAAGTTTGTAACATTCTGTCGCCGATTTCGGACTGAGACGACCAATGTGGACTGGTCTGGTTTATGACGCATCTTTTATTGGCTGATCAAATAAATCGTTTCAAAAAAAGTTTCACTTTTTTATAGTTTCAAGAAAAGTTTCACAAAGAGACTCGTTTTTAAAATCAAAGTACATGGCTTCAAGATCTATTCGTCGTTTACCCGATGATTTAATGCTTTTATGTCCATTAAACCGATGTAATTTCTTAACAGATATGTTTCGTATACCTTGCCGTTGATTTTTATATAAATTTTGACACACGAAGAACTTCAATCGAACAGATAAGAGAAAAATAGCATTGCCGTGTTTAGTGTTTACATTAAATTTCGTCTGCATGTCAGGCGTTCTGCTTTTTTTTTTGGGGGGGGGAAGCCTGCATGTAGACGCCTAATTTTTCTTCGTCCTCACTCTAGCCCAACTTGCTTCTAAAAGTTTCCCACTTTAAGCGAGCGCAGCACAATGCCTTCAGTGCCTGATTACAGAAATCAATGCATTAAAAATTATCCTTTGTAATATAAGACAAGTGAGCGGGTTTTCTAATTCCAACTGTCTAACTTGCCACCAATGCATACCCATCTCCGCAGGCAATATGCGCGCCATGTCCCTAAAAGTAGCCCGAGTTAATGCCTAGCTAGCGGTCGTCTTGTTAGTCAATAGGCAGGCTTGATAAAATTTTCTCGTTGCAAGTTTGATTAGATTTTGATCAAACTTACATTAGTTACAATGACTCAAATCAACTACGACTCGAGTCGTTACAGCACTGTATCACATCACGAAGCTTATTGTACATTATCTTTTTATAAGGAACAGCAAATACATTCCCCTGACGAGATAATACGTTGCCCTAGTTACCAAGAAGGAGGTACTAATTCTAAACACCAAATAACTCTAATCCTAAACCCTAAACCCTAGACGCAACCCCCCATTCACAGCCTCAAAGACCTCAAAGACTTTAAAATGATCACAGGAGAAAAGCTCCAGAAAAACCCGGTTTCAAACAGGTTTTCAAGAGTCCAAATAACCTGCTATCGAAATATCGTAGGATAATAACGAGAAACAGCGGAACATTTATTGAAGTCCAAGATTATTAATCATTCCAAATAATGTGCAAGGCTAAGCGTACTGTATAAGATTGAGTAGTTGAATCCTTTCGATGAATCCATCACGACCGCTTTGATTCCTTTTCATGTCGTTATCATGGATAACATTTTTTGGTTGCAATGCATGCTGAGTATTTGTCTTTTCAATTGTGCGTCCAAATCACGTGGTTTGGTTTTTGAAAAGATTTAAAAAGCAGAATAGTCTTTCGGCGGACATTAAAACACATGCGGCGGAACATCCCGTGTCTTCTACAGACTATACATGCTACAACTGACACATACGAAACTCAAAAGTCTCAACTCTGTCAACTTCAATTCATCACATTGGCCAAGAAACACGATATTGACCAAGTTAAATTGATCAAGAGATTGTAGGGGAACAAGTTTTGTGGTTCTACTTATAGGTAATTTTCAGGTTGCGATATTTTACATTATCTATAACCATTGAAAGCGAGGCAACAGACGCGAGGTCTTAAAAACCTTTTTTCGACTTCTGGTATACGCCTTGAGTTTCCTCCGATATCTAAGTCACCCTGAAGCTCATAATTCAGGAATTCGCCATTTGGTGATAATGAAAACAGGTCAGAAGGAATGTTTCAATGACTAAAAGTAAATAAATTTTGGCGTCTGCAAGCAGGAAGTATTAAGAGAATAATAATGTTCCTTTAAACTAATTCCTTGGAGTACCATAGAAGTGTTCATCATGTAATGTACACAGTACAATAAAGATTATCCTTATGCATTCTCTGGCTAACAGGGATACAAGGCTTCAGTTGAGACTTCAGGATGTATTGGTCGGATGTAAAAATAAGGCGTTGTCACAATTCCAAGGTTACATGCCTTCGTATCCCTAAATGATGATCTTTAATCTAAAGTAGTGACAACGTTCCACATTTAATGCTGTGAACGCATAGTAAACGAGTAGTGTATCACAGCAACATCCATAATCATGTACAAATGTCAATAGTTTGTGGCTAGGCCAAGAATAGAGCTATGCTTCAAGCTTTCGTTTACTTCCTTTTTTGAAAAATTTCGTTAGGCTATTGTAAAAATCACGGAGTGCCTGAGACAGGAACCAAATTCGAAATAATCTGATCATTGGTGAGATGCTTTGATAATTTGATAATAACCCATAACCAGTGGAGTTACTTGTAGTTAAATTCAGATGCCAAAGTACATATCATGTACATTTGTGATAAACCATGGTATAGTTATATGTAAATTATTGAAATTATACTGCCTCATGTCATCTTCGAAATGTATTATGTTGTTTTTTAACTTTTAGTGAGACGTTTTCTACATCTCACATATCTGAGATCACAATAGTTTGTACAGACCAACCTTTTAGAGTATTTGATCTGTATTAACAACTGAGCTTTACTGAAAGTTTGTAACATTCTGTCGCATTTCGGACTGAGACTACCAATGTGGACTGGTCTAGATACGCAACTCAAAAGTCTCAATTCTGTCAACTTCAATTCATCACATTAGCCAAGAATCACGTTATTGCCCCAGTTAAATGATCAAGAGATTATAGGGGAACAAGTTTTCTGGTTCTACTTGTAGGTAAGTTTCAGGTAGCGATATTTTACATTATCTATAACCATTGAAAACGAGGCAAGAGGCGAGGTCTTAAAAATATTTTTTCAACTTCTGGTATACGCCTTGAGTTTCCTCCGATACCTTATAAGTCACGATGAAGTCATAATTCAGGAATTCGCCATTTGGTGATAATGAAAATAGGTCAGAAGGAATGTTTCAATGATTAAAGTAAAGAAATTCTGGCGTCCGCAAGCAGGAAGTATTAAGAGAATAATAATGTTCCTTTAAACTAATTCCGTGGTTCCCTATTTCAGTTGAGGAGTACCAAAGAAGTGTTCATCATGTAATGTACACGGTACAATAAAGATTATCCTTATGCATTCTCTGGCTAACAGGAATACAAGGCTTCAGTTGAGAGTTCAGGATCTATTGGTCGGATGTAATAATAAGCAGTGGCGAAGCTAGCCATAGCAACCGGTCATGCTATGCTAATTTATAAACATCTGCAAATTTGAAAACAATACATTTCTAAAGATCTGAATATGTAAATCGTTTCAAAATTTCATAGCATGACCAGTTGTTATGGCTAGCTTCTGTACTGATAATCAGGCATTGTCACAATTCCAAGGTTACATGCCTTCGTGTCCCTAAATGATGATCTTTAATCTAAAGTGGTGACAACATTCCACTTTTATTGCTGTGAACGCGTACTAAACGAGTAGTGTATCACGTAATATATGAAACACGAGGAAGAGTGTTTCATCAGCATATCCAAACACCGAGACGTTTCTTGAAAACCGAGGCGAAGCCAAGGTTTTTTAACAAACTTCGAGGTGTTTGGATATCCTGATGAAACACTCTTCAAGAGGTTTTCAAGAGTCCAAATAATCTACTATCGAAATATCGCAGGATAATAACGAGAAACAGCGGAACATTTATTGAAGTCCAAGATTATTAATCATTCCAAATAATGTGCAAGGTTAAGCGTAGACTGTTGATAGTTGAATCCTTTCGATGAATCCATCACGACTTTGAATCCTTTTCATGTCATTACCATGGATAACACTTTTTGGTTGCAATGCATGCTGAGTATTTGTCTTTTCAATTGTGCGTCCAAATCACGTGGTTTGTTTTTTGAAAAGATTTAAAAAGCAGTATAGTCTGTCGGCGGACATTAAAACATGCATGCGGCGGAACATCGCGTGTCTTCTATACAGACCACATACTACAACTGACACATACGCAACTCAAAAGTCTCAATTCTGTCAAATTCAATTCATCACATTAGCCAAGAATCACGTTATTGACCCAGTTAAATGATCAAGAGATTATAGGGGAACAAGTTTTCTGGTTCTACTTGTAGGTAAGTTTCAGGTAGCGATATTTTACATTATCTATAACCATTGAAAACGAGGCAAGAGGCGAGGTCTTAAAAATATTTTTTCAACTTCTGGTATACGCCTTGAGTTTCCTCCGATACCTTATAAGTCACGATGAAGTCATAATTCAGGAATTCGCCATTTGGTGATAATGAAAATAGGTCAGAAGGAATGTTTCAATGATTAAAGTAAAGAAATTCTGGCGTCCGCAAGCAGGAAGTATTAAGAGAATAATAATGTTCCTTTAAACTAATTCCGTGGTTCCCTATTTCAGTTGAGGAGTACCAAAGAAGTGTTCATCATGTAATGTACACAGTACAATAAAGATTATCCTTATGCATTCTCTGGCTAACAGGAATACAAGGCTTCAGTTGAGAGTTCAGGATGTATTGGTTGGATGTAATAATAAGGCGTTGTCACAATTCCAAGGTTACATGCCTTCGTATCCCTAAATGATGATCTTTAATCTAAAGTAGTGACAACGTTCCACATCATAAATCCAGTGCATCAATACATATTTTTAACAGTAAACTTCATAGACATCTCTTAGAACCTTGTTCTTGATTTTTGACTTTCATTTTGAATATCATAGTATTTTATCTTAAATTTAATTATTTATAATTCATAGTAACTTATTATGTAATATATACTCATAAGCTTAGTATTTGTAATTGTCTCTGAAAAGCCCCTTTGGGGAGAGTTCAATAAAGTATTGTATTGTATTGTATTGTATTTGATGCTGTGAACGCATACTAAACGAGTAGTCTATCACGTAATATATGAAACACGAGGAAGAGTGTTTCATCAGGATATGCAAACACCGAGACGTTTGTTGAAAACGGAGGCGAAGCTAAGGTTTTTTAACAAACTTCGAGGTGTTTGGATATCCTGATGAAACACTCTTCAAGAGGTTTTCAGGAGTCCAAATAACCTACTATCGAAATATCGCAGGATAATAACGAGAAACAGCGGAACATTTATTGAAGTCCAAGATTATTAATCATTCAAAATAATGTGCAAGGCTAAGCGTAGACTGTTGATAGTTGAATACTTTCGATGAATCCATCACGACTTTGAATCCTTTTCATTTCATTATCATGGATAACATTTTTTGGTTGCAATGCATGCTGAGTATTTGTCTTTTCAATTGTGCGTCCAAATAACGTGGTTTGGTTTTTGAAAAGATTTAAAAAGCAGAATAGTCTGTCGGCGGACATTAAAACATGCGTGCGGCGGAACATCGCGTGTCTTCTATACAGACCACATACTACAACTGACACATACGCAACTCAAAAGTCTCAATTCTGTCAACTTCAATTCATCACATTAGCCAAGAATCACGTTATTGACCCAGTTAAATGATCAAGAGATTATAGGGGAACAAGTTTTCTGGTTCTACTTGTAGGTAAGTTTCAGGTTGCGATATTTTACATTAATATATATAACCATTGAAAACGAGGCAACAGAGGCGAGGTCTTAAAAATATTTTTTCAACTTCTGGTATACGCCTTGAGTTTCCTCCGATACCTTATAAGTCACGATGAAGTCATAATTCAGGAATTCGCCATTTGGTGATAATGAAAATAGGTCAGAAGGAATGTTTCAATGATTAAAGTAAAGAAATTTTGGCGTCCGCAAGCAGGAAGTATTAAGAGAATAATAATGTTCCTTTAAACGAATTCCTTGGTTCCTTATTTCAGTTGAGGAGTACCAAAGAAGTGTTCATCATGTAATGTACACAGTACAATAAAGATTATCCTTATGCATTCTCTGGCTAACAGGAATACAAGGCTTCAGTTGAGACTTCAGGATGTATTGGTTGGATGTAATAATAAGGCGTTGTCACAATTCCAAGGTTACATGCCTTCGTATCCCTAAATGATGATCTTTAATCTAAAGTAGTGACAACGTTCCACATCATAAATCCAGTGCGTCAATACATATTTTTAAAAGTAAACTTCATAGACATCTCTTAGAACCTTGTTCTTGATTTTTGACTTTCATTTTGAATATCATAGTATTTTATCTTAAATTTAATTATTTATAATTCATAGTAACTTATTATGTAATATATACTCATAAGCTTAGTATTTGTAATTGTCTCTGAAAAGCCCCTTTGGGGAGAGTTCAATAAAGTATTGTATTGTATTGTATTGTATTTGATGCTGTGAACGCATACTAAACGAGTAGTGTATCACGTAACATATGAAACACGAGGAAGAGTGTTTCATCAGGATATGCAAACACCGAGACGTTTGTTGAAAACGGAGGCGAAGCCAAGGTTTTTTAACAAACTTCGAGGTGTTTGGATATCCTGATGAAACACTCTTCAAGAGGTTTTTAGGAGTCCAAATAACCTACTATCGAAATATCGCAGGATAATAACGAGAAACAGCGGAACATTTATTGAAGTCCAAGATTATTAATCATTCCAAATAATGTGCAAGGCTAAGCGTAGACTGTTGATAGTTGAATACTTTCGATGAATCCATCACGACTTTGAATCCTTTTCATTTCATTATCATGGATAACATTTTTTGGTTGCAATGCATGCTGAGTATTTGTCTTTTCAATTGTGCGTCCAAATAACGTGGTTTGGTTTTTGAAAAGATTTAAAAAGCAGAATAGTCTGTCGGCGGACATTAAAACATGCATGCGGCGGAACATCGCGTGTCTTCTACAGACCACATCCTACAACTGACACATACGCAACTCAAAAGTCTCAATTCTGTCAACTTCAATTCATCACATTAGCCAAGAATCACGTTATTGACCCAGTTAAATGATCAAGAGATTATAGGGGAACAAGTTTTCTGGTTCTACTTGTAGGTAAGTTTCAGGTAGCGATATTTTACATTATCTATAACCAATGAAAACGAGGCAACAGAGGCGAGGTCTTAAAAATATTTTTTCAACTTCTGGTATACGCCTTGAGTTTCTTCCGATACCTTATAAGTCACGATGAAGCAGCTCATAATTCAGGAATTCGCCATTTGGTGATAATGAAAATAGGTCAGAAGGAATGTTTCAATGATTAAAGTAAAGACATTTTGGCGTCCGCAAGCAGGAAGTATTAAGAGAATAATAATGTTCCTTTAAACTAATTCGGTGGTTCCCTATTTCAGTTGAGGAGTACCAAAGAAGTGTTCATCATGTAATGTACACAGTACAATAAAGATTATCCTTATGCATTCTCTGGCTAACAGGAATACAAGGCTTCAGTTGAGAGTTCAGGATCTATTGGTCGGATGTAATAATAAGCAGTGGCGAAGCTAGCCACAGCAACTGGTCATGCTATGCTAATTTATAAACATCTGCATATTTCGAAAACAATACATTTCTAAAGATCTGAATATGTAAATCGTTTCAAAATTTGCATAACATGACCAGTTGTTATGGCTAGCTTCGCTACTGATAATAAGGCGTTGTCACAATTCCAAGGTTACATGCCTTCGTGTCCCTAAATGATGATCTTTAATCTAAAGTAGTGACAACGTTCCACTTTCATTGCTGTGAACGCGTACTAAAC
Organism: Chrysogorgia sp. JL179-B06; assembly: GCA_035772405.1. Classification (NCBI taxonomy): domain Eukaryota; kingdom Metazoa; phylum Cnidaria; class Anthozoa; order Scleralcyonacea; family Chrysogorgiidae; genus Chrysogorgia; species Chrysogorgia sp. JL179-B06. The sequence goes on along the minus strand of JAYKKM010000051.1, from coordinate 573,920 downwards.
GAGTAGTGTATCACGTAATATATGAAACACGAGGAAGAGTGTTTCATCAGGATATCCAAACACCGAGACGTTTGTTGAAAACTGAGGCGAAGCCTAGGTTTTTTAACAAACTTCGAGGTGTTTGGATATCCTGGTGAAACACTCTTCAAGAGGTTTTCAAGAGTCCAAATAACCTACTATCGAAATATCGCAGGATAATAACGAGAAACAGCGGAACATTTATTGAAGTCCAAGATTATTAATCATTCCAAATAATGTGCAAGGCTAAGCGTAGACTGTTGATAGTTGAATACTTTCGATGAATCCATCACGACTTTGAATCCTTTTCATTTCATTATCATGGATAACATTTTTTGGTTGCAATGCATGCTGAGTATTTGTCTTTTCAATTGTGCGTCCAAGTAACGTGGTTTGGTTTTTGAAAAGATTTAAAAAGCAGAATAGTCTGTCGGCGGACATTAAAACATGCATGCGGCGGAACATCGCGTGTCTTCTACAGACCACATACTACAACTGACACATACGCAACTCAAAAGTCTCAATTCTGTCAACTTGAATTCATCACATTAGCCAAGAATCACGTTATTGACCCAGTTATAAATGATCAAGAGATTATAAGGGAACAAGTTTTCTGGTTCTACTTGTAGGTAAGTTTCAGGTAGCGATATTTTACATTATCTATAACCATTGAAAACGAGGCAACAGAGGCGAGGTCTTAAAAATATTTTTTCAACTTCTGGTATACGCCTTGAGTTTCTTCCGATACCTTATAAGTCACGATGAAGCAGCTCATAATTCAGGAATTCGCCATTTGGTGATAATGAAAATAGGTCAGAAGGAATGTTTCAATGATTAAAGTAAAGACATTTTGGCGTCCGCAAGCAGGAAGTATTAAGAGAATAATAATGTTCCTTTAAACTAATTCGGTGGTTCCCTATTTCAGTTGAGGAGTACCAAAGAAGTGTTCATCATGTAATGTACACAGTACAATAAAGATTATCCTTATGCATTCTCTGGCTAACAGGAATACAAGGCTTCAGTTGAGAGTTCAGGATCTATTGGTCGGATGTAATAATAAGCAGTGGCGAAGCTAGCCACAGCAACTGGTCATGCTATGCTAATTTATAAACATCTGCATATTTCGAAAACAATACATTTCTAAAGATCTGAATATGTAAATCGTTTCAAAATTTGCATAACATGACCAGTTGTTATGGCTAGCTTCGCTACTGATAATAAGGCGTTGTCACAATTCCAAGGTTACATGCCTTCGTGTCCCTAAATGATGATCTTTAATCTAAAGTAGTGACAACGTTCCACTTTCATTGCTGTGAACGCGTACTAAACGAGTAGTGTATCACGTAATATATGAAACACGAGGAAGAGTGTTTCATCAGGATATCCAAACACCGAGACGTTTGTTGAAAACTGAGGCGAAGCCTAGGTTTTTTAACAAACTTCGAGGTGTTTGGATATCCTGGTGAAACACTCTTCAAGAGGTTTTCAAGAGTCCAAATAACCTACTATCGAAATATCGCAGGATAATAACGAGAAACAGCGGAACATTTATTGAAGTCCAAGATTATTAATCATTCCAAATAATGTGCAAGGCTAAGCGTAGACTGTTGATAGTTGAATACTTTCGATGAATCCATCACGACTTTGAATCCTTTTCATTTCATTATCATGGATAACATTTTTTGGTTGCAATGCATGCTGAGTATTTGTCTTTTCAATTGTGCGTCCAAGTAACGTGGTTTGGTTTTTGAAAAGATTTAAAAAGCAGAATAGTCTGTCGGCGGACATTAAAACATGCATGCGGCGGAACATCGCGTGTCTTCTACAGACCACATACTACAACTGACACATACGCAACTCAAAAGTCTCAATTCTGTCAACTTCAATTCATCACATTAGCCAAGAATCACGTTATTGACCCAGTTATAAATGATCAAGAGATTATAAGGGAACAAGTTTTCTGGTTCTACTTGTAGGTAAGTTTCAGGTAGCGATATTTTACATTATCTATAACCATTGAAAACGAGGCAACAGAGGCGAGGTCTTAAAAATATTTTTTCAACTTCTGGTATACGCCTTGAGTTTCTTCCGATACCTTATAAGTCACGATGAAGCAGCTCATAATTCAGGAATTCGCCATTTGGTGATAATGAAAATAGGTCAGAAGGAATGTTTCAATGATTAAAGTAAAGACATTTTGGCGTCCGCAAGCAGGAAGTATTAAGAGAATAATAATGTTCCTTTAAACTAATTCCGTGGTTCCCTATTTCAGTTGAGGAGTACCAAAGAAGTGTTCATCATGTAATGTACACAGTACAATAAAGATTATCCTTATGCATTCTCTGGCTAACAGGAATACAAGGCTTCAGTTGAGAGTTCAGGATCTATTGGTCGGATGTAATAATAAGCAGTGGCGAAGCTAGCCACAGCAACTGGTCATGCTATGCTAATTTATAAACATCTGCATATTTCGAAAACAATACATTTCTAAAGATCTGAATATGTAAATCGTTTCAAAATTTGCATAACATGACCAGTTGTTATGGCTAGCTTCGCTACTGATAATAAGGCGTTGTCACAATTCCAAGGTTACATGCCTTCGTGTCCCTAAATGATGATCTTTAATCTAAAGTAGTGACAACGTTCCACTTTCATTGCTGTGAACGCGTACTAAACGAGTAGTGTATCACGTAATATATGAAACACGAGGAAGAGTGTTTCATCAGGATATCCAAACACCGAGACGTTTGTTGAAAACTGAGGCGAAGCCTAGGTTTTTTAACAAACTTCGAGGTGTTTGGATATCCTGGTGAAACACTCTTCAAGAGGTTTTCAAGAGTCCAAATAACCTACTATCGAAATATCGCAGGATAATAACGAGAAACAGCGGAACATTTATTGAAGTCCAAGATTATTAATCATTCCAAATAATGTGCAAGGCTAAGCGTAGACTGTTGATAGTTGAATACTTTCGATGAATCCATCACGACTTTGAATCCTTTTCATTTCATTATCATGGATAACATTTTTTGGTTGCAATGCATGCTGAGTATTTGTCTTTTCAATTGTGCGTCCAAGTAACGTGGTTTGGTTTTTGAAAAGATTTAAAAAGCAGAATAGTCTGTCGGCGGACATTAAAACATGCATGCGGCGGAACATCGCGTGTCTTCTACAGACCACATACTACAACTGACACATACGCAACTCAAAAGTCTCAATTCTGTCAACTTCAATTCATCACATTAGCCAAGAATCACGTTATTGACCCAGTTAAATGATCAAGAGATTATAAGGGAACAAGTTTTCTGGTTCTACTTGTAGGTAAGTTTCAGGTAGCGATATTTTACATTATCTATAACCATTGAAAATGAGGCAACAGAGGCGAGGGCTTAAAAAAAATTTTCAACTTCTGGTATACGCCTTGAGTTTCCTCCGATACCTTATAAGTCACGATGAAGCAGCTCATAATTCAGGAATTCGCCATTTGGTGATAATGAAAATAGGTCAGAAGGAATGTTTCTATGATTAAAGTAAAGAAATTTTGGCGTCCGTGAGCAGGAAGTATTAAGAGAATAATAATATTCCTTTAAACTAATTCCTTGGTTCCTTATTTCAGTTGAGGAGTACCATAGAAGTGTTCATCATGTAATGTACACAGTACAATAAAGATTATCCTTATACAAGGCTTTAGTTGAGACTTCAGGCTGTATTGGTCGGATGTAATAATAAGGCGTTTTCACAATTCCAAGGTTACATGCATTCGTATCCCTAAATGATGATCTTTAATCTGAAGTAGTGACAACGTTCCACATTTAATGCTGTGAACGCATACTAAACGTGTAGTGTATCACGTAATATATGAAACACGAGGAAGAGTGTTTCATCAGGATATCCAAACACCGAGACGTTTGTTGAAAATCGAGGCGAAGTCGAGGTTTTTTAACAAACTTCGAGGTGTTTGGATATCCTGATGAAACACTTTACCGAATGTTTCATATTACATCTCAAACAAATTAGTATTTTAAGAGAAAATCGAGGTGAAAGTTGGCTTAATTTATATAATTTCTCCCTTCGATATCCAAACCACCGTCTCGGTGCTGATTTCCTTTGTTTTCGGCTCATGAATTATTAATGATTTGAGATAGCAACATCCATAATCATGTACAAATGTCAATAGTTTGTGGTTAGGGCAAGAATAGAGCTATGCTTCAAGCTTTCGTTTACTTCCTTGATTGAAAAATTTCGTTAGGCTATTGTAAAAATCACGGAGTGCCTGAGACAGGAACCAAATTCGAAATAATCTGATCATTGGTGAGATGCTTTGATAATAACGCATAACCAGTGGAGTTACTTGTAGTTAAATTCAGATGGCAAAGGACATATCACATTTTGTGATAAACCATGGTATAGAGTTACATGTACATTATTGAAATTATACTGCCTCATGTCATCTTCGAAATGTATTATGTTGTTTTGTAACTTTTAGTGAGACGTTTTGTACATCTCACGTATCTGAGATCACAATAGTTTGTACAGACCAACCTTTTAGAGTATTTGATTTTTATTAATAACTGAGCTATACTGAAAGTTTGTAACATTCTGTCGCAATGTGGATTGGTCTGGTTTATGACGCATCTTTTATTGGCTGATCAAATAAATCGTTTCAAGAAAAGTTTGACGATGTTCCTCGATGTGCAACGATGAAAAACCTTGCTGTAATCTTTGTAAAAAGTAGCTAGATTCGAGTTCTACATGTTTGTTACCTTCTCTGGTGCAAATGTAATTTGTCATCAATATTTGATTTTTTAGTCGTAAAACGTTAATTTTGAATATTTTAATTAAAGAACTGTATATCTTCTCATGTCAAGTACCAAATACAGAAATATTCAAATATTGTCTACAAATTAAATCTTATAAAAAATAAGGCGCTACAATAAAGCGACCAACGAGTTATCAAAGGAATGTTGTTTGTTTAAAGGACTAGTCTATCTTTGACCCAGTTTGATCTTGCTTGGCAATCCTGTCATAATTATCAAACAACTCATAAGCAACATCGTTCTATCAATGTCATTGGATACATATTTCGCTATACACATGGATAGCTAATTTTCTATTTCCTTTCATGTTTAGTTTTAGCTCAGTGTTTTCTTTCGGTTTGCTCTCCCTATATATTCTTTAAAAATAATGCTTAAATGTCTGGAGAATGTTTACATTTAAATCAGTGGTTTAGAAAAGGAATAAGTTTAGACTAAATATATTTGGGGATCTATTTCAATCGTAGTACAGGTGTATATTCAAGCTGTACACATGAGGCTACTCATTTAAAGCCAACTTAATAATTTAAAATATATTGCTGCAATCTTTGTAAAATTACCAAGAATCGTATTCTAAAAGCAGAATAGTTTGTAGGCGGACATTAAAATACAAGAAGCGGAGTTCGCGTGTCTTCTACATATACCACTGACGGATACACAACTCAAAAGTCTCATTTCTGTCAACTTCAATTTATCACATCAGCAAGAATAACGTTATTGATCCGTTAAATGATCAAGAGATTGTAGGGGAACAAGTTTTCTTGTTCTACTTATAGGTAAGTTTCACTGTTTCAGGTGGCGATATTTTACATTATCTATAACCATTGAAAGCGATGCAACAGAGCCAAGGTCATAAAAATATTTTTTCAACTTCTGGTATACGCCTTGAGTTTTCTCCGATATCTAAGTCACCTTGAAGCTCATAATTCAGGAATTCGCCTTTTGGTGCTAAAGAAAACAGGTCAGAAAGAATGTTTCAATTACTAAAAGGAAAGAAATATTGGCGTCCGAAAGCCGGAAGTATTAAGAGAATAATAACGTTCCTTTAATCTTTCTTGGTTCCTTATTTCAGTTGAGGAGTACCATACAGGTGTTCATCATGTAATGTACGCAGTACAATAAAGACTATCCTTGTTTTCTCTGGCTAATAGAAATACAAGGCTTTAGTTGAGACTGCAGCATGTATCGCTCGGATGTAAAAATAAGGCGTTGTCACAATTCCAAGGTTACATGCCTTCGTATCTTAAAATGATGTTCTTAAAATGATGTAGTAATTGGCTATTGTAAAAATCACGGAATGCCTGATTCCAAATTCTTAATCAGTTAAACTCAGATGGCAAAGGACATGTATCACATTTATAATAAACCATGGTATGGTTGTATGTAAATTATTGAAATTATACTGCCAATGATCTTCGAAATGTATTATGTTTTTTAACTTTCAGTTCAGACGTTTTCTGCATCTCATGTGAATTAAAAACGACACACAAAGATAATAATATGATGGTGTTTGATGATCATCTACGACCATATGAACTATCGATCAAAGTTTAGGAAATGAGTTTAACAGTAAGCAGTTAATACAGGTTTTCGCCAGAAATGTCTCCTGCAGTGTTAATATACCTGTAAAGGTTTCGGAAGGAAGTTACTGAAGTTGTCATGCAGTGCTGAAATTCGTGTAAACTCTCGACTTCTTTAACAAATTCGCTGTTCGGCTTATCGATTCTTCGATAGTATCTGACCTAATTGTGTCTATATACCCATCTATAGAAACTAATTTTACTAATTTTTGCCGATAGTATTCTAAGGTTTCACTCAAATCGTTTCAGAAGCAATGGCAATGGAGGTAGATGGTTTGACTAAGAAAGAAGCCAAGGGCAAGGGCGATTTCGATCCTCTTCACTATCTGGGTTTCCTTCCTGGTGTTGACGGTGACACCGACTTAGACAAGCAAACGTTTTACGAAACCTTGGTGGCCAAAGGCTTAGTCTACATGTATAAAAAGGGTCATGATGTTGAGCCTGATGCGCCAATCTTAGTATACGGCAAAATATTTCTGCCGAATGTCCATGAGGGAAAGACCAAAAATAAAAAGAAAGTGTTGATCGTTGGAGCAGGTATCTCTGGTCTTGCAGCCGCATACGAGCTGAAACGTGCTGGACATGAGGTATGATTAGTTTGCGAGATGACGACCTGCAAGTAGAAGGAATATTTCTTCCTTTAGGGACCGCGGTCATTATTTATGGTCGGGGCCGCCGAGAAATAGTCTTGGTCCTGAAAAAAATTTTCATCCAACCAAATTAAGATCAGAAATTTTACCGACTCAACCACTTATGGGTGAAGAAAATCTTTTAAGCTAATGTGCAATGATTACTAAGGCGAACTGGAGATGATAAAATGTTAAATGAAGAGCTCTTAATATTTTTATGTATATAATAGTCATGAACATTTTGCTAACCAACCCTTATTTAAAAACAATTATTTTTTTTTAAATTGGTAAGATTGTAAATGTTTTTTAAGATTGGTAAGATTGTAAATGTTTTTTAAATATAGGTCACTATTCTAGAGAGACAAGAGCGTGTTGGTGGAAGAATCAAGACAGTTCATTTAAAAATCGATCCATCAGAACTCCTCGCGGAAGGTATAGTACCGAATCAGCAGATTTATGTATTACATTTACGAAGCGGTCATTATTTATGGGATAGCAGGTTGTGGATGATATTTTAGGCGTAAACTAAAAATTCCATAACCGCTCTCTTGAGCAATTGTTGACCTTTGAAAAAATAAACGTAATCTCCTGAATTAAGAAGACTTTAAGTTTAATCATAGCACTCTGTTTATATATTAAAAACATAAAATCAATATAAAGGTTCAGTTTTAATATAGTATAATGTACAGTACATTACAGAAAGTTTAATTTGAAATAAAAACCCTCCTCTGCATATACCTTGCACTTAACAAATTAAGACAAACCTTAACAATATATACACATTAATATATGATCTCATTTATGTATGATCTCTTACTGCCAAAAGATGACAATGATTATATATTAACTAAAAAATGTGTTTTTTATTATAAAACTTCAAGTATATTCATCGCAACTGTTGAAAGAAAGCTCCAACAAGCAAATTAGTGACCTTGATGGATCGAGAACTATTGAGAAAAGAAATTTTGACGTTAATTTCTGGTAACGATTAGACGTTAAAGCAGTGGATTTAAATATATATAACTTTGAACATTACCAGCATAAGACCAGACGTTCATATTTATGCAACTGACGTCATGTGAGTTACGTTGTATACAGTAACTGTTAGTTTTGTTCAATTTAGTTGGAGCCATGCGAATACCTTTAAAGAACCGTCATTACCTAACTGATGCCTATATTAATAAGTTCGAGCTTCCAACGAAACCATTTTACAACACTGATCCCGACGGCAACTGCTTCGTGAGCATCCGAGGCGCCGAGACCGTTAGAGTTACTGGTGAGTCAATTCATCGCGTTGTTTAAGACACGAGACGATAGCCGAGTCGCATTCTATACATACCATGATTTACAGAGAGCTTACAATAAACCTCCGTTTCTCATTGTTGCCATTATGTTTGTTTTCTGTAGACTTTCAGCCGTCGGCCGGCAAGAAAGAGAAGGCTAGAGCGAGAGCGATGTGCGACAACTTGTGGCCTGGATGGGACAAAAAAATTAAGAAGGTCCAGAAAGATCGGGGAATCGATCTTAAGATTGACAATATACGTAAGTTCTGTGATCACGTTAATTTCCTATATTCTCTGATAACGTGTGCCGTGTTCTCTGATCACGTGTGCCGTGTTCTTTGATCAGTTTCGCTGTGTTCCATGAACACGCGTGCCGTGTTCTATGATCACATCTGCCGTGTTCTATCAACACATGTGCTGTGTTCTATGATCACATGTGCCGTACATGTTCCGTGTTCTATGATTACGTGTGCCGTGTTCTATGATTACATGTGCCGTGTTCTATGAACACGTGTGCCATGAAAAACATCACAAGCATGAAATTGAAAACAATAAATTGACTGTCTCTCTGTCTGTCTATGCAACAAATTGTATGTGCGACAAATCGTGGCCTAGCCTACGTCAGAGTCTGTGAAATTTGAAAAACACAGACTATGAACCAGCGCCGTTAATCGTGTTCTGTGACGTAGCTACTATAAGGAATTTTTATAGTAGACCATGATTGGTCGCTTAGAAAATTTAGTTAATACGTGATATTCAATTGGTTAAGAACTACTTCCGTTTTCAATGTTTGTCATGTTGTTTACCACGAAGACAGTTTCTCATATTAAAGAGTTTGCTAATACTTTCAAAGGTTGTCCTATTTGTCTATTGGAACTAAACTTTTAGTGAATACTCGTTAGTTGCTATAAACATATAGACTTGCTCCAAGTCTGCCTCTTGATTGTTTCTGGTTTGTTTAAAGACGGGTTTGTTTCGAGAATACGGGTTTGTTTCGAGACAGGTTCTTTTCAAAACCTTGAAACAAATCCGTCTTTGAAACGGCAAACCACTCTCGAAATAAACCCGTCTTCTCAAAACAAACCCGTCTTTAACTAAACCCGAAACAATCAAGAGGCTGACTTGGAGCAAGTCTACTATAAGGCATTGCGAATATTAAATCAGCATAAATTACAGAATACACAATTTGGCTCTGATGCACAGACGCTACTTAGCGCCGCCTTTTTGCGCCCGCGAGCGTCTATACGCACTGGATGGGACAAAATAATTAAGATTTAAGAATTAAGAATTAATGTCAAGAAGGATCGGGGAATCGATCTTAAGGTTAACAATATAAGTAAGTTCTGTGGTCACGTTAATTTGCTCGGTATATATACGAAAACGTCAGGCAAATACTTTCCCGTACAGCCCTCACACTCGGTTAATATGTCTTCCTCGTATAGTTAAAGATTTCTGTTCTCTAGTCGATTATTACAGGTTAACCATGAAAGAAGTCGTCGACAGTGTGCCTAAGAAAATCCCCGACGTCCAGAAATACACGGAGCAATGGCAAAAGTGGATGACCCGTTGGAGCGAGGTGTCCTTTCTTCAGTTTTTTTCGTCAGACATGGGCTGCTCGGAAGACAGTAGAACCGTCCTCAGGCCTTGGCCAAGCATAGCAATCGATGGTCTCGTAGATATCAACTATGTTGCCCAGCCGGGTTTGTCTATGGCAGCCGCGTTGGCTGAAGAGATAGGGGAATGGTGGACCCCGACGATGAAGACCCTTGAAAATGGCATGGAAGTATTGCCCGAAGCCTTTGTTAAACCTGTTGCACAGCCCTACTGCTTAGAAAAAGACGTTCGGTATGGAATAGTGGTAAGAAAAGTCGAATGGCGAACGCCAGGGACTGAGAGTACTGGCGGGTCTTCGTACGCGGAACGAGTTCCATTTTGAAGGCGACGCAGTGATTCTAACTGTGCCACTAAATATCATGCGTCAGGTGGAGTTCTGCCCATACCTTCCGCAGCACGTCGCTGATGCTATTGCCGGAATCGACTACGAGCCCTCAACCAAGATCATGCTTGGTTTCCGAAAAAGATTCTGGGAGAAGACCAAATATCCTGTGAAAAACGGGGGTGTTTCCATAACCAATTTACCCATCGGTCAGATAGTGTATCCGAGCGCCCGGTCACCTTCCGACAAGTCAGAGCGGGGGCTGTTGATGATTTACACGCGGAACAAAGATGCGCTGCTTTTTGGCTCGCAGTCGGAAGACGATGCCATAACGGAAGCTCTACGAGAGGTGCAACAGGTCTACCAAGGTCTGTTCAAGGACGATACTAGTCCGTCGGAGGTCACCGATCTCTTCGAATCCGGAGTCGTTCAGTCGTGGTACACGGACCCGTCGGCCGCTGGAGCATTTGTCCACTTACACCCGTACAGTTATATGCGTCATTTACGTATTCTGTTGGAGCCGAAAGACATCCGTCCCATCTACTTTGGTGGTGAAGCTATCTCGTTCGCCAATGGTTGGATCCAAGGCGCTTTGGAATCTGGCCTCAGGGCTGCCTGGCAGTTTTTCAAATTCAACGAGGAAAACAGCGACGAATAAACAGTTAGAGTTCTTCAAATGACTCATTATCATTGTACTTTGTTATCTAAGAGCCTTATATGTTTGACCTACTAATTAGAATAATAAGAACATTTAGCATAATATGGAACCTAAAATAGCATTAAGATTTTCAAATAATTGATAGTACTTGTATTATCGTACCATATATAGCACCAGGATTTGGCCGAATATTTATACTCGAGTCATTTGAGATATGGTTTAGTCACTATGCTGATATATCGTACTAGACTTATCGCAATTGGGCAATAAACAACTTTTGGATTCGGCTTACGCATGATATCAAGAATTATCCAGACCGAGGTTAATGTTATCTGAGGCGCATAACATTGACCGAGGTCGCGATAATTCTTGATATCATGCGTAAGCCGAATCCAATAATTGTTTTATTAAAAGCATTCTTTTATCAGTATTTTTGTTAAAATTTGTTAATTAGGTAGACAAGATCGATTGAAGCTAAGTTACAAACTTCATGTACCATGTAAACCAAAAAATTCGCACCATTGTTGGTTCACGCGAAGAGGCGAATTGGGTCGCGATTGTTCGTTCACGCGAAGAGCTAGGCGAATTAGGAATCCGGTATTATCTTTCATGGTCGGTAGCATCATTTTACTCAATCCGACAAGCGTTGTGTCTATTCTTTAACTATAAATCTAGACTATCTAATATAGGAGAGTGAATGGGTATGGGTTCGGGATGGCTGTATTTCCGGGGAGTTAGGATGACACTTTAGGCGGGGTTAGGGTTAGGATCACTTTAATTAACTATAATCCTTAATTTGAGAAGATATATAGGAAAGCGACCCTGTAGGGGACTGAAACTGATTTACAAAGTGTGCAATGGCCCAGAATTTTTACAACACCAATCCTAACCCCTGCCTTAAGTATTTTCCTAGCCTTAACCCCCCTAGGGTGAAAGATGCTACTGACTTTATACGGAATCTAAATACGCCGCGCCGAACAAGAAGAGGAAAACAAATAGATTCCATTTTTCTGTTGTCTGTTCAATAAACAACACAAGCGGGAGTTAGGGTTTTGCTGGGCGTGCTTGACTCGTCACCCTACAATCGTTGCCACACCATGCTTTCATTCTCGTGATTCACATCAGCCGGTTTCATTTTAGGCGGGGGGTTAGGTGGAAGATATATAGGAAAACGACCGCGTAGGGGACTGAAACTGATTTACAAAGTGTGCAATGGCCCAGAATTACCAATGGTTATAAATTGTAGAATTCTAGAGTCCAATTCCAACACAACACCAATCCTAACCCCTGCCTTAAGTATTTTCCTAGCCCTAACCCCCCGTCTATACAACCTTGCTCTGCCGTTGAAGATTTGCGACCGATTTCTCTCACTAGCGTTTTATCAAAGGTGCAGGAATCATATGTTATTGATTAATTGGATGCATGAAGATGCAAAAGAAAAAGTGAGTGAAGAGCAGTTTGGCAGGTTACCTGGATCTTGAGCGGTTTTATAGCTCTCGTTAATCTTGCGCATAAATGGTATTCAGCTATGGAGGTACCCAGGGAGTATGAGTTCGAGATTGGTCCGAGTTCGAGTTCGGTCCGAGTTCGAGCCGAGTTCGGGTGCGAGTTTTCGCCCGGGGGGTTAGGGTTAGGAAGACACTGAATACGCGGGGTTAGTGATAGGAAGCCACTTAAGGCGGGGGGTAGGGTTAGGATTGGTGTTGTGATAGCTTCTATTTTGATCATTATCATCAAAATAACACGAATGGGCAATTGATGATTATCATCAAAATAATGGTGAGAACAACCTGCCTGTCGCGAGGTTGTTCATCCTCGTGGCTCTGAAGAGAAAACTGAAGGGCGGATTTAACGTTAGTCAAATAGGCCAGTCGACTAAGGTGAAAAATCAGCAAATCGAAAGTGCGAGCACAAGCGATAAACTCACATACACTACAGTATGGCTATATCACCTTTTCCATCACCAAGACAAGTAATATGTTTATGTGTATTACATAAGTCGTTTTCGGTTCGGAAGAATCCGGTTTCATATCGACTGTGGCTTTTGGTCTGGGATTTTTATCTCGACTGATTTGAACGTTTGATCCGTGTTTGTGATTTGTTTATTTCGTAAACTGCCTTTTATTACGAGCATTGATTGCTTTGCCGAACCTCTTTGTATTTCTCGACTGATTTGGACCATTGTTTCAGTCATTCTTATTGGTCAAAATTTCGAATTGCCTTTTAACAAATGCGTTGATTGGTGGAGAAACAAGTTTCACGAACCATTCATTGCTCCATAGCTGTCTACTTCTTGCCTTGCAGTTTCACGTAAAATTTTCACCGTGTATGTGTTCTAGTAATGCCTGAAACCGCTGGGTCAGTTTGTTGGTTTACCCAGTAACTCGAAGGCAACTCGAGGTTAACTCGAAAATTAACTCGAACTCGAACTCATGGACTACAAGATCCTGGAGGTACCAAGTAATGTGGTAAGGATTATTTTTACTGATTTCCGGAACAAACTATTGATCGATCACAACAAACTATTGGAGAACTTGTGATCCCCCACACTGATGATAATAGTGACGATGTTTTAATGTTTATGGATGATACAACTATTTCTGAAGTCATAGACGTATCCCTTCCCATATCCGGAGACTCGATTTACGAGCGGCGAAAACATGGAAATCAATTTTAAAAATGTAAGGAAATGTTAATTGACTTCCGAAGGATTAAAACTATAATATTCTACCACCTATCACAATTGGGTAGCAGACCCTCACCAAAGTAAACTACTTGGTATCTCATGGTTCGACGATGATTTGAAGTGGTGCACCTTGTAGTCCATGAGTTCGAGTTCGAGTTAATTTCGAGTTAACCTCGAGTTGACTTCGAGTTAGGTAAACCAACTAACTGACCCAGCGGTTTCAGGCATTACTAGAACACATATACACGGTGAAATTTTTACCTGAAACTGCGAGGCAAGAAGTATAGACAGCTATGGAACAATGAATGGTTCGTGAAACTTGTTTCTGCACCAATCAATGCATTTGTTAAAGGCAATTTGAAATTTTGACCAATCAGAATGACTGAAACTGGTCCAAATCAGTTGAGAAGTCGAGACCCTGAAACTGCGAGGCATACAGTAGACAGCTATGGAACAATGAATGCTTCGTGAAACTTGTTTCTGCACCAATCAATGCATTTGTTAAAGGCAATTTGAAATTTTGACCAATCAGAATGACTGAAACAATCACGCCGGGTCAGCAATCTCGAAATTCCCGCCATCCCAAAATCTGCGTCAAGTGCGCGGTTTTTGGCGGAAGTCTGGGAAGGAGTTAATTTGCATATAAACCTGCGGATATTATGGAAATACGTATACGCAACAACCCCTCGCCCAATTGCTGTTTGAAACCTACAGTACAGTGCTTCTTTTAGTTCCAAAATACTTGAATTAGATAATAGCCACTTCATTTGCCAAACTAGATAAATTTTCAGTGGATAATATCTCTCAGAGCTTTGTATTGTCTGAATTTAATTGTTTCATATGACATCAAACTAAATACATGCAGCTCAAACTTTTTAATTTTTGAGTGCAGCAACAGAATTGGTCTACTGCTGTTTCTTCCATCAATCACTAAGAAAGAAATTACTTTTATCACAATATTGATGAGTTACGAAATAATCAATGCAGTATTTAGTATATAGACACCAAAGGCTGTTTAAGGAAGAAAGTGCATCTCTATCATACAATGAGTGTCCTTTAAAAAATCAAATTCGTTCAAATGTCTACGGATGCTTATAGTGCAAATGTATAGGGGACCATTCAAATTAGATTTACTAAGAAGTATTAGGGATTCTATCCCAATTGTTGGTGTGGATAGATTATATACAGTAAGTTGATAATTCTACCCACATTGGACTACTGTGATGTGTAGCTGGCAGGAATATGGATAACTAAATATTGATGGTCATAATCAGAGGTCACTATGCATGTCAGGGAAACTGATCTTTCCTAAGTCGGGACTGAAACTGATTGGTTAATAGAAATCCTAAGTTTTGTACCTCTTGTATTAGAAGCAAGTTACATAGTGTAATGCTAGTTAGGAAATTCCATGGCATTTTAACATCATATCTACTGCAGTAAAGAGCTATTTTCCATGTTTCAATTAATCTGTTCACACATACAGTACATGTTATAGCACCATTATCTATTGCCTTAATTGACGATATGTGAAGGATATACAACTTTTGAGTTAAAATTAGTTTTTGTAACATTGTACTGTACATTTATGAATATGTGTTGAAATTTGTAACTGTAATTTGTTTGAAAACAAGACCCCCATATATAGATACCAGTGTTATCCTGTATAAATATTATTGTATTATTATTATTGTATTATTATTATTATTATTATTATTTATTTGTTAATCACAGCAAACTATCTTAACGCTGGTATCTTAAATGAGGCATCAAGCTACTTCCCGTGGCCTTAGGTGCCTTGACAAAACATGCTTCACTCTTATATGTATCTAAAACTTTCCTCAAAATACTAGCTGATCGCAGTAAACATGCCCTCTGCAACAATTCTAACAAGTTTGACATCTCGATTAGCCCAAGCCATTTCTCCAAGCCCTTTGGTAGGGTACCCAACGCAGCAATTATGATGGGTACGACTTTTACGGTTTTACATTTCCAAATTCGTGTAATCTCCCGTTTCAGATCCTGGTAATTCTCAATTTTCTCCTTTTCCTTGCTGTTTACTCTAGTGTCGAAAGGGCAGGCGATATCCAAAATCAGGCATGTTCTATCTTCTTTGTTCAGCACAACAATATCAGGCTTGTTATGCTCAAGAGGGTGGTTGGTCTGGATCCTAAAGTCCCATAATAATTTAATTTTGTCTGACTCGAGCACTGGTTCTGGTTCATGATGATACCATTTGGTCTCCCTTTCAAAGTCGTATCGCTCGCAGAACTGCCAGTGGATTATTTGCGCAACCTTATCATGTCTCCACAGCCGGTATTGCTTCTGGGCCAGCATCTTACATTCCGCTACAATATGGCTTATTGACTCCTCTCTCGCCCCACACATCCTGCACGCAGAAGATATATTTTGCTTATCGATCCGATACTTTATGCTATTTGTCCTTAGGGCTTGATCTTGCGCTGCCATTATCAATCCTTCTGTCTCTTTTTTTAACCTTCATCTTTTGAGCCACTCCCATGATGTTTTATCTCTTACTGCTTCAGTATTCTTGAAGAACTGGCCGTGTAGGGGTTTATCCAGATATATTTGCTTCCTTGCTTCCATGATAGCTGTCTTATCTTTACCCTCATCTTTCTCTCGTATAACTTTTTCCCGATGAACTGCTTTGAGAATCTTTTCCTTACTACTTTTAATGTATGCATTCAAACTGTTGATCTCAATTGTCACACAGTTCTCAATACTGATCATCCCTCTTCCGCCCTCAGATCGTCTCCAGTATAACCTGTCTACATCCGCTTGTGGGTGTAAGGAGCGGTAAATTGTAAGTAGTTTTCTCGTTTTTCGGTCCATGGTCTGAAGTTCTTCTTTTGTCCAATTGATAATACCGGAACCATACCGCACGAAAGAGACAGCTCTAGTGTTGATCGCTTTACTAATATTCCCTCTATTCAGTTTGGAAATATTCCTTTTGAACTATTTGCTTCATCTCAGTGTGTTTAATATCGTCTACTTCAAGGACCCCAAGGTACTTATAGCCATCATCATCACCATTCAGTGCTCTGATCACCTTGTTATCAGGCATATTTATTCCTTCACAACCAACGAGTTTTCCCCTTTTCATGACCAGGGTTGCACACTTTGATATCCCGAACTCCATTCTCAAGTCTTCACTAACAACTCTAACTGACTGCACAAGTAAGTCTACCGGTCTAGTCGGTTCTCATTTTTTCCATAGATCTTGAGATCGTCCATGAATAACAAATGGTTGATAACTCCATTTCCCTTTCCTAGATCATAACCGGACTTAATCTTCCTTAGCACTAGTGTTAGTGGGATTAAAGATGTTACAAACAGTAGAGGTGAGAGACTGTCACCTTGGAAGATTCCTCTCTTTATGTTTACTTCACCAAATACTTCATTTTCAGCCGTTAATTCCGTTTTCCATTTTTTCATACTGTTCTGGAGGAGCCCAATCATATACTTAGCAACTCCGAACATACCCATATACCAAAGTCTATCCATACCATTCCGAGGCCTGTTAGCGTTCTCTTGCAGTTCTTAATTATCATTTTGTCAATCAACAACTGGTCCTTTGTACCTCTAGAGTCCTTTCGGCAACCTTTCTGTTCTGGCAGAAGTTTGCTTCTATCAAGATGTTCGTACATTTCATTAGCTAGCATACCTGTGAGGAGTTTCCACATCATTGGGAGGCATGTAATAGGTCTGAAGTTCGTCACTACAGCCCCCTGTTCTGTATCCTTAACAATTAATACAGTTCTCCCTCTTGTCATCCAGTCCGGAACAGAGTTATCTTGGAGGCGCCCATTTAATTGCCCTACAATCCGATCTTTCAATGCAGAAAAGTTCTTTATCCAATATCCTTGGAGTCCGTCAGGACCTGGCGATTTCCAATTGGATATTTTCCTAAGTTGTTTCATCATCAACTCGACGGTCACTTCAATCTCGTTTTGCTGCTCCACTCCAACCAGTTCCTCCTCTAATTGTTGCAGCCATTCAGCTTCATGGTTATGCTCTACACTTTTACCCCATATTCCATTCCAAAATTCTTTGCTTTCCTCTTTATCAGGTATGATGTCATTACCTCTTTCGACACCCTCTATTTCCTCAAAGAGTCTTTTCTGGTTTGTCTCAAACAATCCATTCTGCCGGTATTGTGTATTCCTGTCCTCATAACGTCTCAATTTTGTAGCTTGTGCACTTACCCTCTGCTTCAATTCTTCAAGAACGACTCGATATCCCTTTCTGACTATGTTGTATTTTCTTTCCAGATGTTGACTAAGTTCTTTCCTTGTAGTGGCACCTGATACGACCCTTTCCAATCTACTGATATCTTGTCTTAACTGTCTGATCTTCTGATTGATCCTTCTTTTCCACCATGGCTCTTCCATCCTCTTTCCTGTTCCCTTCTAACGCCCAGCCGTTCAGCGACGACATTTGCTCCAGCGATCAGTAACCTATTTGATTCACTTATAGACTGTGTGGGTATGAACCCAATCACCTCGTTAACCTCCCTCACCGCTCTTTTTAGCCTTGATCTTTCCACATTCCTCAGGTTAAAAGGTTTCTGGAGTTCTTCCTTCGCCAGCTCCTCTAGGATCATTTGTAAAATTGAAATCTTATCTTCACTCAGCCTTATTATTATTATTATTATTATTATTATTATTATTAATACTACTAATAATAATGCATTAACAATAATACTAATAATAATAATGCCTAATGCAGATTGCAGATACCATATTTGCCATGTAACAAAGCATATATGCTTTATATATATGGCATTGTGTACTATAAATCTAAATTATATCACCATGCACATATATATTTTAACCTATATTTAGGATGCCATGCCTAGTCTGCTTGTCGACAATGAACAATTTCTGCAGACATAGTATTGTCAACATACCCAATGTGAACATAATAATAATAAGCTGTATTTTACATTGACAGACATAATAAGTTGTGACCCACTAGCCCAGCTAAGTACTGTAGGTCTAACATGTTCCATAATGGATGGAGTACTGTAAACACAGATTATATATGGAATACATGCCAGTATACAAAACATGGACGCAGGGGCGGACTGGTAGCAGGAAAGTTACCGGGAAATTGGATGAAAGGGGCGCCTGACTAATTGTCTTCGTGGGGGCGCAAAACGACAAAACCGAGGGGGCGCACCGGGAAATTTCCCGGTTTCCTAGTCCGCCTCTGCATGGACGTCAAGATCATATCGTCAGAAACATAATATTCCTGGTTGAAAAAATTATAACCTTCTTATTGCCAGTGACGGCCTCTAACCATTGAGCCATCGAGATTCAGATGGAGAGAGGTTACAATGATGCACTGGTTTTAATGATATATGTACTTCCTATGCAACAGTTACTATATATATCAGTAATGATTGGGTGTGTTAATGTATACACTGCCGTATGCAAATGCGAGCTGCATTTAGGCAGACATATATCAATCGAATCAGTACATCAATGTAACCTTCACTCTCCATCTGAGTTAACCTTCACTCTCCATCTGAGTCTTGGTAGCTCAATGGTTAGAGCATCTCACTGGAAATCAGAAAGTTGTCCCTGTCCGGGACACAGAATAACTTCTTGACAAATCATCCATTTACTGTATCGTCTGTTTCCCCCTGAGCTCTCCCTTATTCACTACAGCAGTGTATATATTAACACTGACAAGTATACTGTAATGCTTGTTTATTGCTACAAAATTGTAGGCAGGCCCAGTGTATTAATAATTTTAATAAAATAATAAACATACTATACATGCAATTCCAAAATTTGTACTACCACTTACTATTCTGCAGTATTATAAAGAACAAATGGTATATATTTTAAACTGCATGGATTTAATTCCAACTGTGAAAATATTATACATGTTTTGAAAATTCAAAACATTCAAAACATTACACACCTACAAATTTTTCCAAATCTCTCTGTTAAGTATTTCAAAATGTGTCTATTAGATTTCGGAGCTTGGAGCAAATACATAATACAGTGTACAACTATTTAAATTACATTAAAATTAGCGAGTCAAGTCAAAAAGTTAAACGATAAAGCGAAGCACTGAACTGAAGGTATGGCTATTCGTACGGTAGCCGTACGACGCTAGTCTCTTAGAATTCAACGAAATGCGGGTAAATATCACCCAAATCCTAAATCTAACCCTAATCCTAACCAAATTACTAACCCTAACCAAAAAAACTATGCAGAAAAGGCAAATTAATTGCTCAACACACCGGTGAGTCGGTGACAATTAATGTACTATTATTAGCCATGGTTAAAGAATACTAATTTATTTACCTTTTACTTGTGCCTGTCTTTGATTATCTTGTCCTTCAACACTACAGTTTCGGCATGAAATCAGCTGATAATGTCTATTATAGTAATGTTTGTTAAAAACAAACTACTGCATCCGATGATTTTGTGAGGAAATGCTGGTTTTTATGTATATAACTTTCGCATGGGTGAATGGCGGCTTCTTCCGGAAAGCGGTTTGTCACGCTGGCATCAATTTAAATTTAAATTACGCCAAATTTAACGCACCAAAAAACCGTTTCAATTTTTGCATTCGCAATCATGTGACGGTTGCAATTTAAATATTAATTCAAATGCAGAGGTCTACCAATCAGCTTCTGTTGCAGACTATTTACCAGGGCCAAATTTTCCGATGCCGCGATGAGGACGGCCGTTGAAACGTGTAACAGCTAATTAATCTATTATTATTTCCTGTGAATTTATTTACCCTAACATATTATTTTACTATCATGCTCATGATTTTGTGATTACTTACTTAACTATATTCTACCACAGAGAATGAATGAATGAATAACTTTATTTAAGTTTCAATGTATTTAGCTATATTACAGCCTATTGGGGACAATATTTATATACGTTTCTAAACTAAAATATAATTTAACATAAATGTACTACAGTATGAAAATCTCGCTTTTTTTCAATAATTTACCTATCAAATTGACCCAGGTAAGCCCTTCGACGTTCAGTGGTATAGCACACGGACTTCGGTACTAGTCATATAAAACGTGTTCCCGACGATATAAAACGTGTTCCCGAGTCCGGTGTTGTTGTGGATGTTGTATATGAGGTGCACGTGCATTGTAGAGTTCGCGACTGTGGAGACCTAAGAACGTTCCTTAGCGATTTCGCTTTGCATGGGGTAGGGTCGTCAACGTTAGCTGGTTTTACCGTTACCAACCCACACTTGTTTTCCATCAGGAACTCGGAAGTCGTTGAAATATGGGCCAAAGAATCGAGAAAAGCGTAAAAATACGAGCCGTAGGCGTGTGTTTTTACGCTTTTCTCAACTCGAGCAACATTGCAAGTGTTTGGATCACCATCCAAGGCTCTTACTGCGTCGGTACCTGACACAGAATTTTTGCATTGTTTAGAAATCCCTCATTCTTTAAAAAATCCCGTTTATTTTTGTCCAATTCATGAAATAAACCTATATTCTTGATAATATATAAACCTATCCTAGATAAAATAAACGGTATTTTTTAAAGAACGAGGAAGTAATTCTACACAGTGCTAAAATTATGTGTCCGGTACACGAAGTAAGAGCCCCGTTCATGCAAATACGCAAATGGAAGTATTTCTTTTATAAAAGAACAATAACACACGTCTAGTTTTGTTTCCTTTGAATCCCGCGTGCATGTTTCGATGACCTGATACAAGGCATGGGTATTTACCATCCGAAAGCTTGCGTATAGTACTAGTAGACTGACATGTTATTTTATAAAGCTTATTCACATGCAGTCATTTGAGTTTGATCTGCAACAGCACGTTCAGTCAATTAATTTGGGAATAAACGACATTGAAATTACAATAGGTCTATAATTAGATTTTCTTAAGAAGCGGGTTGACGACAAGTTTAAATAAAATGACAAGTAAAATGACAAGTACATAGAGACAGGTATAAACCAACTAATATCCCTGCTCATGCAGGTCTTTACGATATTGTTTGCTTATACGATATGGTTTGCTTATACATTCAAACACTCATTAATAATTCATGAGGAAAAGACAAAAGAAAATCACTACCGTATCGTGTCTTTAAATGTGATAAAGATTAGTCCTGATTTACATAAACTTTATCTTTGATTTTCTCGGCTTAGACAACATCGATTTTCAAAATTACTACGCCAATGAACTTATCAAATGGGTCGTGTTTGAAGCCGTTTAATAAACTCGCAGCACGTGTTTTATCAGATCTAAAACACTCGGGCTACGCCCTCGTGTTTTATATCTGATAAAACACTGCTGCTCGTTTATTAAACAATACATACCACACTGGAGATGGTTACATCAAAGGGTTGTATCAATTGTACGGTTGTACGGTTATATATATCAAAGTCAAATAAAATCTTCATTCGCCCTTCTGTTCTTTGGTTCAACGATGAAATTAAGGCAGCAAAGCAATGTAAACGATCGATTACTGTGTAAGTCTAAGAGAAACCATCTGAATTTCCCAATGAAACAAGCTCGATCTATAATTATCATCAACAATTTATAATAATCAAGAACTTGTTCTTCTTCAACATTCTGATGAACATTCCCTGGCTAATGCAATCGTTACATTTTCTCCCAGAAAATTGAGAAAATTAGATATAAACTTGACTCAAGCACTTGTTGTCAGTCTAACTTCTCCCCAATGCTGACATTTCGATATCCCGATGTCCTCTCATGATATCCTCCTCCTAGTCATAACTACGATACCAGATCCGAAGTCAATAGCTCATTCCTAAAATCTTCAATATAAATTGCCTTGGTTTTCCTGAACGACACGTGCTTCACTCTGCATGGGTTGCGGTTTATTTATACCAAGAGAAGAGGATATCACGCAGTGGTCTAAAAGGAAGGGACCGCACATCGGCTTGTTGTACATGATTGTATCGGACGACGGGGACGGAGTTATAACTAGAAATATGTATCCGTTATAACCTATAGCTCGCCTGTTCTATCACCCTAGAGTTTCATTCTATACCTCTTACCCCCTGCGGGATTTATAATATATATATAATATATACATTTTAGGACCAAACAGCGGGAGCACATACAATTTTTTTCACACCTCCGACTCTTATAGTATAAATCACACTTCTGGTATCACAATCAAAAGCATAATTTATACAAAATGTTATATTTTCTCCTTCAAATGTACTTACGTCGTCCAAAAACTTACATATTTGGCAACGTGCCTTAAAACATTTCCTCATTCCTTCATCCCATGCATATATATGACCACTTGCTGTCTCAATTTTGATTTAACTAATCTCTCCTTTAAATTCTTAGGCCTTTGACCACCGACGGGTTCGATTTAATTCACTTTGCTTCTTATAACACTTTGACTTAAAAGGTTACCTCTAGATTTTCCTTTGGCCTTCGAAAACAGCAAATCAATAATACTTTTCTTAAAACCTCTTAACCGTCAGCGTAAATCGACCTTAAGCCTCAAAAACCTCATTAGGCGGAATATACAAATCACTCAAATCCTTTTATTTCGCAATGCTTGTCCGTAAGGAATACCACGTTTTACATGCTCCGGATGACACGATTTGTTATATCCAAATACTGATGCGTATCCGAAGGTTTAGAATATACATCCCTACCTTTCCATTGCTCAAATACATCCAAATATGAAAGTTGAGATTTGGACCATTCCCAAATTTCTTTCTATGTCGTGTTTTAGCGAAGAAGGCGTAGTGTTATACTATATAAGTACTATGATATGAATTAACATACTCCAAAAACTATATCAAGATAGAACGCGTTCCAAACTATTTTACGAAATTCCAAAGTAGCACTTTTCCGCAAAGTACACCTAAACCAACAAAAATACACGATGGAGTTTTTTTGATATGCAAATTGTCCATGTTATGCAAACGAAATTTAGCGACGGATAAATATCAGCATAGATCGTTTATTAAACTGTAATTCATTATGCAACACTTTTTTTTAAATTCCAATCTCAGGACACATAATAAACGCAGCGAAATCATAGTGGAACCTAATTCCTGTCTCCATGAGGCTTTGTGATACACCTGATAAGAATTAGATAAAAATTTTCCCTATTGTAATACTCGTTTTCAAAATCTCAGAATATAAATAGATAAATGAGATATAGGAAAGGCAAAATTTTGGCCTTCCCTCCTAATATGTTTGCAAAATCTCATAATATAAATAAATTAATAAGATAGGAAAGGTAACCTGTTGGCTTTGTAACAAATAAAGGCACACACACACAAGAAGGCATGCATATGTACATGTACACACATAATATACATTTAGTAAATACATGTACAATAGATACAGACCTCTTTCTTTAAACACGGCGGTAGTTTGCAGATTGAAAGGTAAAATCCACATTCCTTTAGCCCAAAATTGGGTTGATCAATTTGGAAAATATCCTGACATTGATATATCACACCTCGTTGTTGGCTGTTGGTCTCAAAAATATTGGGGAATGTAACAATTGTAGTATCGCTTTCTTCATCACAGCTACTAAAATGTTTTTTCAATTGTTGAAGAAACTTGATGACTGAAGTATCTGTTTCTTTTTTACCCTATATGAATGTATAATTAACATGAATAACCAGTTAAAATTGCACTACAATATATTGCACAGTGTTACAATTACTACTAAAAAACAACAATAGCAGCATCAACAAATGTTACTTAAAAAATAGAAAACATTTTCTGTTTTCTATACAGCTATAGGAACAAGAGTGGATTACTATAGTTAGGGGGGGAAATAAAGTGAAGTGCGAACATGAGCCTGTAAGGCAATTGTTTCCACGCTATTTTGAGTTCTCTCATACATGTACTTCACTTGCACAAGTATTTCTTGCTGTATACAAGAAACACAGGGATAAGTTTTGTATTTATTTTATAAAATAACCTATGTTTCTATTGAGTTATAGAAATATGGCTTTTAACCCTTGCACTACCGGGTCATTACCTACCTATACTATCAAGTTTTGTGATTGGTTGATTCAAACAATAAAACAATAGAATCAACCACAAAGAAACCAATGTCCTAACCCTATCACTTTTGTTCCATATAGCATGCAATCACAAAACCTGTTCATTTTAGGTACGTATTTACCCGGTCAACTGGGTGGATGATATACAATGTGTATAAAAAAACGGAACCCTTAGAAAATTAATTAGTATTCTTTTAAAACAAGCCATTTTGGCAGGAAGAGAAAAATCTTTTAAATACTTTCGCACCATGCATACACTTCAAGTAATCTTAATTTCCCAGGTGTATAAGACCGTGTTTTTTCCGCATCCGTGGCTCACAAGTGTTTAGGGCTTTCAAACTACTACAATATACAGTGTGTATAAAAAAACGGAACCCTTAGGAAACCTATTGTAATAGTTTGAAAGCCATAAACCCTTCTGAGCCACGGATGTGCAAAAAACATGGTAATATACACCTGGGAAATTAAGATAACTTGAAGTGTATGTATGCAGGTGAAAGTATATTTTAAAGCTTTTTCTCTTCCTATAGCTTAGAGGTGTCTAGGGCTTTCGAACTACCACAATAGCTTGTTTTAAAAGAATAGTAATTAATTTTCTAAGCGCGTAAGGGTTTCGTTTTTTAAACACACTGTGGCTGCGTTTACACTAGAGCAAAAGTAATTAGATTCGTATTGTTTTTTATGCCATGCATGATAAGGATGCAAAACAATAGGAATCCGGTTACTTTTGCTCTACAGGGTGTATAAAAAAACGCGACCTTTAGAAATTAACCTATTGTTGTTAAGCACAATATTTTATGCTCCTGGGAATTTAAAATATCTTCTAATCGTATGAAGGAGCATAACTGCATAACAAATTGTCAAAGTACTAATTAGTCATATCATCAGTTCCGACAGTTCGAATAAAAATGGTTCAACTGACCACAGAGCAACGAGTTTTTACTGTTTTACATTATACCGAAACTCAATGTACTTACTCAATGTAAAAACTCGTTGCTCTGTGGTCAGTTAAACCATTTTTATTCGAACTGATGATATGACTAATTAGTACTTTGACAATTTGTTATACAGTTATGCTCCTTCTTACGATTAGAAGCTATTTTAAATTCCCAGGAGCATAAAATCTTGTGCTTAACAACAATAGGTTAATTTCTAAAGGTCGCGTTTTTTTATACACCCTGTAGTGTAAACGCAGCCTGTATAGGTCGTTTGAAAAGAATACTAATTAATCATTTTCTCTTACAGTATTCTGCCAAGTAGAACGCTTGAAATCCCACGAGGAATTAGGTGTAAGTTTCACCCATAGCACATGAAACTCATCATAGTCGGGAGATCATGCGGAACTGCATACTTAATCGAACTATACAGTTTGTATGAATTTATACTGTAAATCTCGCGGCGTGGAACACCTAACCGGTGTAACGTTACACCGATTAGGTGTAAAATGAAAGTTAACACCCTTCAAGTGTAACTTAACACTCGTAACTTGTACTTCTACACCACTCTTGGGTTAGGGTGTAAAGTAGAAAACTGTCTTGTTGACACTTATTGCAGTGTAAACGTACTCCAAAATGGTGTAACTTTACCAAAACTCAGTGTAAATTTCGCATTGTTGGAATTTTGACTGATGCAGATATGCACCGCGATAACAACAATATGCAACCTTTTTGCACCATGCATAGGTTTGCACACACTTCCACGAATTTAAAAAAAATTGATGTTGCTAATGCCAAAAATACACTTAAATTCACAAGCTACCACATCCACTCAATAATTAATCCAAATAAATTTAGATTTTAGTACTACAAGACAAGGATTAGACTACCTTGCACGCCTCTCGTTAAAACTCATACTAATTCGCATCTCGCAGGCTATAGTACATCCGTATCTATGTTATGAGAATTTACAGTTGATCTAACAAAATATAACATTTTCTTAATGTACTATGCGGTATTTAAGATATATTATTTTGGACAATGTAAGTTATAATATGCTCGATGTTTCGTATCTCTCCTCTTCATCATTGTGATTTTAAGACTGATTTTAAGAAAATATTTTCTTGTTTTAAGTAAAATTGATTCTAGGCAAGACATTTTTTCTCATTTTAAGTAAATTATATCTTAAAATAAGAATTTTAAAATATTTTCTTACCAAGCCCCAATAACTGATCGATTTTACTTAAAACAACAAATTATTTTCTTGCCAAGACTTCCAAGAATCAATCCAGTTTACTTAAAGCAACAATGAATTTCTTATATCAAGAATAATATTACCGACAATCAATTTTACTTGTAACAAGAAAATATTTCTTAGACTCAATTTATATATAATCATTATACCAGTATATACACTGAAATGAAACAAGCCGCACGAACGAGGATTTATTTGTTGTAGACTGTTATCAAAGTCTTGCTATATTATAGTTGCTTCATGGAATCATTGTTTGTTTGGTAAATTGCTTTGTGTAACCAATTCTAAAGAAGTGCATGGCTGTCAATTATTCGCCGGTCTTACTATACGGTTACAAAATACTGGAAATATGTTTACAAAATACTGGCTGCGGGGGTAAATACGGCAGTGATGCGATTTCAGCTTTCAGCAAAGTTCGAAGACGAAGGTAAGTCTGATTCTGATCCACCTGAAAATTTGAAGCAAATCAAATATATTGTCTTAGAGGATTCCATTCCATTGTGCGAAGAATTATTTTTCAAATTGAAATGTGGATTAATCAAGTGTCTAATCAAAATAATTTGAATGATAGAGAAAGCCCATCCTTTATCTGGTCTCAGGAAACAAAATGCACACACTCCGCCATGAGATCTTGTGATACGATATCTTTCCGTATTATTGAATAACCTGGAACGTCGCGCGTCGAGCAAGAATACAATCTTTAGAAAGGAATAAGAATGTTTAAATAGGATAGAATTAGGAATACAATGTTTCAGTGATGGCCAATACATCAAAACTAGAACTCGTTACGAATGATCTTATTTCGTCTATATTTCAGGGGCCAAGGACATATGCTTCTTCTTCACGTAACCAAACCAGGAATACATCATCATACATCAAATGATAAATAAGATATATTATACGTCACATGAAAACAAGATGTAAGGAAATATTAATTTAGTTCTTGTTTCAACAATAAGCTTTACAATTATATGTCACCTTCAATCAGAAAATATCTATGTACTATAACACTAGCTAATGTATGACTATATATTTCATTTGGATGTTCATTCTTGAAAACATATTGTACTTACTACAGTCTGTATATATCTCAATATAAAAATTAACTTTAACATGTACGGTAGGGTGAGGCGGTTAATCGATAAACCGGGAAAACCCGATCTTTATTGAAAACCGATCGGTTGATGTTGCTCTTGGCAAAAAAACGGAAAACAGAAAAAACCGGTCGGAAAACCGAAAAAAATCGGACAAGAATTGACCGACACAATGAACGACAATGTCGCTCATCGTGCACTTGAGCATTGAAAACTGAACGCTTCAAAACAAATTGCCATAACCATGGGGTTGGAACATCAAGAAAACCTGGAAGGACAATGAATATACAAACGTTCCATGTTTTGGTAACAATCTCCATCTCGCAATCACCATGAACACTTTAAGCCTGGTTCACACGAGAGCATAATAATAATCATAAGGACAAGACAAAAGGCAAAACAAAGGAATGAAGTCAAGTCTGCCACACAAAGATGGCCATAATAATGATAATCATCAGAAGTATAAGCCAAGCATGTAAGAAGCATAAGGCAAGAGCAAAACAAAAGAGGAAACAAAGCAATTAAATTCTCGTTGTTTTGTCTTCGTACGCGTCCCAGAGGAAAAGTCATGCTTTGTTTTCGTTGTTTATGGTTATGTCACTCGTTAGGCTTAAAAAACAACGCAAGCGACATCGCGTGCATAATTGGATGTATGGAAGAAAATCGTGGCAGCTTTTGGAACAAGCTTGAATTAGAGACAGAGAGATCTTACCACCGCTTAATAATATTTTTTAGTATATTAACTATATGTAAATTGGAAAGTGTATTAACTATTAAGTTGACCAAAATTTTGTTACTGTTTGTTTATAAAACAATCTTGGTTGTATACGTATCGCATGGACAATGTTTTTAGATATGTGCTCAACTCCTTGGGGAATCAAGCATGAACACATGATCAGCAGGATGCTGCGCAACAAGAAGGCATTTCGACGAGTTCTTGGCAACGACACGGATACTTCCCATTTGGTCCAAATCCAATAGTGGCAAGACTTGGGGTCTTGCAGTGTGTCGATAAAGCACTTGGTCCACTCAAGGAGTTCACAGATATTATGTCAGCGTCACAATAAGTGCGTTAAAACCTATTATTCGCCTGCTGCCAACAACTCAATTGTTCTAGTTCTATATGTATACAATGTATTGTCATTTGCCAATATCACATCATATAAGGAATCTTGCTCTTCAGCTTCTTTACAAAGTATTTCCTTCCGAGACAAACTCCTTCAAGAGATTGTGTATCAGTCATTCAGTCTGCGTTCTTTCCCGTATGTAACGGATACCGTTAATTATCCAATATTTTGCTAATTATTCATAAAAAGTTACAGGTGGATGTTGAATAACACGCCGTATCAGGATATTGTTTTTGTGAATCATTGAAAACCTAATTCTATGCGAGTTAAAATTTCATGAGATTACCGTAAAATAATGATATATCGACCAAGAATAACGTGGCTTGTTGGTCTATTTAAGTCACGAAACGGTTGTTTTTTTAATTAGATTATAACCCTTAAACGTCCCTTCACTAGTCTCATAGCAACGATTAAGAGCTATATACCCGAGCTTAATATCCATCAACCTGTAACCAAAGGAGCGTGAACGGCATTTGACATAACATCGAGTTTCGAAATTCAATATTTGGACAAAAATACCAAGCGACGTCGTACAACGATTAAACAAGGGTATACAGTGGTGTTAAACCATACATCCAACTGAAAGAAATAAAAGGTTTATTAATTTGGTTTTGGAAAGATCTTGTTATGGCAGTCCAACGCGATATACATTCAATGCCAGTTGATAATTTTTTCTTGATCATCACTTCCTTCATCATTTTCTGTAAGTATTTTTTTGATATAATAACTTTTCACCGTCTTAATACTTTATAGTCTATTCTCTCAAACTAGTCTAGTATTTAAGCATTGCATCAGTAAGACTTGCTTTCAAAGATAAAGGGTCTGACAATGTCTTTGTAGTTGACACACAGTTGTCAGCCACGATACGATATGTATAGCATGAATGTTGATCTATATATACCCACAACATTTCTTTCATTTTAATGATATATTATAGCGCTAGTAGCATATAAATAAATTTTGAATTATAGTTCACAGCTTATTAACAATCGACTTGCTTTATATACTTGTATTAAAGTCAATTCGGCAGTAATTTAGTCAGTATAGTCATATATTGATTCAGTTCACATTGTTATTATACGCCGTTCGCATGAAAAATTTACATAACTCACACAACACATGATTTCATTATTGCAACTCAATTTTCCATCGTATATATATATATATATATATATATATATATATATATATATATATATATATATATATATATATATATATATATATATATATATATATATATATATATATATATATATATATATATATATATATATATATATATATATATATATATATATATATATATATATATATATATATATATATATATATATATATACCTTACAATATTGGATAAATGAGTTCAATTTATCATCTGTATATAAGTTTATTCCGGTTTTTACCTGTTGAAAACTCGGCGCCAGGTTCTACCAGTTCATGTGCTATATTGTTTTTACCCTTCGCGCGTATATTGTTGTCATCCGTCAGTACCAAGTTTAAAAAGCTAAATGTAGGGTACAGCTCTAGTCTATACACCTGGGACACGTAATCCTAGCTCTGTGTAGTTATGCCCTGTTCCGTTCAGAACCCGAGAACAGCCTTACAAATATTAAAAAAACATGAAATTCTTGAATGAAATTATAGGCTGAGCGGTAAAGCATAACAACATGAATACAAAATACTTGACGTGTTTTCCATACAAGTTGAGCACGGCTTTGGATGGCGATTTTTACTGCGACGTATAGACCACCAGCGATTTCATAACATTTTTTTATGTTCGGATTTTAAAACGTTTGAATGGTAAACGAAAATTAAAGGGGTTTCTGATAAGCAGATATAGACACATGAAGACTGTTCCTGAATGGAATTCGAATTCGGGAAATTATTTGTACAATTGCTGTGACAGTTTAATGCATGACTAACAATATTGCATACACTTGCGCTTGCGTCGAGCCTGTTTTCACGCGAAATAAGGACTCATGTGCTTGCGTCGCTCGATCGTAGTGAAAACAAGAGTTAATTAATCTCATAACAGGTCGGTTATTCTATATGAAAGCAACGAAGACAATATATATTTTGTCTAAGAAAATTGCATTTGAAGCACTGTCACTACTGCCATATAATCGCTGGTCCAAGAATATATCCAAGACTGATATCTTCAAGAATAGATTTACGGACAAAGTCGGACAGGTTATGAGTTACACCAACTGAATGCAATGAGGAGTGGACAATGCATTTTGTCTTAGAAAATTCAATTTCATTGACAGTCTTTTTACACTGTTTCTGATTGACTAATTCGACAAAGGATATATTCATGTACAATCGCTGGTATAGCTAGTTTACATGTCATACAAGAATAGATTTGCGAACTATAAGCCTGACAGGTCCGTCAGTTATATACCAACTCAGTGAATGCAACGACGACTACGACAATATATTATATATCTATGATAATTCAATTGATGGACAGTTTTGTTGCAGTAATATCACACACACACACCGCTTAATTGATTCCTGTTCCAATTTTTATATAAATGGGAAGTCAATGATTAAAACATTTCGGCATTTGGTATATATAGTTGATTTAAAAAACGAACTTATAGTCTGGTATCTTGAAAGTTCAAATGCGATTATTGAACTAGTCAGCGCTATTCATCAATTGATAACAAATATCTTTCCTTCCGCGTGTGCGATCGACATAGTTTTATAAGTAATACCATGACATGAAGGAAACCAATCACCAGAGATTCAAGAGGCAAAGACAATGTCGCCATGTTAGGGTGAAATTATAATAAAAAATAAACAAAAAGCCTTTGCTGGCTCCACTTGACGGCAATGACGTAACATGCATACAAGGAAATAACATTGTTTGAGAAGAATTAAAGAGTGGTGTCAACCGTCGTGCATTGCGCGTTTGTGTTTATCGTTCCGTACGATAACGAAGTGTTTTCAAGGGCTTCGTTGCCAACTTGACGTGGTAAATACTTCGGAAATTCGCCGAGTCTTCTCAGAATACCCTATAGATGCTTTCTTATTCATCCACAATCCAAATACGTCCACTCGGAATCTATTTTTTTTTGTTTGAACCTCGTCACTTGCAGTCTTGCACGCGCTTCGCGTCAGTAAAGGCTGACATAATTCGAAACGAAAGTTAAGAAAACGTCGAGTTTTATGAAAATACAGACTGAAGATATGTTTTATGAAAATACAGAAAATACAGGTATGTCTTCTTTCAATAAAAAGACAAAATAAATAATTTATATCAAGGATTGACAAGATATTTATGGATGAAGTTCACTAAGGGAATTTCGTGCTTCAAAAAATGGCCGACCAAACGTGCAATGCATCACGGTTGACACTCACTCTTTAATGAAAAATTGCACTATCTGTTATCTGACAGTCTAATTAGAGTGGTAATCAATACTATAGGATGAATTGGATATACAGTACAGCAATATTAACGATTTTCAGATCGATGTTGTGCTGCACACGGTGAATGTTGTCAACTGCAAGGTTGTTGATAGCAACTTGTTGTTAATGCAATTAACATTGTTCAGCCATCAATACTATTACAACTTATTAACAATGATAACAATAGCGGACATGCTTTTCCTCCAAAATATTAATGGAAATATAATTTTTTTTTCCGTTCCAACTATCATGTACAACCGTTGTTGGTTCGTCATGTGGTCGGTGAACAATATTAATCAATAAAAATAAATGATTTAACAGAACAGCGAACTTGTCGTGGTAACAAACTTAAATATAGCCTTAAAGTGCCACTACGATCAAATTTTTACCTATCGATATTTTTACGTATTTATAAAGCAGAGCTGCTAAATATTACTCGGTCGAAACCGTTTTGCGATTAGACGATGGCAAGTATTATTTTGCTAACTCCGAATCTGGAGTTGTTATGTCCACCATTAATCGTTCATGTTCCTGACCAGCGTTAAGAAGTGACGTCAGATTCTCAACGCGAAGACTCCACATCGCTAATTCTTCAAGTAAATCAAAGTCGTTTATTCAAATTCTTCATCTGAAAGGCTGAACATTTCATCTACTTCTCGAAGAAAACAAGAAAACAAGTAACCTCGACTGAAATTCAGGCGTAGCATTGAGAATTTGACGTCATAAACAATATTACCTTTTGAAATTGCGGGCTCACTTGGAACACGTTTTTAGTAATGGTGGCCTAAATAATAGTGATTTCAGAGCTCAAAATATTTACTTCAAAATACCATTTTTTAGTTTTTTTTTACATCGATGATCACTTTCGACCCTGAAATACTATTCTATGCTAAAGAAAATGTAAAAGATGGGGATGAATTTTCATCGTAGTGGCACTTTAAGCAACGTATTACCATGGTAATTGGTAATAATCTTAGAACGTTCTGAAACTGCTTATAATATAAAAACACATTTCCCAAAATATAACAATGGCGTAATGTTGGAGCGAAGGAAGAGAAAAAAGAGATGAGTTCTTAGAAGAACTGTTTAAAGACGAGAAAATAATAGGCTTAAAAGAAAAGAGCACGATGCATTTCGGCAGACAACAAGTGCTACGTCTGCTAACTATAATCATCGAAATTAGTGGACCGATATTTATACTAACTGAAGTGACTTACTGTACGTCAACTGCGTGAGCGGGGATGACTAGCTAAAATAAAGGCATATTGAAAACAAAATCTTTTTGTTTGCATAAATCAGGATCTGAAAGTTTAATATAGACAGATTCCATTACCTTTGATTGAAAGGAAGAGCGACATTTTGAAAGAATTCCAGTCTATAAAGTTACTCTCACAATATAGGTTTCGGCGCATTGTTCGTTGGACAATAGGTGCTTAGTGCCGATGGATGAGTCACAAGTAATCAATGAATCCGAACGGCATTGTCTCTCGGGCTGTTGACGCGATGGTTTAATTTTGTTACTACGAATAACACTGGGCACATGTTGTTTGATTCTACCAGCCTTTGGGTTGTTCTACCACATAGCGAGAACCGCACTTGCAATTAAATTCATAAATATTAAATGCTTGACGAAAAGTAGGTAGAGATTCCTTAGGAGTTGGTGGTAGAATCGTTCTCGTTAAAAAAATGCATCTATTAAGTTTATTTGCGAAAAAGTACTCCGTGATTTGTTTGATATCTTTCTCAAATAAATTCTCTGAGATTTTACCTATCGACGGAAACTTTAAATAAATCGGATTTGTGAGGGCCTATGAATGGCTCTTTAGTTTTAGTGCAGGTTGATTAAATATATTATTTATCTAATAATCGTCCAGGATAACCATTTGACAAGAAAATAGATTTCAGATCAGTAAGGTCACCTTCTAGAAATTTATCGGAGGATATATTTCGAGTACGATTAGTAATGCATTTAACCAATGCCACCTTTTGTTGACTAGAGCTGAAAGAATCAAAGCGAGTATAAATCCCAGTGAAAGTAGATTTTCGGTACACACTGGTCAGAAAAAGATCCATGCTTTTATAGACCAAAACATCCAAAAACGGAGTTGATTCTCACTTTCAAACTCACAGGTGAATTTCAGAGCCGGGTGAAGAGAGTTTAAGGAGTCTAAGAATGAAGAAGCAGTTTTATCATCTTGAAAGAGAGAAAAAGTATCATCAACATAACGTTTATACCAACTAGGTAATACTGCAGAGTTAGACTCAAACAGATTCGACTCATAATACATGCAATCCTACAAAAACATTGGCTATAATACTGGACCTAATGGAGATCCCATTGCTACGCCATCAACCTGTTTATACATTGTATTTGCAAAGCTAAACTCAACACCTTTTGTAGCTACTATCATTAGGTCAAAAAAGGCATCTTTCGAAATTGGAGGTGGTTGTAGGTCAGAATCGTAGAGAGTATCAATACAAATATCAACAAGTCTCAATACAAATATCAACAAGTCCGTCTGCTTCTGAACGACCTATAGACTGTATGAATCACCAAAAGTTCATAAAAATGGGACTCCGTCACGTCCTATTCTTTCAATGATTAAATCGGTACAACATAATTTAGCCAAATAACTTTTTTCCTCACTATTAAAACCAGTCTTTGATAAGTATTCGTCACGCGTTTTAAAAGACTCATTTACTTTTGTAATGATTTGAAAGAATTAAATTTAAATATCCCTAATCCAACAATGTGCTCGTTTGATCTCACAAATGTCTGGTTTATTTAAAGGTTCCGTGAATTGGTAAAATCTCAGAGAATTTATTTGAGAAAATATCAAACAAATCACCGAGGGTACTTTTTTCGCAAATAAACTTAGATGTATTTTTTCAACGAGAGCACCTGCTTTTTCATCAAGCTTTATTATCCCCTCGCCCGGCGCGAAGCGCCGGCCGAAGGCCGAAGGCCTGAGGGCGAGGGTGATAATATCGACCGGCGTTTAGTCCCTTATCACGCGAGATCCAAGCCGATATCTCGGATGCAGTTTATATATTTATATATATTCAAGATCAACCGTTTTCATGCGCGGCATCGGAAAATTTGACCCTGGTAACTAGATATGGTAAATAATAAATATCTGTATTTGAATTCGTGTTTTGTCGGGTTATACGGTGAATGAAGATTTGAGTTAAAAAAGATCGTGAAAAGGCAGTGAAAATGCAATATATCGTCGTCCGAAGATGTCAAGTTCGTAAATCAAGTTCGTAAATCAAGTTCGTAAATCAAGTTTTATACGTGGCGTCAAAACTAAAGATTCTAAAGGTAAACCCGTTTTCGGTTTTTTAAACCTGTTAGTCAGTTACAAAGATAGTTTTGCAAACATGTCCTAGTATGTTATTCAGGCTTTTATTTGATGTATAGCATGATTTTCTTGCGTTAGTAGTTCAAAAGATATCGTCGTCTGAATATCTAAAATATTCGGAGTTTGTCAAATCCAATCCAAGCGTCGTCGCTTTTTTCAAGCTGTTAGGTATCAGTTACAAAAATATTTTTGTAGGTATGTCAGAGGCTGTTAATCAAGCTTTCATTAGATATGTAGAATGAGTCCTTAGAGTTAGTACTTCAAAATATATTGTGGTCGGAACATTTCACTTTTGGTATGTCGTCATGGCAACCGAAATTTAAAATTATTATAACACCAACCCAAGTCAGTTTTAGGGTTAGGATTAGCGATTATTTGAATTTCGGTTTGTTGATATATCGAGAAAGCGCCAATCAGACATCACGAAATCACTCTTTGCAGGGCTTTCGCTCGAAATTGAATAGTCCTTACATAAGATATACCAATAAATTATGTGCTTTATTATAATATTGCAGAATAACAAATGTTAATACAAATTTGGAATGGCAGATTTTATACTTTTATTTAAATTATCCATCACCATTGTTTCACTCGGTCACTTTGCAACCCCATCCACAATGGAATAATTGCAATACTTGTTAATTAGCTATATAGTGAGTACCAGTACTGGTGGTAAGGATGTAAAAAAGTACAGATTATAGCTGTATTTATACTGCAAGTCCATAGGACTAACCAGGACCAACCTGGCTGGATGCCACCTTGGGCCTGGCTTACATTTTACTCACTTTAATAGTGTAAACATACACCATACTGGCTATAACAATCAGCATTTATGCTCATCTGATATTATGGCATATGCCCTTCTGGCCAATGGCTTAGTGTGTCTGTTTAAATTCACCTTTGTCCTGGATAGTAGGCCTGGACAGTAGGCCTGGACAGTGCCAGTCCTAGGCTTTCAATGTATATTTTACACAGCTTTTGAAGGATAAATACTGTATAATGTATAATTGGGTAGGTTAACACTCACTGTGTCAGGGGAACATGTTAGGATTAAACAAGTGGTATCACCCCACTGACAAGAAGCAGCTGAAAGGAATTTCATCCTGAATTAATATATATATATATTGGTGAAATAATTAGATTAAGCAATATCGTTCTTTTGGGGGCTTTTGTCATTTCAATTTTTGAAATTGTGTTACCGGTACTTGAATACCATTGAAATACTGGTACATGAATGTGCATAATTATATAATATTAATAAAAGTTAAGAAACAGAAGTCTTCTAAAAGAATAAAAGGTTTATCAGACTTATCAATTTGGTCTAGGATAAATTTAGGTATGGAATCTTTTGGTATCTGCTACTAACAATTAGACAATAAGGAACATGCAGATTTACATTCTAGATATGGCACGAGAACTAATTATACACAAGCGATTGCCGGTGACAACCGCTTGTGGTACAAATGGCGGTCATGCGCACATCCAGAGTGCGTGAAGCGGTATAGGGCCAGAGTGCTCAAACTACCACAAGGGTAGTGGGCGTTGCATTATCGCTAAAGGACACCTACACCAACTTCACAGAGTGCTCAACAACACCGAAGTGAATGATTATTACAGTAGGGTACATGTATCTGCTTATACTGACAATTAGACAATAAGGAACATGCAGATTACATTATTACAGTAGGGTACATGTATCTGCTTATACTGACAATTAGGCAATAAGGAACATGCAGATTACATTATTACAGTAGGGTACATGTATGTACAAGGTTATGCAGTCTCGTGAATACAATTGTACTTTGAGTAAAATTTTACGGTACTGTAAACATGCATGTTGAAATTTATTATTAAAAGCATAACTGACATAATTAACTTTAATTATGTAATATATAATTAATAAAATTATTATTTAAATTAATAATTATTAAAATTAATTATTAATTTCAATAATCAATAATTACACAATTGGTTTCCAACCCTGCCTGCGAGACAATTGTGTTGGCAGACTTTCCCATTTGGGTTCTGTTCAGTACACTACCCACAAATTGCACCCAAAAAATAAGCAGTTTGAAAATCTGTTCAGTTTGGCAATATTAAAGCCTCAAACAGTAAGACGGGCGAGGGGTTGTTGCGTACACGTATTTCTAGTTTATGCATTTAATTGTGAGTGCGGTTCTCGCTATGTAGCCGTAGCTTGCAGTAGAACAACCCAAAGGCTGGGTGATAGAATCAAACAACATGAGTGTTATTCGTAACAAAATTAAACCATCGCGTCCACAGCCCAAGAGACAATTATGCCGTTCAATTCGGATTCATTTATTACTTGTGATTCATCCATCGGCAAGCACCTATTGTCCAACGTACAATGCGCCGAAACCTATTGTGACAGTAACTTTAGAATTATTTTAAAATGCCGCTCTTCCTTTCAATTAAAGGTAATGTTAAGCTTTCATGAGATCCTGATTTATGCAAACGAAAAGATTTTGTTTTCATTATGTCTTTATTTTAGCTAGTCATCCCCGCTCACGCGCAGATGAAGTCAGTCACTTCAGTTAGTATAACTATCGGTCCAATTTCGATGATTGTAGTTAGCAGACATAGCACTTGATAAGTTGTCTGCAGAAATGCATCGTGCTCTTTTCTTTTAAGCCTATTATGTTCTCGTCTTTAAACAGTTCTTCTAAGAACTCATCTCTTTTTTTCTCTTCCTTTGCTCCAACATTACGCCATTGTTATATTTTGGTAAATGTGTTTATATATAAGCAGTTAATAATATAATAACTTCTTATTAACCGAGAGCGCGGTCATTACGGGAAAATATCAGACCGAGGTCTTGACAGTACGGACCGAGCCCGTAGGGCGAGGTTCGTACATAAAAGACCGAGGTCTGATATTTTCCAGTAATGACCAAGCGGTCGAGGTTAATAAGAGGTTTATTATATGGCATGGATTTGTTAAACAACATACTTTACATACGTTTTGAGTGACAGAATCGTCATTTTCAATCTTGTTCTTGTTCTTCTATTGCTTTCATGATAGTAAGACTCTCATTCAGATTGTTCATCGTCCGACTCGTACATGATTTAGTGCTTAATTTACTAAATTCGTTCAATTTTTGCTGTTTTTCAAAGTTTCCTATCGTTGTTTGCTCCTTTGTAAGCAAAATGGTTGACAAAATCCGTAATCCGGACCGGTCCATTACGGGAAATAACGGACCGGCACGTGACGTGTCTCAGCCAATCAAAGCACGTAATTTCACCGGAAGTAGCTTGTGCCATATAATAATAATATTTAATATTCAGGATATACCCACGTCACCGAAGTGTTTTTCAGTGGGTCCTGTAATACTTCACAGTGTTTTTACATCTTTTTATACGTTAACTTGCATCATTATGGTATTCCAACGTTCTACTTGGCTTTATAATGGTGCTATGAAGAAGCTGTGGCCGCTCTATCGAGGAAAGAGAGCAGGACGACTTGTTAAAGAGAGAGAAACATTTCGTCGTTATGAAATTAAGCTGATTCAGTCGAGGGAAACGAAGCGTGCCTTCCCTGTCTCAAGTCACCTACGATCACATAGCACAGCGAATTGTATACACATCACTCCGACAACTACTATAACTCAGAAAAAAGGATCTACGACTGCTTATGTCCCATCCTTTCTCCTATCAAACGTTATGTCTTTGGCCCCAAAGATTGACGAATTACGCCATGTTGTTTTGTATTCTGGTCTGAGTTGTATTTGCATAACCGAAACTTGGCTTCAGAGCCATATTAGCGACAATATTGTCGCTCTAGAAGGGTTTAATCTTGTTCGGAGGGACAGACGTGAAAGAATTCATGGCGGAGTTTGTATGTTTATTAGAGATACGATTAAATTTACTGTTTTTGATGATCTGGACGATAGTTCTTTTGAAGTACAGTGGGTTAAACTTCGACCAACGCGTCTCCCAAGGGGCTTCAGTTGTATTGTTGCTGGTGTTGTTTACCATCCGCCAAACGCTGACAATTCTGCAATGTTAGACTATTTAACGAAATGTTTATCATCGATAGAATCTCGTTTTTCCAACTGTGGCTTTATGATCGTTGGAGATTTTAACGGGTTAAATACTACGCGTCTACAAAGGAGTTTTGGGTTGAAACAGCTAGTAAATTTCCCGACTAGAGGACGAAATACACTTGATTTAATGCTTACCAACCTGAAGGATTTTTATGAGGCACCCAGTAAGCGTCCCCCCTTTGGGCTATCAGATCATATGTCAGTAGAAATCAAGCCAAAATCTAGGGACCAACTTCCGAAAACCAATTTCATCATCAAGTCGAGAGATTTACGTCCAAGTAGTCGCCTAGCTATGCGTACATACCTTCAAGCTGTTGATGTACCAGTTATAGTGGACGCCGTGGAGTCATGTGAGGAAAAACTTTCTCGTTTCGAAACGATTATTACGACAGGACTGGACCTTGTTCTACCAATTCGCTCAAAGAAAGTATGTACGACTGAACCGCCGTGGATTACATCTGCCCTAAAGCAACTGATTAAAGAACGGCAGAGAGCCCTATCGCGTGACAACCTGCGATATTTTAAACAGCTACGAAACCGACTAAATCGTGAACGAAAAGTGTGTCGTGCCAAATACTATCAGGCTAAAGTAGCTCATTTGAAGGAGAGTAAACCAGCAGTTTGGTGGCGAGAGGTGAAAAAACTTAGCGGTTTGGCTCCTGCCTTTGTCACACGAAATAACATTTCTAAACCACTACAACAGCTATATGGGACACCCGACGAAACTAGCTTAGCTAACATCATTAATGAAGCTTTCATTTCGCCAATGCGCAATTTTACTCATCTGCCTGCTGATTACATCAACGATTTCACAAACAGCCTGCAGATTGATCAAGCCTTTGTTGTTTCGGGCGATTCAGTGCGTAAGAAACTATCGAAGCTCAATCCGACCAAAGCGCAAGGACCTGATGGTATTCCAGGGTGGTTACTGAAAGAAAATGCTGATTTACTTTTTGGAGCTGTCACTGACATCTTGAATTGTTCCTACCGAGAAGGTCACCTCCCCTTGTCGTGGAAAGAAGCAAATATAATACCAATACCAAAGAAAACCCCGATTCAAGATGTGAATAAACATTTACGCCCAATCTCCCTAACCCCTATCTTATCGAAAGTGGCGGAAGAATTTGTCGTGGATATTTACGTAAAACCAGCAGTTATGGAAAAGCTCGATGCCCAACAATTCGGAACCGTTCCTCGTTCATGCACTACACATGCGCTAATTAGCATGATGCACTCGTTGGCAAAATCCACAGATGGGAATGGCGCCACAACTAGAGTAGTCCTTTTCGACTTCAGGAAAGCTTTTGATTTAATTGACCACGGCATTCTTGCAAAAAAGTTATCCAATTATAACATCCCAAGGACAATTATGTGTTGGATCTTGGATTTTCTGATGTCTCGAAAGCAGAGAGTGAAGTTGAGCAATGATTGTTATTCGGAATGGGGGTCTGTCCCGGCAGGTGTACCGCAGGGGACAAAACTCGGTCCCTGGCTATTCCTAATAATGATTAACGACCTGAAAGTGGATAACGTAGATCTTTGGAAGTACGTGGACGACACTACTCTTGCAGAATCAGTGAAGAAGGAAGAGTTTAGCTCCATGCAAATGTATGTAGATGAACTTATTACAAAGACTGAGGCGGACGGTTTCCAACTTAACGAGACAAAATGTAAAGAGCTTCGTGTTAGTTTCTCGAAGTCTAATAACGTGATTGAGCCGATTGTAATCAACGAAAAGAACGTCGAAGTTGTCCCTTCTGCAAAACTGTTAGGTTTAACGATATCAAACGACCTAAAGTGGAACACCCATATCGCGGAGATTTGTAGGAAAGTAGCATCGCGTTTGTACTTTCTTAGACAGCTTAAACGTGCTAAACTACCAACCAAAGATCTTACTCTATTCTATATCACTTGCATTCGCCCTATAACAGAGTACGCGTGTGAAGTTTTCCATGGCTCATTACCTCAATATTTATCCGACGATCTGGAGAGTCTACAAAAGCGTGCCCTACGTATTATACACCCCGAACTGTCTTATAGCCAAGCTTTACAAACGGTGAACTTTGGAACACTGTCCAGCAGACGACAAAGTTTAAACGATAAGTTATTTCAGGAAATTATCGATGATAATTTACATAAACTGCATAAACTATTGCCTCCTAGAAACAATAGTACCGTATGCTTACGCAACAGACGCATGTTTCAGCTCCCAAAATGTAAGACAAATAGATTGAAGAACAGTTTTATTCCATACAATTCCTATAGATACTCGTATTAAGAATGTAATCATAATTTTATAAAATTTTAGTGTAACATATAAATATATACTTTTTAATGTAAAGGTTATTTTAATTCAGCCTTTGATGCTGTAAGTTATAACTTCAATAAACTATCTATCTATCTATATCTATCTATCTATCTATTACATTACGTTACATTACATTACTGATTACATTACATTACATTACATTACATTTAGTTCCAGAACGTTCTAAGATTATACTCGTTGCTTAAGGCTATATATTTAAATGATTTAACATTTTCGCATCTCATTAATTATTAGTTTGTTTATCTCCCGTGCATTTGACGCATGGCTAATTTCTACTTTTGACACCCTTTTGGCATATATATAAGCCCTATTTATTTTATTTCGTGTCATCATATTCATTTCATTCTATTCCACTTTTTGCCAAACTCGGTTGGATACCATTTACCAAAGAAGTTGAAATTAGAAAAGCCATAATTTGCCATAATCGGTTCTATGCAGGGAACTGTCCATCTTACCTAGCAGATATACTTCCAACTAATTCAAGTCTTCACAATATAAATACTCGTTACAAAGATCTTACTATTTGTCAGCCGAGAATAAAAAGAATAAAGGACTGTGGGACAGCATTCTCCGTTTCAGCAGCTCAAATCTGGAACAACCTATCACTTAACTTGCGCAAACTCTCATCTCCCAAACTTTTTAAAAAGAAACTTTTTGAAGACGTTTTTAATGATATGATTTCCTCTTAATTATTTTCATATGCATATATATATATATATGTATGTGTATATATGTATATATTTAACTTATAACTTATTATATAGATTTTACCATTTAGATTTTAATTCAGTTTGAGGGCCACAAGATTATCACCTGAGTTGTGTTACGTGCTATACCCTCTTTAAATAAAGTTTCATTCATTCATCATACTCTGATGAACCGCTCGAAACGTCAGTATTTCGTTACTAAAAATCTCAGCAGTTCACCATCTTTTCACTTCGCTATATATCCAAAACAATATTGTTTGTTCAATTGTTACAGTATTGTTCGCCTGATGCTGTTACAACTTGTGCTATTTTAGCTGTGTTACGTACGTTTCTCCAAGTACATGTACATCTCGGACAACTGTCGCATGCACGCTCTTTTACGGCAATGTCTTCTGAAAGCATTCTTCTGATCTGAAGCTAGATTTTCGTTAGCAAATTCTCGCCGTTAGTGGTTGTACGAAGCCGAAGCGTGTATATTGCGCGAAGAATAAAATCATATAGTTTTCACTTTTTGATGAAATATAAATATCTTATAGGATGTTTTTTCTACCACTCGATTAATGCTACACCCAAGATGAAATCTGACAGCAAGGCTATATAGTGGAGATTTTCTAGGTGTTAATTCTGCAAGTTTTTTCTTAAATAAAATAAATAAAATAATTGAGCTATAAATGAATCATATTATCATAGTGCGCAGGTTTAACTAAAAACGGTTTCATATTTACACAGAGATGCAGTATGTATGTTTTTACATAGAACGTTTTCATATTATGTTCTACTTTCGAAATTATATATTCAGTCATGAACTT
Source organism: Chrysogorgia sp. JL179-B06 (assembly GCA_035772405.1). Classification (NCBI taxonomy): domain Eukaryota; kingdom Metazoa; phylum Cnidaria; class Anthozoa; order Scleralcyonacea; family Chrysogorgiidae; genus Chrysogorgia; species Chrysogorgia sp. JL179-B06. Next base: position 530,183 of record JAYKKM010000051.1, on the reverse strand, counting down.
AAAACATGTACCAAATATTAGCTCAAACAAGACAACCATATAAATAGAAGTATTTAGATTTTAAACTTTATTGCAGCTCCATTAAACTATTACTAAATGACTTCTACTCGAAGTACGTTAAGATTGATAAACCACTTTTGAGATCTATGCCATTATTTTATTTCTTTGTAAAAAACAGCGAGATGTTCATCGAGAGCATCAAGCGTGTTTTCAACACATATACAGATACTCATTAAAGGGATACTCCAGCCAAAATAGAAATAAAGTTCATCTTACTGACTTTAGTTTATTTCCAAAGTATCAGCACTGCTAATGGTTAGTTTACGTTGAAAATTTGAGGCTTTTGACGCCATATTGGTTTTGAAAATATGACGTCATTGAGTGATTCAGTTTATCGGCAGTGGACTTCAGTTTATCGGCAATGGACACTATGGCGAACACATAGTGACAGCTGTTGTGAATGCTCTTTGGATGGAAATTATTCGAAATAAACTATTTAGTTCGTCATACAAGAAAGTAGAGGAGCTTCATATGACGAGATATAGAATCACTTAGTGACGTCTATTTGAAAAACAAATATGGCGTCGAATTGGACAAACTCTCCAACTTCAACTAACCATATCTTCTTAACTAAATTGATAGAATGCTGAAACTGTCAGTAAGATCTTTCAAAAAAGAAAAGTCAGTAAGATATTTCATATGAACTACATTTGTATTTTGGCTGGAGTATCCCTTTAAATGATTTCTTAATGAGTTTGTAGACTGGAAAATTCGGTTGGAAATTTTGAGGTTATTTTCTCAAATTTGACCATTTTGCATGGCCGCCATTAGTTTAGTTTAGTTAGATTTATCACGCTTTTAGGTGAACGGAATAGTCGTTATCAGAGAAGACCCAAAAGTCTTACCATTTGCTGGTATTATTGCAAAGGCAGTACTTCCTCCTCAATTATTTTAAGACCCTGAGTGATGGTACAACCCAGGATTTGAACCTGTGTCTCCCAGCTCATAGACATTTGTCGTAACCACTAAACCACAACGGCTGGTTAATTTATTCTATCATTAATTCATTAATTTTTAATTTTTTTCACAAATGGCGACAAACCATTAATCCATTACTGGTTTGTCGCCATTTGTGAAAAGATGCTCCAAGTTTGCAGTCTTAAATTTATTATTTTGCTTTAAAGTGCCCCTAACCTCAAAATTTGTTATTGTTTTATTTGGAAGAACTTTTAAAATGTTCGCTTTCTTTTTGAGATATATCAGTTTGTTTGATATTCAAATGTCCGGAATTTACGTCACACATGCATAATGACTTATCAGAGAATGTGATATATCTTTGCGTTCATCAAATAAAAACACTAAAGAGTGAATAACACGTGTGCGTGTTTCTCCCACAACACCATACTTCTTGATTTTAAAGGATTTGGTTCGAGAATGAAAGAGAAACACATTTCTCCAATAAGTCATTATGCATGTGTGACGTAAATTCCGGACCTTTGCATATCAAACAAACTGATATATCTCAAAAAGAAAGCGAAGAAACGAAAATCTTCAAAAGAAGTTACTTTATCATTTTAAAAGTTCTTCCTAATAAGACAATAAAAAAATTGAGGTTAGGGGCACTTTAATATTAAGTGAGTGTACTTGTTTGGTGTTGTACTTTGATTTTTTTTCTGGGTGTTTTTATTGATGAAAAAATAACATGGAGAACCCATGTTGATCATGTATCCAAAAAAATATCAAAAGGAATAGGAATCCTACGAAGAGCTAAAGATGTAGTCAGTAAGGATAGTATAAAGAAATTATATCAAGCTCTAGTCCTACCTCACTTTGATTACTGTTCCCTTGTTTGGGACAACTGCTCAGGTGAATTAAAAGATAAATTACAAAAGTTACAGAATAGAGCAGCTCGCATTATTACTGGTGACAGCTATTACTCATCAGCCACTGTTACTTTGTCCAAATTAGGATGGAAAACATTGCAGTGTCGCAGGGATGAGCAATTATTGTCCCTAGTTGATAAATGCGTCAGTGGAAAATCAAATTTAAGTAATTTATTTGAGTTGGTAAACCGGGACTGTTATGATTTGAGAAGTAATAATAAGAAGCTGTCCTTACCCAAACCGAATACTAATGCTATGAAAAAAAGTTTTAGTTATCGAGGTGCCATGATCTGGAATTCAGTAAATTAAATTAATTTTCATTAAAATTATCTTAACTTGTATATAGTTAGTTTTTTTTTAGCAAGAGTTCTATATTTGTATTGTTGCATGGTTTTATTATTTTAACCTATTGAATTGTAAGTAATATAGTTAGTTAGTTAGTTAGTTAGTTGGTGAAGTTAATTAGTTAGTAACTATTAGTTAATTAGATACACGGCCCTTTGAAAAACAGCTTTTTAATTTTAAATATTTTATTATAATATAGCTGATAAGCCTACCGTGTATAAATAACATTAAATAAATAATAAATAAATAAATAAAATTTTCTGGGGGTGATCGCCGAACACAATTTTTCATCGCAGTAGCACTTTAAATAATGATTAACGTTATTTTTGCAGTTATGCAGGTTGGCTTATCGTTCTTGGAGGCTGGAGCATCTCGACTGAAAAATACAACTGATATAATGATTAAGAAAATGATAATTCTCTGTAAGTATTTGTAGGCGAGTGCTAACATTCCATTGAATAATACTATGATGTTGATTCTGATAAAATATTGCTGATGAATAATTATATTTATCGAAGAATATAAAAAGTAATATGTTTTAGCACATGGTTTGATCTTTCGCAGATCTGACGTTATGCATGACTACAAATAATTGGATTCACTAGTCCAATATATGTAGCTTACAATACAAAGAATCTTATAAGTAAAAAGCTATAAATAACCTTGCGCTCTTATATTAGCAGCCTAATTACACATTACATCCCTGGGCGCCATTAGTGCTCTGCCAATCAGTTAAAACTATGGAATGCGTTGCAATGGGCAGTTTAAATCTTTGTTGAAAAGGTATCTTTTTAAATCTTAAAATTTGGAATTTTTATTATAGTTAGGGGTATTTAGTATTAGACAATTGTGTAAACGTATTGAGGCTTGTCAAATGCGTGCTAAAAACTGTAATTATCATTATTAATATTAAAAGTCCTTTCTCTCATTTTACCATCATCATCATCATCATTTATACATCAACAACAGCTTCAATATTATGTTCTTGTTCTCGCTCCATTCTCGTTCCATTAATCTTGTTCTCGTCCTCGTTCTTGTTTTCGTTCTCATTCTTATTTTCGTTCGCGTTTTTGTTCTCGTTCAGTCTCGTTCTTATTCTTGTTCTTGTTCTTGTTCTTCTTGTTGTCTCTTTACCTTTTATGTTTATTATTATCAATATCATTCCCTTCGCTTTTTGTTTTGCGTGTTTGAGATTTTTCTAATTTTATTTCAGTTATCAGTGCAATATTCTATTGGTTATTTGGCTACGCATTTGCTTGGGGAGAAAAGAGCAATTTTTTCCTTGGCTACAGCAACTTTGCCCTCTCCGACGCACCTGAATTGACAAACTTCCACGTGCATTGGTTGTTTCAATTTACAATGGTTGCACTTTCATGTTCCATTGTTAGTGGAGCTCTTGCTGAAAGAACAAACTTCACGGTCTATATATTGTTCACTGGTATAATGTCAGGTGAATTATAAATAATTTTTGATTTATTTTTAATAACCGTGAATTGCTTATTTAATATTTGCTTTTTAAGATACATTGTATATTTAGAATATGGTCACCCCCACTCAGCCAATCACCGCACAGTATTTCAATGCTCTATATTCCATAAACTGTCTGAATTGCTGTAAGATATAGTCGTTAGTATGATCTATATGGAGCATAATTACTAATATTATAAGGCTTTTGAAACAAAGGAAAACAAAGCCTCATTTATAGTATTCTCTATATAGAGCATACTAATGAGGATATGGAGCACACGAACAAAGAAATTCTTCGTGTGTGTGACCATATTCTAAGTCAGTTAGACACTGGTCACTCGTCCATTGTGGGACATAGAGTCCCTGGAATTAGATAGAAGAAGCCTTCTATCTAATTCTCGGCACTCTATATCCCATAGCGTGTACACTAAATTCGCCTAAAACTCATTAATAATTTCATTAATTATACATCACAACCTATCATATCGTCAACATCAGTCACATGGATAGGACTTTAAAACCGGTAATACATCATCAATCTTAAAATCCCAGCGGTGGCATTTGATTGCAGTCCCAGAGGAGAGTCTAGCTCATTGTCTTTAATCTCATTAGTATTCTTTATATAAAATTCACCCTCATTAGTATACTTTATATAAAGAATACTAATAAGGGTGAGCTGTTATATGAAGATTAATAAGAAGATAAACATCTTCCCGCATACCCCCCTGCGATTAAATAATACAACGCCCTGCAATAATAAGAACACGTTATTATAGAAAAACAAAATAACTTACCCCTGCGAGTCATGTTACACATGTTCATATCCAAGTCTTGAATTTTAGAAATCTCAACAACAGTACTGCTTTGTTCCTCAGAGTCAGAAGCTTACTTTAAATTAATCTTGTTACCAGCCACTCTTCATTGACCATTTATTAACGGAACGGGTTGACTTTGACACGGCATTTCCTAACAGTTTCTTCTCTTCTTCAGCACTTTTGGGCACTAAATGTCCACTTCGGCGCCATTGCCTCGCCTATGTTCTCACGAACTATGCATGCTTTGAATAAACTCTTAACCCCCAAAAACATGCTAATTCATTGTCATTTTCTTTAGAAATTACAATACAAACATACAGTGTGTATCAAAAAAACTGAACCGGCATACAATCAATTAACATTCCTTTCAAACAATCTATTGTCACCTTGACACCTCTGAGCCACGGTGCGTAAAAAAATATGGTTTATGGTTTTATACACCTCGGATTTATCTGGAGCAGACCTCTAACAGCATCAATATTTCCCAATATTGATGAGCAAACATAAATGAGCAAACAAATATCCACGCTCGATCCCTTGAGGATTTCGTTTTTGAAGCCGTTTAATAAACTCGCGGGCTACACCTTCGTTTATTAAACAGTACATATAGTCCACTCGCAAGCGAGGGTGATAATCTCGCCACGGCAGGGATCTATTTCTCACGAAAAGTTTGTATGGTCTGGGTCCTGGGGACTGGCTGGGGAAACGAAGCTCTAGGGAGAGGGGGAAGGCGGGCGAGGAGTTATTGCGCAACGTATTTCTAGTTAACCTTGAATAGAGATATGGGAATATTACTTGAATAAAACTATGCACACAAAGCGTAAATGTGTCTACCGATGTTTTGGTTCATTGATTATAATGTAAAATTAAAGGGACATTCCACCCCTACTACGATCAAATTTTCACCTATCGATATTTTTACGAATTTATAAAACAGAGCTGCTAAATATTACTCGGTCGAAACCGTTTTGCAATTCGACGATGGTGAATATTATTTTTCTGAATCCGAATCTGGACGTCCGCCATTAATCCATCATGTTCCTGACCAGCGTAACGAAGTGACGTCAGATTCTCAATGCGAAGAGTGCACATGGCTAATTCTTCAAGTAAATCCATAGTGATCATGACAAGATCCTTTTTTAAATTCTTCGTCTGAAAGGCTGGACATTACATGTACTTCTCGAAGAAAACATGTAACCTTAAATGCAATTCAGGCGCAGCATTGAGAATCTGACGTCACAAACAATATTACCTTTTGAAATTGCAGGCTTACTTGGAACACGTTTTTAGTAATGGTGGCCTAAATAGTAGTGATCTCAGAGCTCAAAATAATACTTACTTTTTAGTTTTTTTTACATCGATGATCACTTTCGACCCTGAAATACTATTCTATATAAAGAAAATAAAAAAACGGGGGTAAATCTTCATCGTAGTACATGAGAATATGTACTAGAAATACGTATCTGCAATAACCCCTAGCCAACCTGTTCTATCAGACAAATATTTTATATTAATTATTTCAAATAATATAATTAATTATTCAATTAATATATTTTATTTATTTATTTAACTATTCAATTTATTTTACTAGGATTCGTTTACCCAGTTATTAGCCATTGGTGTTGGCATGAAAAAGGATGGCTTAGAAAAGGAGATGCCGAGACTTTTGGTGAAGGAGTCAATTTACAGGTATAGTAAAACATTTTATTATATGACAATGACGTAATTCTTCCATATAAGGGCACGAGAACAGAACAAATACCAGGCCGTATTGCATGGTAAAATCCGTGAGAAACTCGTAAAATACCCGGCCGTATTATATGCCAAACCATTCAATAAGATATAAATATATCTTATTTTTAAAGAAGCCTGTAAATTATCCTTCTTTTCGAATTTGTATTTCATATTCCTACCCTTGCCATGTTTATATTGGAGACCTTTGCAAATCACTAAATGATAATAAAAGGACGTAAAGAGTAATATAATGAAAACGCGATAAATATACGACAAACTGGTAATAAAGATTACTTCTAGAATCCTGCCAAATAGTTTTCTTTATAGCCGATTTCTGTTTGATGGTGCTGCCACCGCCATGTTTAATTTCGGGCGACTTGACCAGAAATGTGTTGCCTGTAGGTGACGTCATGTACCTACAGACAATAGACACGTAGATCTCATGTAGGCTATTAGCAAATCAAAATCGAGTAGAGTAAAAAATGCCTAATAAATATGATTTTTGGTTTAATTACCAACTGCACTTGCGCTCGAAGTACTTTAATCTATGTTTTATGTGGGAGTTATTACGCACACGTATTTCTAATTTACCTATGATTTCTTTAGACCTTCTAACCCTATCCAGACCTGACAATATCTCATACATTATTTGATAAATTATTCAATTGATACGAAATTTGTACAAGTATATGCGATGGGTATACATAAACTTATTTAACCTAGGACATCCATTCCATATTTAATTGCTTTCGCCGACGCCATTTTGATTTCATTCTGTTCTAACCAGACGTTCTCATTGGCTGTATGATATCATTTGGAGCGAAGCAGAGATGAAAAGTCCTCTTTTATGTGAATATAAATTAGCGTTTCGAGCCTCGGGCCCTCGACCTTGTGTTTATAATTCAAAAAACGATTACAAGACAGCTTCCTTCCCTATGCAAGCCATTCCCTAATTTTATATACCATATCTTAATAATAATTTACTTCATTTATATACATGTATTTTATATCTATATTTTGTAAACTTGAGTTTTTCAATTGCATGTTATTGCAATTCAAGTATTTTATTAAAATTCAATTCAATTCAATTCAGAATTTCACACAAGTTCGAGCTTCGAAAGGCTAATTTATATTCACATAATAGAATATTCATTGGCCTCCATCTTTATGAATACGGTGTATATAGACTTGTTCCAAGTCCGCCTCTTGGTTCGGTTAAAACGAGTTTAGTGGTTTGGGTTTGTTTACACCGGTTTGTTTCGAGTTTTGGTACGGTGTATACTAAATACTAACATACATCACACTTACGTTTTTATGGGCCATGGCCACAAAATCTGACATAATTATGACGTCATTACTGGTCACGATTAATTTAGATTTTAGAGCCACAGTACAGTTACCGAAATTTGTTAATAACTGTCTTATAACTATTTATAAATTTGTTAAAATAACGACGTTTTGTAGTATTGTTATACAAATTTAAATAAGGGAACACATAGTATAATTTTTCTACCAATACAGCCGATATTATTTCAGAAAAAGTCCTAAACATTTTAGAGCCGTGGCTATAATGGTTATTAAGATAGGGTTAAAACAGTTGAAGGACGAAGACTATACATCATACAATGCGTAACAATTTGCAACATAAGAGAAATTCACTTAAAGTTTGCGAATCTATAATTGTTTGTAACTTTATTTTAATCTTTATAAAACAGGATTTTGCTGGAAGTGGTGTTATTCACGTGACTGCAGGAACAATGGCGTTAGTGGGATCAGCAGTAATTGGTCCTCGATCTGGACGATTTGAGCGAGGGAAACCAGTTCCCATTGGTGGACACACTGTTCCGGTACGGATAATTCTGATTTTCATAGCCATATACTATCACTATAGTCAGTTTTTCATTGACTGTGTAATTTAACATGAACCAAACAGCATAATTAAGTAAGCTTCTGATTGCCGGTGAAACGCTTTAACCATTGAGCTACCGAGACTAAGATGGCGGCAGAGAAGGTTACAATGAGTTATATAGTTTGATTGATATATGTACTGCCTACACGCGACAGTCACTATATATCATTAATATAAATTGAAAAATCCTCAATTTTCATTGGCTATCGCAGGAGTGAAAACGCGGGGCGCGTTGTGGGCCCAGTCGGGAACTCAGAAACATTTTCCGAGGGCTTTAGATATTAATGTTTCGTCTGTCTATTCCAAGCTCCCAATATAGCACATTAAATCCATAATTTGTATTTTATAAAGGGCCTGGTAACTACCTTCTACAGCAGGGGCGGATCTAGGAATTTTTTAGTGTACGTCAAAACACGGAAGTTGCGCAATCTAGGGGGGTGCGGGGGCATGCCCCCCCGGAATTTTTTTAAAATTTGGCTCTCTGAAATGGCATTTCCTGCATTCTGACAAGATTTTTTTAGAAAAATCTTACAGTGCTAATTTGCGTTTTTATGGCCACATTTTGCGATTTATTTTTAAAAAAAATGCTTTTGCATTTTTTTTTTCAATCGTTATTGGAGAGCTTGTTTTGGACTGTTTCGCTCTGTCAGAGCTCATCATCATGCCTAGACATGGACAGCCAAGACATGGACAGCCAAGACATGGACAGACATGGACAGCCAAGGCTCCACACCTAGCCTTAGCTGCCAAATTCCTTCTCTGATTAGAAGAAATAAAGTAAATAGACCATATAAGACATTTCATGGGTACCGACTGAGAGGAGCTCACACTCACTGTGGCCTCACATCATCTTGGTCATATTAATTCTGAGTTTTCAAAAGCTTGAGTAGCTAATTAGTTTTCCTTTAACTTATCAAGCTGAAAGACACTTGATGTACTGTATGTATATAACTACCAAATAGTTTACCCCTTATCTACCCTGGGCTGTCTGGTTTTGAGGTGCCAGATACTCGCCTAAAGAGAAAGAGTTTTGAGAAGAGAAAAATAGACCATGTAGGATGTTTTATAATTGAACACATTTTTTATTAGAACATCAATTTCCAAATCGGTCGTACCTTTGGCTTTCTCTCTATAAGTAGCAATATCATACTCATGAATAAAATTTATTTGGGAAGTGCTGGTAGTGATAGTTGAACTTGTGCATGGTGAAGTGGTTGCAGAAGGAGCAGCTGTTTTGCCACTTAATTCTGACGATGGAACAAAAGCAATTTGTGTTTTTGATAGTATGGCAAGGTTTGGGGTCTGGTGTAGTTATAAAAGGAAAATACATTTTAGATTGAACCAAATTTCCACTGGAATTTTTTTAGACTGACAGGTTGGAGGAGATTTTTTGTGAAACATCCTTTTTTCTCCTCCTGTTGGCTCAGCATAAAACATGAGGGACAAAATGATTTGGTTGAAATACGTTACCTGATTCAACAATGCCTTGAAAACAAAATAGGATATGTACATCTGACATACCTGTACCTCTCAAAGGTGGACACGGTTCTACTTTACAATCAAAAAGTAATTTAAATTTCTGTTCCCCACAGTCAGGGTAATAACAAAAAATATTTCTGTTTGTAACAGAAGCCAAACCAAGAATACATAAGAAACTAGATCATGTGTTATCACAACAGTTTAAAATAGCTTCTTTTTTAACAAGCTGATTCGCAGAACAGCCAGAATCTATACTAGGAGATCTATATTTAAAAGCCAAATACAAAGTCAAAACACAATATTCCAAACCAATCGAATATTAAAGAAAAAATAAACAGTAGACTGTTCGAGAAGAGGTATTGGAATTCAATATTTAACGCTGTTGATAAGATTATTGAAGTAAAAATTGGCGATGGTTGGCTAAACACATCTCATTATCTCAATAATTATATGATGTATTATTCATAAATACTCTATAGTCGAACATATACGTCACCTATCTTATCTAATTTAAATAATTTACGCTTTTCAAGGTTACACAAGTTTTAGGAACTAAACTACTAAAGCTAAGATAGTTTCCACTCACTTTAAAGCAATACAACGTTTCTTTCCAGAACCAGATTTCGCATGCTGAGGAATATATGTCTCCGCGTCAATATCCCGATGCAATGTCTTACCAATCTGCTCAGAAAACTCTTGACCCACAAGAAAATCGCACGATTGTAGTTTCTTTGTCAAATCACAACAGATCCTCTTTAACAAATCAACGTTTTCATTCTGTAGAGCGTTCGCTACAAGTTCGAGACGCCATAATCGAAACTCAGTCTCAAGCCGAAGTTTGAATTCGAGTCAATTTACTGCTGACCAGACAGCCGAGTTAATACTTTTTCTCACTTCCGACGTACACTGCCTGCCTCGTCCCCAGTCGCTCGCGTACAAATTACGAGAGCCCAGAAATTTGAGAGGAAGGCGCGCGAGGAACGACGGGAAGGGGAGAGAGCGAGAAGCGACTGGGAAATCCTGCATCCGAAATGGCGTTCTCTGTAATGGCCACTAATTTGAGTAATCTCTATATAGAGATCAGCGAATGGGATTTGCAGCTAGAGACAGGAATTGCACCAACGCAATATTGGTCTGACAATATAAAATACTTGTCGATGACGTTTAAATTAAAGATTTATAGGTAAAATACTATAGTTCGATGACAATTTTTAAATTATTCGCGTGAACATATACGCGCTACAATTGCCAAAATACCAGTACACTTTTGCTTTATATGAATATTAATATGCTTTGTAGAGGAAATATGTAGGATATAGTAAATTATTCCAGGTCAAACACTGACAAAATATAGTTTAAATTGCATAACTATGGAGGCGTAACGTTGTCATAAAAGCTGTAAACAAGGGTGGGTGATGACTGATGTATTATATTATATTATGTTGCTATGTGCTATTACTACCGACGTACCTGAGTTTGAATGATTTCCACCTTTACAGTGTATATATCGATTATCAAATAAAATATATGCCGTTATAACGGCACTCGAGAAGCTGGTAAAACACTCGGCGGTATATCGCCGTTTAATATAAACACTCGTGCGCTGTTATTTAATACTCGAATACGATAATCACACGCGGTTTTCACCTACAAAGAGCTATTTATATAGACCAATATGGCATCGGCGTATTTCCCGTCTCTAGCTGCAAGTTTGTCAAGCGACTTCGCGTCTTCGCCATTTCCAAAGCCAATTTGCAATGTTTCGATCAAATTTGCATTGTTCGACACACGATTTCGCAGGCTCTAAAATTCTCATTTATCGCCTTCCCATCAACCCTTGTTTTTATCACCTTCCCATCAACCATTGCTGGCCCACTCCCGATTAAGAGCCTGCGGAGGAGGCAGGTACACTGCATTTACTTCCAACGTACACTGGCCAATTTTTACTGCTTTTGACCAATCAGTGCTCGTGTTTGCGGCCATTTTGCCGTACATCGGCCATTTTGCCGTACTCGAATTATCCTCAATTGTAAATGGAAGAAAGGAGGTCCCTCAATAACCCTATCATATGAACAGTTTCGTTGAGACTACATGAAGTAGACGAAGTCTTCTCAGCCGAAAATTTATATAAAATTTTTAAAAGTTTGAATATTTATTTTTCAAATTTTTAAAACATTTTTAGAAGTTTTTTTTGAAAATTAATTCATGAATAAATTAGTCTCGAAGTTTAGTGTACGTTGCTTGCCGTGTTTGACGTACCCTAAATCCGCCCCTGTTCTACAGAGGGTCTGGTAACTACCTTACGAGACGTAACTTAAGGGCGGAAGTCGCTCATCAGAGTTATTTGCTCGTGTATTCTGTTATATAGTTATTATTGAAGCGAGAAACATGTCAGATAGATGTGCTGCTTTTGGCTAGCTCATGTTAAGCCTCGGCTAGTCTTGGATGATTGTTTTGTTTACATTGGTAATTACCTTTCGATCAATAACAAAATACGTAACTTAAATAGCTAGAATATAGTAGTTTGTGGTTGTAAAAATGCTCGTAAAGCATATTGAACTGTCCAAGTTGATAACCTTTATCATTGTCCGCCATCTTGGATGTATTTTCGATATGCGTGTGACGTCACAACCGGGATAAAGAGAAATTTTTATCTAGCCATCCTCATGTCTTTATAAGTTTGAAACTCGACTTTTTAAATGTCTTCCATTTTCAACTGAACCACATCATTTTAAAAAGCATTCCGCGGAAACTCGGCTATCCTGCACAGAGTAGTTTCATCAGGTTTACCCGGGTGTGACGTCACCAACTTCCCAGTTATTTAGGCAAAGTATTACAACAAGATGGCTTATGACAAGATTGACTTTGGTCAAAATTAGTGCTGTTGTTTTGTACAAGAGTAGTTTTACTTGCTTGGATTACGTTCGTAAGCTTGTTTATTAATAAAGTCAGAAATTTGAAATTGTGATTTATTAATGTCCTTTAACAATCTTAAAATAAGCTATCCAACTTCCTTTCTTAGCTTGCCGCCTTGGGAGGATATATTTTACTTTTTGGCTTCTTGGCACTCCTAGCGGGAAACCAAGGTCATATTTCATATCCAAGTGATGCTAATAGTGTAGCCATAATTTGCATTAACGCAATATTAGCTGCATCTGCAGCAGGACTAACAGCCTTTTTCATTCGCCGCACTTGGGGATCGTGCTATGGTCACCACTCAAGTGTAATAACTTTGATTAACGGAGGTCTGACTGGAGTGGTAAGTAATATGCCTACTATAGATAAATATAATAATTACTTACATGTATATCATAAGTTCAAGTCGTATATGACTGCTTGTATCTGACGAGGAGCGAAGCGCTGAGTTGCCAATGAGCTTGTATATGACGAGAGCGAATGGAATAATTGTTTTATAATATAGGCACTCGTGCTAGTTTTAGGTAATTTTTTATGTTACCGGTTGTCAAGTAAATACCTGATTTCTTGCTCATTAACTTTAGAGATACATTTCGCCATTTTAATTTTTTTTCATTACTAATATGAGCTGTGATCGCCTGTCAGTATAAGAACACATCAGATTGCCCAAAAGCTCATATCTAGTGGATATCCATATTTATAATAATTATATTGATATAAGTCCCCTGAACGTATAGAACGTATCACTATTGAGTCGGTTGCTTTGGTTCTTCGTGGGAATATTTATCCCATTGAATCGACAATTGTCCAATTTATGGAGTCCTGCCTTAACCATTTCGAGTAGAGCACACCGCGGTAGCGGGTCCACACGAGAGGGAGAGGCAATTCCTGCAAGTAATTGTTTGATAACAAATGTTTATCAACACAGAAATTTATTACAGTTTACTTATAAAATTATATAAAGATGTGAGTATAATATTGAACGAATGCGCATGCCTATACATCACCCTATAGCCTCCCTGAGATCATTTTAAGGATACCTCTTCAATCGTGGTATAAGTCGGTTGTAATACCTCGACCACGACCTTATATAATTATGTTATAACATTTTAAAAATGTCCGCTTTTGATTGTTTCTATATAACGATTAGTTTATGAGCTTGAAATTTCTTATGAGGTGATATTCTATGATTTTATAATTTATACAGGTCTCTGTTAGCGCTGGAGGCAACACCATGCACTCTTACGCTGCTTTTTGTGTTGGATTTATTGCTGGGGCCACGTATATTGCTTGGGATATTGTACTTCTCCATATGAAAGTTGACGACCCTGTCACTGCAACTTCAGGTAAAAATATTCACTTATAGGTTTAAGATTTTTAATACACTTAAGGTGGAATGCTACGAAAGAACAGAGAAAAAATAATTTGGACTTATAGTTTGAACACATAATTTGTAGTACCATGATTACAATCATTGAGATAAATTCTTGGACATTATTTTCATCATAAATGGTCTTTTAAAAATGTGTTCTACTAAACTTTGGAACAAGAAGTCATATAGTGCCTCCCATTAAAAACAGTACGATTGCATAAACCGAGAACGTGCCACTCAGCCTCTGCAAAGATAATATAAACAATTATTGGATGCGGCTGAACATGATAACATTGACCGAGGTGACGAGCAGACGAGGTCTAATATTGACTGTGACATGTCGTCAGTCGTCACTGTTGTCTTCATCGTCACTGTTGTCTTCGTCAATAGAAGCAGATACTGCATATATGCAAGCCATTAATCAGTTATTTGGAATTTTCGCGCGCTTTGAGGTAGTGGCGGAAATGACGCCACAGCTGCCGAACTACATTCGCAATAACGAGACATGATCAATTCAAAGATCTTTTCTGACGCGCGCTGCTCGCATACGCTCTGTGTAAAAACCGATTAACTCAGACTAAAAACCGATTAACTCACAGCGGACACATACTGTGGAATTAACCGCGCGCTATATTTCGAATATCTTTGGTTATATTCTACCGTATTTAAAAATTCGAGTATCTATATATTCGCAATAACGATACATATTCAATTATCCCATCTTTTCTGACGCGCGCTGCTCGCATACGCTCTGTGCAAAAACGCGTTAACTCACACATGACACATACTGTGAAATTAACAGGCACTCAACGTAGCCAGTTATCATAGTTTTTGAATATCTGTGGTTATATTCTACATTTCAAGGCGGCGCATCATAAAAGATGGCACAATTGAAAATATCTCGTTTTCTAAAATATATCGATACTTGAATATTAAAAAACGACCCAACGTACCGGACATTTGTTTGAAAAATATGTATAGGTTAACTATAGTAAGTGGCAGTGAGTGCCTGTTAATTTCCCAATATATGTCTGGTGTGAGTTAACCGGTTTTGCACAGAGCGTATGCGAGCACGCGCGTGATAAAAGATCGTAGAATTGAATATTTCTCGTTCTTCGAATGTATAGGCAATCGAAAAATACGATAGAATATAACCAAAGATATTCCAAAATCTGTGTTTGCTGACCTTGGCAGTCCGTGTTAATTTCTGTTGTCACGCTACCGTGCGTTCAATCACTGCATTATATACGTGCGAATATAGAGAAATATAGAGAAACATCGATATTGCGAATATAGAAAACATCGATTTTCAAAAATGATGCAATTTATCGCTGCATTTTGCGAAAACGTGTGTAGGCATACGTGTTAATTTCATATGTGGTCAGACCGAGTTTACAGATTTAAATTAGAAGCGTAATTCAATGCGGCGCATATTTTGCCCAATATTCTAAACTTTTCTGCCGGTCAGTCTTTTTACGTTATTTTTAAGTGTTGAAGAAAATATATATGCTTGTAACTGTTAACTCATACTCATGCAGAGACCCAGTGAATTGAGATGTTTATCGTCCAAATATGAATAATACCCCGCGCCTGATCTAATTGGTTTTGAAAATTCCTTGCTGATTTCTGTGGAAACGCTGTTCTTGAACTTTCGAAATTCAAAAGTTCTCCGTTGCCTGTTGAATTAATAATTACAGATAATGTAAACACTACCTTTTCCGATAGTTTCTCGTAGAAAATGGTAAGGCCGTCTTTTTGTATTTTCGAGGGGCTCCTAAAGCAAGAAAATGCATTGTTTTTGGAAATGTTCCGTGACAGAGATTTTCACGTTTAGAATGTGCGTTTGTGGGTGAAGATAGAACGATCACTTACCGATGTATCCTTTGGAAAACGGATTTTAGAAAGCGCTGTAGTGTATGAACTATCGATGTAGATTCTGTGAGTAACGTATAGGAAATGTGCGTTTTTGAACCGAGGATGTAAATTAACGAGGTGCATGGCATTTCACTGATTGGTTTAGTAGTGACACTTCATTGGCCGTTGTCTCAGACGCCGGTAATAAATTGGTTTCTATTGTATATATTTTCGAATATTTTGGCGTTACGAGACATGTTCAATTCAAAGATCTTTTCTGACGCGCGCTGCTCAAATACGCTCTGTGTAAAAACCGATTAACTCAGACTAAAAACCGATTAACTCACAGCGGACACATACTGTGGAATTAACCGCGCGCTATATTTCGAATATCTTTGATCTTTTTATCAAAATATAGGCTATAGGTGTTAATTTCATAAAATGCGACCAGCCTCATAAAAGATATCACAATTGAAAATATCTGTTTTTAGCAATATACAGATTGTTGAATATTAAAAAAACGACCCAACGTAGCCGGAGATTTGTTTGTAAAATATGTATAGGTCAACTATAGTAAGTGGCAGTGACTGTGAGTGCCTGTTAATTTCACAGTATGTGTCTGGTCTGAGTTAACCGGTTTTGCACAGAGCGTATGCGAGCGGCGCGCGTAAGAAAAGATCTGATAATTGAACATTTGTCGTATTTCAAACGTATAGATACTCGAATTTTCAAATACGATAAAATATAACCAAAGATATTCCAAAATGTGTGTTTGTTGATCACTTGGCAGTCCGTGTTAATTTCTGTTGCCAATTGTGGAGTGCGGTATATATCATCTATCAACAGCCGCTAGTTAAGCAAGATAATAATATTTGTACTTGGCAAAGTGGTAATGGTAAATAACGCTGGCGTGCATGCAGTCTCTACTACCATGGCTAACCTGCAAGCCATTAATCAGTTATTTGGAATTTTCGCGCGCTTTGAGGTAGTGGCGGAAATGACGCCACAGCTGCCGAACATTGAGAATTAACTGTATTTTTTTTTTTTGAGGTCCGTAACTCGTCCGTAATCAGAGTCCGTAACTAAAATAGAGCCTTTTGATTGGCTGAGTACGAGGTCCGTGTCACACCAGTACGGACCTCTCGCAACTTTTCAAGCCAAAAAATTGCAATTTTTTTTACTTTGCTCGAAAAAAATAAACACGTTATTTACCGTTTTGGTCGGTCCGTACTCGAAAAATATTTTCCCTCAGTCTCAGAAGCGGCCCTCGACCTACGGACCTCCCAGCCGGTAAATAACATATATATATTGACCAATAAGGAACGAGAATGAAGTTTGAATGTATAATCACGAATAGTATTGGATCAATAATTCTGTCAAAATATATTTAGAGATTGGATGACTGTATTTTAGTGTGGGAACATGCCTCCTTATAATGCAACTTCTGGTGGATTGAACCGCATTCGACCCAGTTTAGCATCGTTATAACTTAAATTTTCTCATTATTTCGTCGTCTTTCCGTTTTCTCTTTGGTATTGTTAATGTTTCATTTAGAAAGAAGTGATAAAATAAGGCCTGATTAAAGCTATTTTGACTTTGATATCATTTTCATTAGAAATTATTAAATATTTTTGAATTAAGAAATGCCAGGCACGCAAAAATAATTTGCAATTCGCGCCACCCACAGGAAACTTGCCCTGCTCACGCACATCAAATAAGATAACCGTCACTTTTTCAAAAACCAGGTTTACTGTTGCTTAATCCACCATTTTTCCAAATTTCAATTTTCACATGCCCGTTCCTTTTTATAATAGTTCCATCTTTCAGACCAGGATATTTGGCCACTTGAATGTTTCGTAAAACAAATTGTAGTGTATTTGTAGAAATTTAGTGCATAACACGCCCTCTTCACTTTTGGTTAAATAGTACTATAGATGATTGCGAAGTGAACATAGATGGCTATGAAATATTGCGTAAAGATAGAAATGATCGTAGGGGTGGTGGAGTTGCGATATATGTTCGAAACTCCATTAACTACAAATTACGATCAGATTTAATGGCGGACAATCTTGAGATGTTGGTAATTGAAATTTCAAAACCAAAATCCAAGTCATTTCTGATTAATACATGGTATAGACCACCAGATACACTCTTGGGAGTTTTGGAAGATTATGAAAAATGTTTGCAAATTATGGACTTAGAAAACTTAGAAATTATTAGTACAGGAGACTTTAATTGTGACTGGTTGTGTAAACATGAAAATATACAGACCAGAAAATTAGCAGAGCTTACTGAAACATTACAATTTGAACAAATTATTAAGGAATCAACCCGCATAACGGAAAACTCGTCGACACTTATCGACTTGTTATTTTCAAATCGACCTAATAACATAATAAAATCCGGTGTCGACCATGTTGGAATTAGTGACCATAGTCTCATCTATGTTCACAGGAAGATATCAATTCCTCATAATAAACCAAAGGTAATTCTTACAAGACAATACAAACATTATAATGCTGAAAATTTTAGGCATGACTTAGGTGTAATTTTACAGGAGCAATTAGATATGTCTGATCCAAATATACTTTGGAATGATTGGAAAACAAAATTTCTAGCTATAGCAGATGCGCATGCTCCACTGGTAACAAGGAAAGTTAGAAGCGAATATGCGCCATGGCTTACTAATGAGATTAAGAATAAAATCTATCTCAGGGATTCCTTAAAGAAAAGAGCTGTTAAGACAGGATCTAGTAGGACTCATGAAGAATATAAAAAAACTAGAAATGAAGTAAACAAGTTAGTCAAAAACACAAAAGCAAATTATTTCAAATGTGCCCTAAATCAATGTAACAAAAATCCTCGTGATATGTGGAAAACTATCAGTAAGTTAACTAATAAGAAATCAAAAACCACAAAAATCACTGAATTAATTGTTAATGAGGCATCAATTACAGATCCAGCTGCAATATCAGATGCACTAAATACATATTTCAGTGATATTGGACCTCTTTTGGCAAATCAGCTACATGAGGGCAATGTGACTCCAGATAGTTATATTGCCCCATGTGCTACTAAATTCGAACTTAGCCGGATTTCATCACATGAAATGTATATGATATTATTAAAAAGTAAGACATCCAAAGCAACCGGATACGACCTTATACCACCGAAATTAGTGAAAGATTCTGCTGATATTGTGGCTGAGTCTCTTACAAATATTTTTAATAGATCATGCGAAGCTGGTATCTTTCCTGACGACCTTAAAGTGGCATGTGTATCTCCTATACATAAGGAAGGTAGCAAAACTGAGAGTTCGAATTATCGTCCAATATCCGTTCTTTCTGTAATTGCTAAAACCTTCGAAAAATTGATATCGATACAATTGACTCACTACCTTGAGTCAAATAAATTGCTATCAGAATGTCAGGCGGGATTCAGAAAAAAAAGCTCTACACAAACAGCATTGTTGAATGCCACTAATAAATGGTATTTTAATATGGACAAAGGTCATCTGAATGGTATTATATTCCTTGACTTAAAAAAAGCCTTTGACTGTGTAGATCATGACATTTTGATAAGGAAGTTAGCACTGTACGGAATAGAAGGAATCACGTTAAATTTGTTTCGCTCATATTTAAGTAATAGAATCCAGATGTGCAAAGTAGATGGAACAATCTCGCAAAAGAAAGGTATTCGTTGTGGTGTACCACAAGGCTCAAATTTAGGGCCACTTTTATTTCTTATTTATATAAATGATTTACCGAACTGCCTGAGACGATCAAGCGCTAGTATGTTTGCAGACGATACAAATTTGACGACTGATGGCTCTTCTATATCCGATGTGCAAGCAAATTTGAATGAAGATCTAGAACACGTACATCAATGGTTGCTAGCAAATAAGCTTACTTTAAATAAGAAAAAAACAGAATATATGATTGTAGGATCCAGACAAAGACTAAACAACATCAACAATGACCCAAATATTGAACTTGGCGAAACCAACATAAAACGTGTTAGTGAAACTAAAACACTTGGTATCATTGTTGATGAACAATTAAAATGGAAATCACATATAGGGACTGTTGTGACGAAAGTTTTCTAAAGGAATAGGAATGATTAGACGTATGAAGGACTTTGTACCAAAAAATACACTGATTTCGGTTTACAATGCAATAGTTTTGCCACACTTTGACTATTGTAGCCTGGTTTGGGATACTTGCGAAAATTATTTGCAAGAAAAGCTACAAAAAATGCAAAACAGAGCTGCAAGAGTCATTACTGGTAAAACATATGATGTTAGATCTGTTGAAATATTAAGTGAACTAAATTGGAAATCATTGGTAGAAAGACGAAATGAAAATAAAGCTGTTTTCATGTACAAAATAAGAAAAGGAGAATGCCCAGAAAGCATTTCCAATGTATTCAATGTAACGAACAATCAACAATACAGTCTTCGCAGTAATAATTTAGATTATGCATTGGAAAAACCTAGAACAAATTTTCTTAAAAAAAGCATAAGCTATAGCGGTGCAAAACTGTGGAATGAGTTACCAAATCGTCTTAAAGATAATATCTCTTTAAACAAGTTCAGGGCTCAAATCAGAGACGGAAACACGTAACATTTTTTATTTTTTATTTTTTTGTGTAAATAGTGTTAGTATATTTTCGTGTATTTTTTTAGTAGTACGGCTCCTTGGAAAACAGACTATTTAAGACTGAAGGACTACCGTATGTAAATAAGATTAAATAATAATAATTCACACATTCGTACTAGTCTTAAAATACGATGTTCCTTTAGTTCATCTAGGTGGTGGCATGTGGGGACTAATATCTGCTCCTTTATTCAACAAATATGATGGGATCCTCTATGTTGGAGACAAGCTCAGTTTTAAGTTGCTTGGTTGGAATCTCGTTGCTGGGTTTACCATCATTGCGTGGACAGCGTTGTTTTCCTCTATTTTATTTCTATCGCTGAGGTTTTTCAAGAAGCTCAAAGTCACACCGGAAGTTGAATTAAAAGGTAGGTGTAGGATATATTGAAATCAATATTTGGAATTATTTATTTAAACATCTCAGTGTATGTATCTACAAAGAAACCACTGCTAATATGTGTCCTCTAAAAATAAGAATAAAATAACAAACAAACAAAGTACAATGAAAAGAATACTTCAATATGAATACAAATGTCCAGCAAATTGCACGAAATATCAACATTAATATTAAAAATATCAATATTAATAACATTACGAAATATCAATAATAAAAAAACATATATAAGAAGAATTAAAAACATTTATTTATTTTAATACTTATAATTATGTCATCTTACCTGTAATTTAATAGTCTATAGTCTAAGTTATATAGACGTATAGTATAAATTATATAGTATATACCTGTAGTATATAGTAAATTCCCGTGCTGGCTGTCGCGCGTGCACCATTTCTCCATGTAGTCAGAAGCAGTGTTATATTAAATCTATATTATAATCCGTGAATGCTTATTTCGAATAAAACCTCTTCAACCAAACTATTTCTTTTCAGGTCTAGATATTGGAAAGCATGGAGAACCAGCCTATCCAATTGGAGCATATGCAGATAACCCTTACCAATTTTCGCACACAGTTATGCCCAAGCCAGTGTTAGTTAATGACAGAACTAACCCAGCTTTCAATAACTTGGAATCGTCAACGAGGAGCATTAATTGCAGCGAGTCACGTGGACTTCAAAGTTCGTTGAACGATGGAGCGACATCCTCTGTTGGATAAGATCTTGGAAATGTGATCATACTATATGGGCATGGTAGTTCATTTTAATTAATGTGTCCTTTTCTTTTTTCTCAAACAATTTCAATAAGCTTGTTTGGTACTAGACATAAGTAATATAAGAACACCGTCGCTAAACTGGGTTTTAAGACATTGAGGTTGCCGTCTAAGCTACGTTACAAGCCAAGCTTAGCGATTCGTGAATGATGTCTGCAACATTTTCATCCATATTGCTGAACTTAGATAATGTGCATAAAGTAATGTGCATAATTATAAATGTAATATGACGAGTTATAAATGCTGTGCGTCGTATGGATAAATAATGATGATTTAAAGGAACACTGTAGTGAAACGCGCATGTCTGAAGCTTTTATATGTAAGACTGCAGGCAATGCTGATTTAATAAGAAACCCATGAAAAGGTGCTTTAGAAAACAAATAGGATATAATCTATCAGACCTCCCTGTAAGAAAACGAGAGTTAGATACTGAGAACGGAGGCTCTTAGCCAGATACATGATGTATGCATGTGGCTAAGAGCCGACGTTCGAGGTATCTAACTGATTTAGTTCAAATTTTAAAAGGTCAACGTTTTCTCTAGGGGAAAAGTTTTTGTAGGTAGACATTTAAAGAAGTGAGCAGGTCAAGGCTGAGCAATTGAATTGAATAGATAATTAAAAACTCACGGGATGTATATGGATACACTGTAAAAACAGATTGGTTGAAACAACCAATTTGATAGGTTGTCTCATAGACTATTTAAATTTAACCAATTTGGTTAAAATAACCATTAGTTTGGTTGTTTCAACCAATACATTTGGTTGTTTCAACCCATAAACAAATGGTCAATTGATGAGTCTGAGACAACCGAAGAAATTGGTTGTTTTAACCAATCTGTTTTTACAGTGTACAGCCCTGGGTTGTATACATATACACTCCGTTAATTTTTAATTATCTATTGAATTTAATTCATCAACAATGCGTTTCTCTGGAGACTGTTCAAATCCCCCCAAGCTTTAGGGATATATAATAAAGAACAAAGAAAACCGACTAAAATTTGAACTAGTATGTTATTTACCGGATAGGAAGTCCGTACAGAAAAATATTTACTTGAGGTTTCTAAAACTACCCGAGGCCATAGGCCGAGGGTCGTTTGTGAGACCGACCAAAACGGTAAATAATAATAAGGAAAAAGACTTGAGTTACTTGGGTTCAGTATAACTGCATTATTTGAATAAGGAAAGATAACAAACCAGAATAATTTAGTTTTTTTTTAATAATAAAATTATTCATCTTAATTGAATCAAATTATGTGTTAGTTTTCCATTTTCCAGTTAAAAATAAAGCAAAATTACGATAAAAATTTCAGAATTTAAGATTCCGTGATCGTGGTCAGATATCGCAAAAAAACGCCCGCTCAGGCAGCCAATCAAATTGCAGGAATGCCTAGGATTCCGTGTGCTAACGAATAATAAAAAACATTTACTATTTCGAGTTTCCTAAACTTTGACGAGTGTTTCTTGTACTGAAACATGGAAAAAATAATATTTTTAAAACGTAGAATATTTAAGGCTCATCATAGTCAATCGAGATATGGTCTCAGGAAACTCGGCAAACTTCAAAGCGACTATAATGAGCTACGTTTTGATGTTGAATCGTACCTTATACCGTGCACATCCTTTGTTTTAGGTTTATTAATATCTAAACAACACGGTTGAGCGATTAAACCCAAACGATTATATTGGATAATTGCTTCATTATACTAAAATACAATAGGTTCAGTGACCGTGCACCGTGCACAAAATTGCATAAAGACTTTAGCTGAGTTTCCAGACCATATCTCGATTGACTATGGCGCCACTCCTATCCTTGGAATTAACCACTTACCCCAGTCAGAGCTGGTCCCAATTTTATTCTAAAGAGCATGCATTTTGTATTGTTGGGAATGCAAAAATAAATTATATACTCAGACAAACACGAATATTGACGTCATATGCGCACTTTGTTATTGAATTTGCACTGATCTCTAAATAAAGACTGGATCGAGCAACTATTGTTTAGATGTTGCAAAAAAATGAAGCCAAGCATATTTCGCGGCTGCCATCTTGAATGAACCACGCTATATATAGTTTTATTGTAGGTGACAGAGACCATCTGTATCTGGTCTTTTAAGATGCTAAAATGAATCAGTTGTCGAAGGTTTTCCCGTAATTTAGAACACAAACCACGGCTCCATTACAATAATAATGAAGTCGGGATTAGCGCTTGGCGGCCATATTGGAGTGACCACGCGCTAATTTCGGCT
Source organism: Chrysogorgia sp. JL179-B06 (assembly GCA_035772405.1). Classification (NCBI taxonomy): domain Eukaryota; kingdom Metazoa; phylum Cnidaria; class Anthozoa; order Scleralcyonacea; family Chrysogorgiidae; genus Chrysogorgia; species Chrysogorgia sp. JL179-B06. Next base: position 506,342 of record JAYKKM010000051.1, on the reverse strand, counting down.
TCATAGTTACTGTTGTGGAGCCATAGTTTGTGTTCTATATTATGGACAACTGATTCATTTTAACATCTTAATAGATCAGAGATAGATAGTCTGTCTATACTAAGTTTTAGTATAATGTGGTCCCAAAAGATGGTTGCCACGAGCTACTTCCGGCTTCTTTTTCTGAACAATAGTTGCTCGATCCAGTCTTTATTGATTGATTAGTAAATATCCGTCACTGGAAAAATATCAGAAATTGCAGTACAAACTATTTCGGGTGTTAACCTCCCGAAGTGTTCTTTGTATACGAATTGAAATTTCTGACAACATCTTCGTGCAATTTATCCTACTGCTTGCAACAACATCCAAGCATAGACCCAAGCAACGCTTCACTTCTTTATTTTAATACCACATTCTTTTGCTTGTTCTTTAAATAATCTTTTAGCAAACTTATATAATTCTATATCAGCTATGTTAGCGTTGATGATTTTCTTCATAACAATATCAGTAATAGGCCTCTTCTTCACGCCCCTTGTTACAAACTTCTTTTCTAAAGGCCCAGGACTTTTAAGTACAAACCCTGGAAGGCGCTTTTCTAATACCTGGATAAACTCCTCCACATTTTCTAAGACCCCAACACTCGCATAATAATGTTCCATGTTGTATTTGGCTAGTTCCAATGCCTTACTACTCCCATTTTTGCAGAACGTCTTGGGTCCGCAGAAAAATCTAGTCATGTGATCCCACTCACATCCTTCGTGCTGCTTATCCAGGCATTCTTCGAGAGTTTCATTAAAATGACCCAACTGTTTTAGCTTTTTTAACTTTTTGGCCCAACGAAGAGGACTCCGTGCATAATAATAATTCGAAATATAACGTTCCACTGGCTCACGTAATAAGTTGATATACGTGTAATTTATGGGTACGTGAAGATCGCGTCGAAAATAGAAATGAGCAACGATGAAAAGACCCTTAGTTCTTTTTTGGTGACTTTTGTTTCTTTGTTTGCGATACTTGGCATGCTTCTGAATGCGTGATATAATTGGGTGTGATATGCTTTCGCTTGACCATTCCTCTGTTAGATCTGAAAATAAAAAGGAATCAAATGAACCAGACAAAAAATTCAGGGGGTATTTACAAATGTTGCAGACACTATGTATATACCCAAAATTCAACTCTAAGTATTGTTTAAAACACTAGCATCAGTGTTTTATTAGGTTTAAACACGAGGAGATAGGCAACTATTTCAGTGATTCAAGCCATTTTCGCAGAGAAAATCGACGAAAAAGTTTATGTAAATCAGGACGAATCTTTATCACATATAAAGACAGTCATGATTTTCTTTTGTGTTTTCATCATGAATTATTAATGACGTTTTTAATGTCTAACAATTATACCATGAGCTCGAGTCGTATACATCTAAATGAATTAACGTTGTTTTCGACAAAGCTAAAAGGTCAAAGCCAAGCGCGAAAAGTACGATAATATCGACAAGTTTTAATTTAGTTGTGTCGAAATTCTCCCTTGAAAATTGAAATGCCAAGAGCTAAAAGTTTGAAGGAAATCGTACGTTTCGCGCTTTGCTTTGACCTTTTAGCTTTGGCCTTTTAGCTTTGTCGAGGACAACGTTAATTCATTTAGTCGTATATATAAGTTCATACAGTAGTCAACGAGGCGCGAGGCCTCCCTTTAGTAAACGGTATTTGCCATCTTAAACAATGACCCGATCAACCTCGGAATCTTGTTTTGAAAATACCCTGGGTGAAACGAAACTCGACAGTGCCTACTCTGGTATTAAGGTTGCGACACACGAGGGCGACAAATCGTGGGACAAATCCAACCTCGCGTACACAGGGTCTTATCTCCGCTCCCCACAAATCCCGTTGTATGTTGTCGCGGGGACAATATATTTATATCACTCAGCGGCTCCCCATCCCGAACTATCACGCGCAACCCCTCACTTAATTAATATATCAAGCACGTTTATGAAATGGAAAACTGCGGCGCTGAGTTGAGTATGAGTTCTTATTATATGGCTAATAAAGATGGCGCACGCTGATTGGTTCGTGAGAGGTCCGGAAAAAAGCGTATTCCCTCCCGGCGCTGTGAGAGGGCAATACGCCTTTTTCCGGACCGGTAAGTTTTGGCGGGAAAATTTCTGAGTTGATTTAGATGAAAATAAAAGAGGATTTAAGTATGTTCGTTGAAAAAGTTCGAACAATAACACGTCCTGGAACATTAGTGCTGCTTTTCTTGAAAGCTGTTTATCTATAAGTAAAGAAAATGAATGCCTGGCTAACGACCAGTAACGCGTGTAAACATGAACCGAAATCAACAAGCTCAGAGGTAGCGTTAAAAACAGAAAACAAAATGAACCAAAAGCCATATAATAAATGTCTTATTAACCTCGTTTGCTTGGTCTGTACAGTAAAGTATTTGCCTTCGGTTTTTTCGCATGCACAGACCAAATGATTTAATTTCACGTCTTAATTCGGCACGACTTAAACCTATACGGAGAGGTAAACATGGTATTCAAAATAGACTTCAAAACAGTTAATAATGATCCTGGAAACTTTTTGGAAGTTATAATTGTGAATCAATGCAATAAATATAGTCAGTTGTGTATAGTTTCTTTTACTGAAGATTATATGTGCATGTCCAGCCTTTCACAATTCTGATATAGAACTAATCCAACATAACCCTACACGATATAACTGTAACGAGATATTTCTATGGGGACGAGTTGTAGGCACAAGAGGCAAGAAAAAAACATGGCAACGGACAGAGATGGCTAAGCTGGAGGAGAAGGGACTCTCATTCAGTGGCGTCGCCAGAACTGGAGAAGTGGGGGATAAAATGATGACGTCATTGCAGACATCGCTAAAACTTGGTGAAATGGCTTGGAAACCAGGCAGAATAGCTTCCACCTAATTTAATGGTTATTATTATTATTATTATTATTATTATTATTATTATTATTATTATTATTATTATTAATATTATTAGTGCGCAGTTTGACTACATCTAACACGTTTGCAATTCAATTTGCTATACAATCATGTCGTTACCTGTTTTGAACTTAAAATCCAGTGTTTCGCTGCAAGTTTTAAAATATTGTGACATGGTAGTACTTCCTGTCTTGAATATTCTATTATACAGCACAATTTGTGGATACAATGACTGGCAGCCAGGCTTAATAATCATGATCTTTGACCTAGATCAAACCAATAAACAAATTACAAATATTCATTAAGAGTTATCATACAAGACTAATAAGTAGCTATAGCTTAGTTACCGAAACCGAGGTAACTACGCTGGTTATTACTTACTTACTTTATTCATGATATAGATGATAATCGTCGTTATTAACAAAAATTTACTCTTCTACATGTAGTTTTAGAGCGAATTAGTAGGTCATTTAATATGCAAGGTAACCTATATATAAATAACTAACCTATATATTAACCTATATATAAATAACTAACCTATATATTAACCGTGGCATATCAAAGATAAACGACGCATGAATAAACTAATTAACGATATTTACCTGAATTAAATTACAAGGTCGATTTTAAATAGAACAAGACGCCCGCTAGGCGGTAACTCGGGCTACTTTAGCCTGCGCAGGGAACTATGATGCAATCGCACCAGCCTCGCAAAGCTTGTCGGTATAGGGTGAAACTGCTGAGTCGGAAGGGTTAGATGGATGAGTCTGTGGAACCTTTTCCGAAGATGGCGCCCAGTACGTCACTGTCGGCTCAGTGTCGGCTTCGGAAGCCAACAGTGCAACCGTAACGATAACCCTAACCAATCCTAACGATATAATCCTAACCAACCCTAACCAACCCTAACGATAACCCTAACCAACCATAACTGACCATAACCCTAACAAACCCTAATCCTAACTCTAACCCAGACTGAAGCCGACTGAGCGCCAACTTCGGAAAAGGTCCCACAGAATATTAATATCTAACCTTTTCCTGGTGAGTCAGCCATTATCGCGAAAGGCTGCCGAATCCTAGTAGACTCCGTGCTACCACATACCACAAGTAGCCCGAGTAACAAGACCGGGGTTTTTATGACAAACATCAGTTATACAATGGCAAAACCTAGTTAGCGGAATCAATCTATAGCACTGCAAGGCAACATCGTAAAGAAATTCATTCAAGTATTGTTAGATAGCGTCATGCATGCTGTACATAACATTTGCATTATCCCAGCAATATGTTTCTAAAAATAGCAATATATTTAAGGCACAAAAAAACTTGTCGCGTGCAATATGGCTTGGCGCAGTTGACGGTCTTAACGCAGTTTTTCTGCAATTTGATTGGTTCCTGAGCGGTCTTTAAATGTGACGAAGACCGAGGGCGAAGCCCAAGGCATGTTCTCTAGGGAAGAACATGTTGTTGTTTGATGTTCTCTAGGGAAGAACATGTTGTTGTGTGATGTTCTCTAGGGAAGAACATGTTGTTGTGTGATGTTCTCTAGGGAAGAACATGTTGTTGTGTGATGTTCTCTAGGGAAGAACATGTTGTTGTGTGATGTTCTCTAGGGAAGAACATGTTGTTGTGTGATGTTCTCTAGGGAAGAACATGTTGTTGTGTGATGTTCTCTAGGGAAGAACATGTTGCTGTGTGATGTTCTCTAGGGAAGAACATGTTGTTGTGTGATGTTCTCTAGGGAAGAACATGTTGTTGTGTGACGTTCTCTAGAGAAGAACATGTTGTTGTGTGATGTTATCTAGGGAAGAACAGGTTGTTGTGTGACATTCTCTAGGGAAGAACATGTTGTTGTTTGTTATGATGAGTTGTGTGCAGTGATTATGATTTATTGTTAACTTGTATCCTTTGGGGACATAGTTCTGATTACAATGAAATCGTTACTGTGTGTTTATGCGTATGTTTTTCTCGAATAAGGTTTAAATGATTGAATTTAGCAGGGTTTTATTTAGGGATATTATTATTTTAGGTAATAACGTAGTAGGAGGTTATTATTTTAAAGGACATTGGCAACAAAAATTAAGTTTGTCTAATATGAAAGAACTCGTAAAATGATAGAGCAACATCTTTTACAACTTTTCCGTATTTTACTTCGTTTTTGAAATATTTCAGTTTGTTTGATATGTAAATGAGATGGTCTCTGACGTCAGGTGTGGGGTAGAGAATTTTCACTCATTAAAATATTAGTTATAACTTCATGTTTGTTCCACAAATTTACTTGAACATGTGCGTATAATAACTCCTCATGATAATGAACGTTGTAAACTTAGCAATCACTGAGATATAAGACATTTTTTAATGAGTGAAAATTCTCTACCCCACACCTGACGTCAGAGACAATCTCATTTACATATCAAACAAACTGAAATATTTCAAAAACGAAGAAAAATACGGAAAAGTTGTAAAAGGTGTTACTCTATCATTTTACGAGTTCTTTAATATCAGACAAACTTAATTTTTGTTGCCAAAAAACCCAGTTTTCAAACCGACCTGTCCTTTCCCCCGGGACTAATAAAAAACCACCGCCTCATGCATGAGGTGACAAATAGCTTAAATTATTAAGCAACACTTGTTTAAATGCATATTTAAAAGATGCTAAAGATTCACATATTTCAACATTGAAAAAAGGTAATAAAAGAGTATAAACATGAAACTTTGCCCTGTGAATTCAATCTTACCTGTTGTTTTGGGTATGCTTTGGGTCCAAGTTTATTGTAGAATTATGAATCTTATGAATGTTATGAATTATTGTCGAATTATCAAACTGCAATTGTTTGGAACCCATCATGCTATTATTAGCAAGATCCAATTCCTTTTGCTCTAATACCGGTGTCGTATTTTTCGAGCCGTCTTTCTTGTTTATCGATGGAGGGGTTGCCATGATTATACTGCTGTTTATTATGTCACTTTGTTTATTGGTAGCATATGAAGAATTTTTTAAAAATCTCAATAGTCCATGAGATAGCATAAGGCTTGATAGAAAACTCTTTTTGTTTTTTTCTTTCATCTGGAAAAAATAGTCCCACGGATATTTCACTAGAAAGTATAATATAGAAACATTATTACTGAGCTAAATAAAAACTAATTTAACTTATTTAAATAAACTAATTTAAAGGATGAGTGTCCAGCTAATGCTTTGCGCGCTCACAAGCTTGCTCGCGGCCATTGTTTGGGCCACGAAATTGAACAAGTAAACCAATCCTTCGATATCTGAGCAATCCTTGCCGTAAATTACTCAAATTGTGTTTTTCGTAAGAGCAGAGATAATGTAGTAAGTTATTATTGTCATATTTAGTTTTATAGTATTTGATTACACTCGGTGGGCCGTGGAATTGTATTTTGAGACAGGTATCCGTCGCTCGTTGTTTGCCGTTTGATGCGTGAATTTCAAAGTTTCCTTCAAGACGCGCAGTTTCCTGGCAAAGCCAATAGTATACGATCCTTATATTCCATATATTCTATGAGTATAGGAACAGATATTATGCTAGAAACGAACGCTCACTGCTGTAAATCATTGCCGTTGTATTGGACAAGGCCATTGTAATCGAAGCCGTTGAGAATAGAACAGACGACGGCACGAAGAGTGCGGTTCACAATATTCGACAAACTCTGAGTCAGATATCACTACAAACTGATTTAAATTACTTTTAACAGCTTATTATGTCGTAAGATAATAAATAACCAAACAACAAGAAAACGTAATAAACCGAAGTAGTTAGAAGCCAGTTTCCCAAATCAAAACAATAGCGTTAAACACAAGCGCGCAAAGCATTAGCTGGACACTCTGCCCCTCTGATCAAATTTTTGGTATCCCGAATTTTTACATATTTTTAAAGAGCATGGTGTAACTTACCAAATTTCAAGCAATTGCGAGCATAGGAAGTCGCCTTTTCAGACTGTTTTATACGAAATTATACGACCGCCATTATTCGAACATGTTCCGGACGCTTAGGTTGCGATTAGAGGAAGTGACGTCAAAGACTCAACACGTGGCTAGTTGTGTATGAATCACTGATCTCAAAAATAGGACTGCATTGAGCTTTCAGTATCTGATGAGCTGTTTTGAAGCTTGCATATTTGCACAATGTAAATTGACGAAGAGATCATTAGAAGCTCCCATTTTGCAAGCAAATCAAACTGTGACGCTCGCGAAATAGGTTTAGTGCCTGGCCAATATATATAGTTTATTTGTTAACATTAAATGCATAAAATCTTGAACCTAATTTGGCGTCAAATTAAATCTGTCGCAGTAAATCTGTAGGTAGGCCATGAATCGTTTTATCCAGTAATTTGAAAAATGTTTTCTGGTCCTCTTTATAGTAAAATTATTTATTTTGTCGACGGTAAAATCACATAATCCAACAAAAACCTCATAGGATCCTCAGTTGGTCCCTTAGTAATGGCGGACTTCCGGCTTCATTTTTTGAACAATAGTTGCTCGATCCAGTCTTCTTTCGAGATCAGTGGTGTCAATATAAAGCTACTTGGGGAAAACTTTCTATTGTAACTTGTCGTATAATTTCCAGAAAGCTTTGTCACGTGTTGAGTCTCATACTCTGCTGTGAAATCGCGGGCTCGTCTGGAACAAGTTTTGAGCAATGGCGGACAAAATTTGGGCGACTTTGGAGGTTAAATTTCTTGTGATAAAATGTTTGTTGTTCATTTTTTTGGAAATGCGAAACATTTCTGTAACAAAAAGTTCCAGGAAACATAACTGTGAAATTTTGTCGCAGGGGCACTTTAAAAACTAATATGTTGAACAATTTGAATATTGATCTCTTCAATACTACCTCTGTTAAATTATATACTTATATTCCACACTATGTGCGAGATTGATTGCATGAAACACAGATGCATAGCTATTAAATTGATTTTATACAATCACGTAACTTATATACGCATTTTTGTTGGTTCTTGCCCAGTGGCGTAACGGAGTTACTGGGGGCACTTAGAAAGTTTTTGTTTGGGGGCCCTCATCACCCCCTAGTTTAGACATAGATTTCAAAGCTGGAGCCTGAAAAGGTCAAAATGTTATTATATTTTTGAAATGGATCTTCACAATTCATATGAAATTAATCTTCTATAACGTATTTAATGAAAGATAATAAGGAAAATAGAAAATCTGCCAACATGGCTGTCAGTGATAATTCTTATAGTCCTGATCGAACGCATTCGTATATACAGACACATATAGACCAACAGCAATGAAAAAACAATGACAATTTTTGATATATGACATTCACAATGAACAGAACAAAGTATTTCAGCCATATTTATGTCAACACAGTCTATTTATTGCCTGTCCTTGTACCTTTGCATTGAGACTTGCAAAACTGTTAATCAATCTCTTCTTATCAATCGACTTTGCTTCAGCATTTTCAATAGACAGAATAGCCAAGTCATCTAGTCTCTTGTGTCATTGTGGATCTAAGGTATCATGTCTTAATGAGTTTTAGTTTTGAAAAAGACCGCTCTGCCGCGATGCCACAGATTTCTGAAACTTCACTTTCTTTAGTATTTATTATAATTAGTAATAATTTTGAAATTGCTAAGATCACACAAAGAAACATATTTTTATGTGTTAAAACATTATTTATTTATTCTAATTAATTCAATTGTCATAATCACGAGATTATCATAGATTCATCGTTTGAGGTGAAGTCGGGGGCCCTTAGGAGTTGCTCTAACCCTGACTATAGTCCGCGTTACGCCACGGTTCTTGCCCATGATCTATTAGAGGACAGATACGATGGATGGCGTCAAAGTCAAAAGCGCGTCAGGCCCGTCGAAAGCGGGGAAGATGCAAAAATCTGTTCGAGAACTATCGCTCTTGCAACCCTGATAATTTCCATTGTAAAAACACTCGATTTATTTATTTATTTATGAAAGAAATCTATCTAGTGTTTAAACCAATTAAACGACGAAAATTATCAAGATAGTATTGCGATTGCGTGAGCTCTGATCGATCCCGATAATTAGGCTCCGTGTAATTTGGATTCTAGAGCTGAGCATGAGATTTCTTAGTCAACACGTAACTAAGGGAAATTGATAAAAAATTAGCATTACATCCTCCATGTTGATTACATATTCATGTGATTCTTCATTTTCATATAAAATTTGAACTACGCCTGCCGCAAAATGAGCTGAAAATATTCGCTCAAATTGCAGGAAATGGTGTTTCCGAGGTTCTATATTTCAAAAATTTCCGGGGGACCATACCCCCATAATCCCCCTAGAAATGCGGTCACCAATATGAATTTGCTTCCGACGGCTCTGAGGGACATTGATATTGTGTTTGTGCTTTAATGTGCGACATTTTCCCTTCCAAACCATCCCAAGACCACGTACAATAGAGTGTCCGTTACAAGTAGAGCTTCCAATGTATAATTAAGACTCGGTGAAGACTCGCGAAAGTTATCAAATGTGTTTGTAATAATATTACCTTGTTCGCTTGATCGTTTAGTAAAGTTGTGATCTTTCGAGGTCAAAAAGGCAGCAATGCATGTCTGAGGATACTGAAGACATTGTAGATATAGGTGGATGGCAATTGTTAATAGTGACAACAGGAACACAAGCAGGATGTGCCGTTTTATTAACAATACCAACTTTTTTTTAACCCGTACAATCCTAAAGAAGAGATTTTCATGTTTGGCAACTGACACAAAACTAAAGTATTTCTAAACTGGTATATGTAATGTTTAAACTAGTCAAACTTTGCTGAAGATTGTTTTTGGCACAAAATCTGGCAATAAATATTACTAGCTAAATGTGTCATTAAACATTACTATAACCAGAATATCGTTTAGCTCAACATTGTATACGCTGTTTTCCAGGGAAACTTGGAGTAGATAGGCGATTCATGTAAGATCAGAGGCGTCGGAACGACAATAAAAGTGAGGGGGCATGGCGACGTATATCATGGATGTTCTATAACCTGTTACCCTCAAGTATACATGTGCTAAAAACAAAAACCAGTATGTTGTTATTCTAAACAATTTTTTACTCACTGCGATTGATCGAGCGGATTTGTGGTGCAGATGCATGGCAAAAATAGGGCTAGCTACTGATCTATGGGAACAGTCAATGGTACGCAGGATTATTTTGCCATGGGGGCAGTAAGACAAATACTGTTTTGAATTTTGAAAGCCCCAGGAGTGCATTTTCGGCGATTTCTGCGAGGAACATTCTGAAAAAATTATCTGTAAGGTCTGGTAATATTTAGACTTTTAAAGATAAACAAGCCCATTGTTAACGAAATTAAGTTTTATGTATTCCCATGCGCTAACAGTCGCACCAAATGCATGTGAGGTTGCATATTACTAGCATATTAATGTATATTACTATAGCCAGCTGGTAAAAGTGGGGGGCCTTCACATACTCATGCCCCCCACCAAAAAAATTGAGGGGGGAAAGCCCCCTGCCCCCGCTTCCGACGCCCCTGTGTAAGATCGTCAACAATCAGAAGGTTACAAGTTCGATCCCTGTCTGGGATTTATTTTCTTTACACTAACACTTTCTTATGATTTGAGCTTGATGATCGTCTATGCATGTATAATCTACTCCAAGATCCTAGCCTGAGCAGCCTCCCACATGTTGGAATTTGTGCATGTGTATGTTTTAATAATTGATAAATCTCGTGACAAGTAGGTAGTATTGAGTGACATGTGAGTGTAAAATAACAAAAGGTGTGTGAGAAAAAAGGGCATGCGTTATCGTTTGACAGTCGTGCCGCCCCATCGACGTTGATCTAACATCAATACTTTGAACGAGAATTTAGTTGAAGAATCTCTTATTTTCAACACACATTCACTACATTCGTGTATATAAAACACACCCAAGTGATCGTATAACACAAGTGAAACGTTATATAAAGAAAATGTTACGGGTAGCAACAATGAAATAAACCACTCGTTTAAATCATAGTTTGCACAAACGTGTTCGCTTTATTAAAGCTCTTCAGGTGCTAATACATTAATGCGTGTTTCGGTGTATATATATATATATATATATATATATATATATATATATATATATATATATATATATATATATATATATATATATATATATAATATATATATATATATATATATATATATATATATATATATATATATAATATATATATATATATATAAGTAGAGTGCTGCGTAGACAGTGTTTTGAATATATAGCAAAGTGAAAAGGTGGTAAACTGCTGAGAATTTAGTGACGAGATACTGACAAACGTCAGTATCTCGTCACTAAATTCTCGGCAGTTTACCACCTTTTCACTTTGCTATATATATATATATATATATATATATACGGAAGTATACAAATGTGCCCTACCGGCTATCACCATATGGTTTCATGGCAACTGTGGACTTGGGACCCACTATGTACGGCTACACATTGTAGGATTGCATTGTGGAGTTACCAAAGCGCTCAAACTGCGAGCAGTGGGCGATGCGTAATGCGAACAGTAAACGTCTCACTGAGACTCTCCACCCAATCCATGAGAGCGCTCAAACCACACGAGCGGTGAGCGTAATATACGGAAGTATACAAATGTGCCCTACCGGCTATCACCATATGGTTTCATGGCAACTGTGGACTTGGGACCCACTATGTACGGCTACACATTGTAGGATTGCATTGTGGAGTTACCAAAGCGCTCAAACTGCGAGCAGTGGGCGATGCGTAATGCGAACAGTAAACGTCTCACTGAGACTCTCCACCCAATCCATGAGAGCGCTCAAACCACACGAGCGGTGAGCGTAATATACGGAAGTATACAAATGTGCCCTACCGGCTATCACCATATGGTTTCATGGCAACTGTGGACTTGGGACCCACTATGTACGGCTACACATTGTAGGATTGCATTGTGGAGTTACCAAAGCGCTCAAACTGCGAGCAGTGGGCGATGCGTAATGCGAACAGTAAACGTCTCACTGAGACTCTCCACCCAATCCATGAGAGCGCTCAAACCACACGAGCGGTGAGCGTAATATACGGAAGTATACAAATGTGCCCTACCGGCTATCACCATATGGTTTCATGGCAACTGTGGACTTGGGACCCACTATGTACGGCTACACATTGTAGGATTGCATTGTGGAGTTACCAAAGCGCTCAAACTGCGAGCAGTGGGCGATGCGTAATGCGAACAGTAAACGTCTCACTGAGACTCTCCACCCAATCCATGAGAGCGCTCAAACCACACGAGCGGTGAGCGTAATATACGGAAGTATACAAATGTGCCCTACCGGCTATCACCATATGGTTTCATGGCAACTGTGGACTTGGGACCCACTATGTACGGCTACACATTGTAGGATTGCATTGTGGAGTTACCAAAGCGCTCAAACTGCGAGCAGTGGGCGATGCGTAATGCGAACAGTAAACGTCTCACTGAGACTCTCCACCCAATCCATGAGAGCGCTCAAACCACACGAGCGGTGAGCGTAATATACGGAAGTATACAAATGTGCCCTACCGGCTATCACCATATGGTTTCATGGCAACTGTGGACTTGGGACCCACTATGTACGGCTACACATTGTAGGATTGCATTGTGGAGTTACCAAAGCGCTCAAACTGCGAGCAGTGGGCGATGCGTAATGCGAACAGTAAACGTCTCACTGAGACTCTCCACCCAATCCATGAGAGCGCTCAAACCACACGAGCGGTGAGCGTAATATACGGAAGTATACAAATGTGCCCTACCGGCTATCACCATATGGTTTCATGGCAACTGTGGACTTGGGACCCACTATGTACGGCTACACATTGTAGGATTGCATTGTGGAGTTACCAAAGCGCTCAAACTGCGAGCAGTGGGCGATGCGTAATGCGAACAGTAAACGTCTCACTGAGACTCTCCACCCAATCCATGAGAGCGCTCAAACCACACGAGCGGTGAGCGTAATATACGGAAGTATACAAATGTGCCCTACCGGCTATCACCATATGGTTTCATGGCAACTGTGGACTTGGGACCCACTATGTACGGCTACACATTGTAGGATTGCATTGTGGAGTTACCAAAGCGCTCAAACTGCGAGCAGTGGGCGATGCGTAATGCGAACAGTAAACGTCTCACTGAGACTCTCCACCCAATCCATGAGAGCGCTCAAACCACACGAGCGGTGAGCGTAATATACGGAAGTATACAAATGTGCCCTACCGGCTATCACCATATGGTTTCATGGCAACTGTGGACTTGGGACCCACTATGTACGGCTACACATTGTAGGATTGCATTGTGGAGTTACCAAAGCGCTCAAACTGCGAGCAGTGGGCGATGCGTAATGCGAACAGTAAACGTCTCACTGAGACTCTCCACCCAATCCATGAGAGCGCTCAAACCACACGAGCGGTGAGCGTAATATACGGAAGTATACAAATGTGCCCTACCGGCTATCACCATATGGTTTCATGGCAACTGTGGACTTGGGACCCACTATGTACGGCTACACATTGTAGGATTGCATTGTGGAGTTACCAAAGCGCTCAAACTGCGAGCAGTGGGCGATGCGTAATGCGAACAGTAAACGTCTCACTGAGACTCTCCACCCAATCCATGAGAGCGCTCAAACCACACGAGCGGTGAGCGTAATATACGGAAGTATACAAATGTGCCCTACCGGCTATCACCATATGGTTTCATGGCAACTGTGGACTTGGGACCCACTATGTACGGCTACACATTGTAGGATTGCATTGTGGAGTTACCAAAGCGCTCAAACTGCGAGCAGTGGGCGATGCGTAATGCGAACAGTAAACGTCTCACTGAGACTCTCCACCCAATCCATGAGAGCGCTCAAACCACACGAGCGGTGAGCGTAATATACGGAAGTATACAAATGTGCCCTACCGGCTATCACCATATGGTTTCATGGCAACTGTGGACTTGGGACCCACTATGTACGGCTACACATTGTAGGATTGCATTGTGGAGTTACCAAAGCGCTCAAACTGCGAGCAGTGGGCGATGCGTAATGCGAACAGTAAACGTCTCACTGAGACTCTCCACCCAATCCATGAGAGCGCTCAAACCACACGAGCGGTGAGCGTAATATACGGAAGTATACAAATGTGCCCTACCGGCTATCACCATATGGTTTCATGGCAACTGTGGACTTGGGACCCACTATGTACGGCTTATATATATATATATATATATATATATATATATATATATATATATATATATATATATATATATATATATATATATACTAGAAATACGTGTACGCCACAACCCCTCGCCCGCCGTCATAGCGCTGCGTATATAGTGCTCATTAATTTGCCAATCGAATAGACTCATATTAGACACAACATGTATCTCTGAAAGCCTTTAAACTGTCAAGCTTGTGTTGTTCTGAATTTCATTGTTTCATAATTAGACATCAAACTAAATAACTCAAAGTGTTTAATTTTTGGGTGCCATATACCTGCACTGATTAAGATTTGTATACTTTCATAATTTTGTTACATAATCCCAAAGATATATACAGACTTCTTCAATAAGTCATTATGTAGCGTGATGTTAAAATGAGGACATTTACATCAGAGGTGTAGCCAGGATTTTATTTTTAATACTTTATTTTAATATCTTATTTGTATATAATTATTGTAAAGCGCTATGGACAATTATTGGAGTTGGCGCTATATAAATATACATCATTATCATTATCATTATCATTATAACAGTGTCAATGGCAGAGAAAGCTTGTGTATAAATTACCAATTAAAATATCCAGACCTATTGGCTATTATTTAAGAGGCTTACCTAGCAGAATCACCAAACTTGTCGCCTTTGTTCACGGTCTTTTGATCTATTAAATAGTATCGTTGTTTTTTTTTCTTAGCAAGCCGTATTTTGCGTTGATTGCTGGTGTTTTTGGCCATACTTTTTGCTCCGTAAACAGGGCAACCAACCAGATAGTGGTTGATGGATAAAAATTCCACTCGCCCGGTGGCCGTTGACCATATATATAGAAAGGATTTATGGTGAAGGAAATTTCGAGTGTTGGAATAGATACATTTTAAGACCAAACCGGGACCAGTTGCGAAAAATGCAACTTCAAGGCCTTCCGGCTGGAATTGAACCCGCGACCCTGCGATGCTAGTTGCAGTGCTCTGACGGCTGAGCTACGGAAGCCGTTGCCGAGAGCCTAGTCACGAGTTCTGTATATATGTTGGTGTTAATGCCGGTGTGACAGCGGATAGTGTGCCCCCGCGGATAGTGTTCCCCCGGACACTATCCGCTAGCGGATAGTGTCCCCTTTAATTAGATTTCCGCGGATAGTGTCCCCCCAAGTGAAACACAAAAACTAAAGCTTTGTGTATTAAGCAAACACTTTTATTAGACAAATTTTCCTAATTAATAAAACCAAAAAGAGAAGAACTAAAAATAATGGTTCAAAATATAGTTTAAAAGACAAATTGTTCAGAATTCTGGCGGAGTGCATTCGGGGCACAACCACGCTTCATCGGACTCCAAACTCTCCACATTTACACAATTAAAGTGAAACCAGTGGTCGCACAAATCGCACAAAACCATGTCATCGCACATTTCGGGCATGAGACAATGGCAAAATAGTTCTATTTTAAAGATGTTTGCTTCATCTCTCCTCCGCTTCTTGCTGCTCTGACCTGGGAAAGACTCGAATTGGCTATTCTCGAGGCATCTGATCAAATGGTCTCGCATTTGTTGTTGTTCAAACTGTTTGCTTTGCATGCTGTGCTCATTCCCAGACGCTAACTCATAAGCAAACGCAATGGAGAGTAGACGACTTTTTGAAATGCTTATTATTGCGTTGACATATGTCGCAGGTCCTTACAAACTCGGCACAGTCTTCGATAACAGATGACCAGCAATATCTCGTTGCAACCTTTATTTCAAAAACAAAAAATAAAAACTTTTTTAAGCCTCTCCATTAAAATCAACTCACAACCATTCTGAGTTGATTTTAATCAGATGGTAAACACTCTCAGCGAGCTTGCTACTTGATTCTTACGATGAGTGGAAAAGCAACTTCCCAGTGCGTGTTTGGATTACAGTGTCCAATTGATTGACCAATCAGATCTTGCGTAGCCTACATGTTATTTTATAATAATATATACTAAGGCTAAATTTTTATAGTATTATATTTTTACATGTAAAAAGCTTACCTTCTCTCTTGTTTTATCGCGACCGAAATGTCCAGCTAGCTGATCTGAATGACAGGCTTCCAAAACCTGTTGCTTTTGCTTGGGATCCGTTATCCAACGCCGTGGTTGAGATTCCTGTTTTTTTCCTTGGTAGAACAGTACTCCGTCTTGAAGAATAAAGTCTTGTGATCTCCGTCTCAAGCCGCATAATATTGATTCGTTATCCATACTAAAAGCTTATAGCTTTCGGTAAAAGAGAGTGGACAACACTGTGAAGACAACTTTCTTATATAACTTACTATAGCCATTGTGCTTTTGTTTACGCGGAATGCCTCTGAGTCATCCTGCCATTGTGCTTTTGTTTACGCGGAATACCTCTGTGAGTCATCCAGCCATTGTGCTTTTGTTTACGCGGAATGCCTCTGTGAGTGATCCAGACATTGGGCTTTTGTTTACGCGGAATGGCTTTGTGAGTCATCCATCCAGTCAACCGAGTAAATAACGATTCTCGCTCAAAAACTTCTAACCCATAAAATCGTTTCATGAAATGAACAAAAAACCTCGCCATCTATACGCGATATAACTTGATAAAAAGTTTTGCGTTAAGGGTTTTGCGATATTTTGTTTAACAATGCAATTAACAATGATCAGTTTCTCAATTTGGCGGTTTATTATTAGTCCAAATTTCTATATTTCGACCAAAGAACACGAGGGCTAAAGCTTATCCCAGTATTTCTTTTGGGGGGACAGAATCCGCGAGGGGGGACACTATCCGCGTCGCGAATAGTGTCCGGGGGGACAATATATCTGCTAGCGGATAGTGTCCGGGGGACAAATCTGCTAGCGGATAGTGTCTGGGGGGACACTTTCTGCGGGGGACACTATCCGCTGTTACACCGGGATAAGATTCTGGGTATATTATAGGTAATATTTGGCATTTCACTCGATCAAACTACATGTTGAAAGGATTTAAGGTGAAGGAAAATTTCGAGTATTGGAATAGATACATTTTAAGACCAAACCGCGACCAGTTGCGAAAAATGCAACTTCAAGGCCTTCCGGCTGGAATTGAACCCGCGACCCTGCGATGCACCATAAATCCTTTCAACATGTAGTTTGATCGAGCGAAATGCCAAATATTACCTACAATATACCCAGAATTTTATCCCGGCATTACCACCACCTAGCTCAGTGGTCAGAGCACTGCACTAGCATCGCAGGGTCAATTCCAGCCGGAAGGCCTTGAAGTTATATATATATATATATATATATATATAGAAAAAACAAGAGCCAGCCTTCATCAACAGTTCCACTGTTTAAAATATTTCTTCAAAAGGAACGTTTAAAAATCTTTAATGAACAACGTTTCGGGGCACTGCCCCTTCTTCAGGTTCAATAACCAGAGGAAAGCGCACCAGCTATTTAAGTATTTACAAATATGAATAAATTAGAATTTAAAATGAGAAAGATGACAGATAAAAATTAAAATTAAAAGAAATCACGTTGATTAAGTCCTTTGGGAATAAAACAATCCAATTTATATGTCCAAAAGCCCTCACGTGTTGTGGGGTCATTAACATTAGTTTTATCAATAATAGTAACAGTTAAATCAGTAATACCCCCATGGTCTTCGCTAAAAAAATGAGCATACAGATGTTCGCCAGGAATGTTCCTTTGTCCCTTGCCATATCTACAAAGACTGCTTTTGTGGTTGTTAAATCTCTTACGAAACGTTGTAATGGTACTGCCAACATACTGCTTATTACATTTAGTACAAGATATCAAGTACACGACACCGGAAGAGTCGCAATCAAATGAATGATTAATGAAAAACGTTTGCTCGGATTCCATATCAGTAAATACTCGCCCAACTGAGACGAACTTACATATCTGACAACGGGCTTTACCACAGGCATGCATACCCACCGGCCTCGAAGGGGCTTCACTACAAGGAAGTTTAGCCCTAACTAATTGATCCTTTAAATTACGAGGTCGACGAAAGGACACAAATGGGTTGTTAGAAAATATTTCGCTAGTATATTGGAGCAACTCGCAAGAATAGGCTGAAGTTCGGTTAAAATAGATGAAACCTTGGACAGAGAGGGATGAAAATCAAGAACCAAAGGGACGCTGTGTTGTACAGAAGTTTGCTCCAATGATTTAGGTCGGAGCAATTCGCGACGAGATCTACGTTTAACTTTACCAATTTGCGAATCAAGAAATTTGGCCTTATATCCCTTCTGTAAAAACCAAGATTTCATTTCCTCAGATTTCCTTTCAAAGCTGCTCTCATTACTACAAATCCGTCTTATACGAAGAGCCTGACTAAAGGGAATAGCCCGTTTAATGGCTCTTTCTCGATATATGAGCAACCGAAATTTAAAATCATTATAACATCAACCCAAGTCAGTTTTAGGGTTAGGATTTGGGTTAGGATTAGGATTAGGGTTAGGATTAGGGTTAGGGTTAGGATAAGGGTTAGGATTAGGGTTAGCGATTATTTATTTTGAATTTCGGTTTGTTCATATATCGAGAAAGCGCCCGTTTAATATGGCCAGGGTGGCAAGATTTGCTATCTAGATACTGGTGTGTGTCGGTGGGTTTACAATATAAATCAGTGGAAATATTGCCACTATCGACACTTACCATAACGTCTAGAAAGCAAAGGGAACTGTCCGAAATACACGATGTAAATTTAATAGTGGCATGAAATGAATTAAGAGAGTTCAAAAACTGATCAAGTAAGGCACGGCCACTGGTCCAAATCATGAAAATATCATCTAAATAGCGCCACCAGAGCTGGGGTTTAAGAGCAATGCTACCCAAGAATTTGCATTCCAGTTCACTCATGAATATATTAGCATAGGCTGGTGCAAACTTGGTACCCATGGCCGTGCCAAGCTTCTGATGAAAAATGGAGCCATCTAATTCAAAATAATTGTTTTACAAGACAATGCGAGCAAGGTCAACTAATTCTGATGTGGGAATATTAGCATTGTCACGGTTGTTAAGAATATTAGACAATGCTTCCAAACCCTCCAAGTGAGGGATGTGGGAATACAAACCCACAACATCAACAGTAACCAGCAAAGCATTATCTGGGAGAGTGCTCACATCCTCAAGTTTACGTAAAAAATGAGACGTATCTTTGATGTATGACGCAATGCCTTGAACTAAAGGTTGAAGGTGGAAATCTAAAAATTCAGATATACTCTCATTTTTTTAGCGAAGACCATGGGGGTATTACTGATTTAACTGTTACTATTATTGATAAAACTAATGTTAATGACCCCACAACACGTGAGGGCTTTTGGACATATAAATTGGATTGTTTTATTCCCAAAGGACTTAATCAACGTGATTTCTTTTAATTTTAATTTTTATCTGTCATCTTTCTCATTTTAAATTCTAATTTATTCATATTTGTAAATACTTAAATAGCTGGTGCGCTTTCCTCTGGTTATTGAACCTGAAGAAGGGGCAGTGCCCCGAAACGTTGTTCATTAAAGATTTTTAAACGTTCCTTTTGAAGAAATATATATATATATATATATATATATATATATATATATATATATATATATATATATATATATATATATATATATATATATATATATATAATATATATATATATATATATATATATATATATATATATATATATATATATATATATATATATATATATATATATATATATATATATATATATATATATATATATATATATATATATATATATATATATATATATATATATATATATAATATATATATATATATATATATATATATATATATATATATATATATATATATATATATATATGAAGGAAAAACAAAGGTATTCATCATGCCTGGTTATATGATATAGGTATAAGAAAGAACTTCTTCAGGCAAAGTATACAAAACAGTATTTATTTCCAATCGATTTCGCAGACTAAGTGTGACAAGTGACGTCGTACTAATCGGAGGTAAAGGCTACAGCCAGAAGACTGGTCTCGCTATGGGCAATAACCTTGCCCCAACACTTGCCATCATATATATGAACGAACTCGACTCACAGATACTTGATATATATTATGGATCAGTTATCTTAAAGCGATATATTGATGATATTTTTGTAGTGTGGATGTCGAATACAATTGTTCCTGAGGATCTATTGTCCGTAGTCAACAACCTGAACGTCGCCATCAAGTTCACAATTGAAATGCCTAAGGATTGTCGGTAATAGCAGAGAATGTGTGGTATGCAAGATTATAATTATTAATGGGATAATACAAGTACATGTGACAGCTAATTATAGGAGAGTAAAATCTTGAGAGCGAGTGTGAGCAAAGTAAATAAGAGAGAGTGAGAGAGTAATTTTCAATGTGAGCGTGATCGTGATTAAACGGAAAAACCAAACCTATTTTGTGACGTGTTGTGAATACATTATTACGAGGCCATTCACGACATAGTGGCGACCCCGGCAGGATTCTTCAAACCGTGAAGCGACGCTCGAGCAAGAGCAAAATAATTCTGTTTAAAATATGGAGAAATTACTGACGGAGCTAGGGAACAAAATCAAAACACTGGACTTCAGAGTCGACAAGACTGGAGCCATACTGGCCAAACAAGATCGGGAAGCGTTTGAACGACAGCAAAGTTCAATCGCCGCCATCGTTGAAGCAGTGTGTGCGTTAAAAGAGACCATCGAAGAGAAAAAGCTTTCGAAAGGAGAAAGCGTCGAAGAGGTAGCGACATGGAACCGCGAAATCGAGCCGCACCTACGGGAAGCAGACGAATCAACCAGGAGAATTAAACAACTACTTAAGGAAATGGATATGAAAGAAGAAGAGGTGAAAGCGGCTCAAAGGCACCAAAGCAGTTTGAAACACGAGCGAGAACTGTGGGAGCAGAAGATCGAGTTCGAGAAGACTCACAATAAAGAGAAAGCCGCCCACGCCGTATATCAATTGAATTCGGCCGCAAAACTACCGAAGTTGGCAATTACACCATTCAGTGGAAAGGTCGAAGACTGGTTACCTTTCTGGGGGAAATTTACTGCCGAAATTGACTCCACGAAATTAAATTGCCTAACCAAGTTTGGATATTTTAAGGAGTTGTTGGTCGATAGCGTGCGAACAGACATTGATGGTCTACCCTTTAATGAAGATGGTTATGCCAACGCAAAGGGTATTTTGGAAGCGGAGTACGGCCAGACAACCGAGATTGTTAACGCATATGTGAAAAATATTATGGAACTGCCAATTATAACCGGTACAAGTCCAACGAAAGTGAAACAATTCTACAAGCAGTTGCGGTTTAACGTGCAAAGTTTAGAAACCCTTGGGCGACTCGCTGACGTCAAAGGTAATGTGAGATCAACGCTAGACAAGCTAAAGGGGATTAAGCCTGACCTTGTGCGCGGAAAAGAAGGATGGCAAGAGTGGGATTACAAGGATCTACTCAAGGAGATTAAAAGATGGACGGAAATAAACCCTGTCGAAGAACACGTGTTAAAAGAAAACCAACATTCGCCGCCTTCGCATAAACGAACATCGCACACGAAGCTTTACAACACGCAATCGAGAGTTCATCGAGAACCGCACTCTGGAGATCAGTGCATTTATTGTGACGGAAGTCATAAAGCGAAGGACTGTACAAGTATAATTGACGTCGGTGAACGCAAGGGAATTTTATCTAACAAGAAGCGCTGTTTCAATTGCACCGGTTCAAGACATCGAGCAAACGATTGTAAAAGCAAGGCAAGCTGTCAGAAGTGTCAACGCCGACACCACACATCGATAGGCTATCTTTAAAACCAGGAACGGGGAATCGGGGAACGGAACGAGGAACGGAACGGAACTTTAAAAGCCGGAATCTTTAAAAGGGGGAATCTTTAAAAGGGGGAATCTTTAAAAGCCGGAATCTTTAAAAGGGGGAATCTTTAAAAGCCGGAATCTTTAAAAGGGGGAATCTTTAAAAGGGGGAATCTTTAAAAGGGGGAATCTTTAAAAGGGGGAATCTTTAAAAGGGGGAATCTGCAAGGCTAATGACAGATATTCCAATACCACCAATGGGCGAGAAATCAAAATACACATACAAAAGTATGGCAAACTGGTCCACGCAGATTCCCTTCAGTTGCAAAATGTTAGGGTGGTTTAACTGACGTAGTAAACGCGCTTCCTTCACGAGTGTTTTTGTAGCAGTGTCGTCTGAATCCAGATACTTTATTTGACAACTATTTTCTCCTTGTCGGGAGCCGGTAGAACGGCCGTGAAAACGGCAGCAAGACCTCCACGACCAATTTCTTCCTTGTTGATCAGGTTACTCAAAACGTGGCAAACCCTCAGTGTTCAGAGAACGTAAAAAGTCATGCTGACTTTTCGTCCCCCCCCCCACAACTTTCCCAAACAAAGACATACCAAAGCACGTTGAAGGTTACATTGCTATGGGAAACTTACAAGCGAAGCAACTGCTCGGCACTTGCACGTTGGGGTCTTTTTGAATCGACCGTGGTTTTAAAAAGGCTGGATTGAACGTCTTTTAGAAAATCCAATAATAAAAACTACTATATTTTCACTTAATTCACTGTACATTTAATACTTTTAATCTACAATAACCATTTATTCGTTACACATATTACCGTTCTTTGAGATTTGTAATGAAATAATTGCGATTAATCGTTTCTAGACTGAAATGAAATAAGACTCCATTCGGCAGATGCTTCAGGAAATGTTCAATACTGCGTTTTCCGTCTGTCAAAATGATAACAATAACCACAACGGCTAACGTTACAAACTGTCATTTGCTATCAGTAACGGATAACGTTTATAATAAAACTGACAATATGAATTAATGGGTTATGAAATAAATAAGGTTAAAAACAAAATGAGAACGCAATGGTTCGCGCCACTGCTATTTTCAACGAGTAGTTTCAACTCCAAAATCGGGGTCTAAATTTTGAATCCAAAACATGCAATCCGAATTTTGGAGTTAAATATTACTCTTCTTTTTGGAGTTAAAAATAACTCGGCAATGAAGAGTTTATTTTTACTCCAGAAATTTGGGTTAAAATATAAATAATAAACTCAATGTTTTCGAGTTAAATTCACTTGTCTTTATTTTAAACACTATCATAACAAATAGTTTTACTTAACCAAGTTTGTATGAATAAATTAACTCAATATCGGTCTCTTCCTGATCAACTTGCTGTTAGGGCCTGTTTTATATATGGAGGCGAGCCTGCATAGCCCAGTAAGTGAGACGTGTTTATCATGAGTGAATTTCCGATTCCCGCCTATGGCTATAGTCTCCTTCACAGTCGCTAGCTGCTGGAAATATGGAATCGCTCTCACTCCTCCAGAAAAGATGGTCTTGAGGCTGAGGGAAACGAGTACGTCAGTTGGCTGACAGAGCTAGGCACAAACACCTGCACAGACGAAGAAGAAACCGTGTCCCAGATCGCCACCCGGTCGCTTTTTTCAAGTCTTATCTCGCCAGAAGATCATCAGAAATGTTATAGCTCCAGATTCGCAATTTTATTTGAAAACAATAAAAGCCCCAAACACTTGGCGGTGAAAGGTGATTTGTCGACTGGTTGAGCTCACGATTTTGTTCCAGCAGTTTTGCGTTCATATCCGTCTTTTCCAACGTTGAACCATACCTGACTGAAGAGCTTTTAGATTGAGCTGTTCTCGAAGCGCTTTTCTCCGTAGTCGCGGGTCAGACGTTGTATGAATAATCTGTGTTCGGATTTCAGAGTCTGTGTCGGTAAACTCACAGGTGTTTGCTTTCTCTTTTAATCTTCGATAAAAATTGTTGATTGCTTCGCCGGTTTCTCGTTTGAGTTGTCTGAATTCGTAGATTGCCTATCTTTGTTGCGCACTGGGTCGAAGTACTCGGTTAAACATTTCATAGCGCTGTCGTAGTTTATTCCTGTATCTGGAAGCGTGTCAAATATATCGTTCGTCGCCTCTCCGACGGGGTCAAATTCACGTAAACTAATCAAAAGATTCTCAAACCTTCGGGACCATTTTTTCCATCGAATGGCAAGACTCGCCTACCCGCCGGAAGATAGATTTGAATGGCGAATAAAATACAAGTCATAATAAATATCCCATTGTCATTGAGTGGTTTGTCCGATAATAATGTAGGGCATTTTACTCGTTTCTCGCATTTTTAAAATACATCCGAATTCCGAAACTCGTAAAATACTCGGCAACTTAACTCGCTGAATTAGGTTTCGGAAGAATGAGAAGTTCGAAAACATAAATTGTTGTTTACGCGTGTATTTTGATCGTGTTTGTTAGGATTGAGATATTATCTCAGGAATTCACCTGAAAATAGAGTTTAAATAACCGCAAAACTACTCGTCGCGGAAACGCTAGCGACACGAAATCACAGATGTTATAATATATTCAATTATAAGTTTTTAAAAGGCGTAATAAACTCGTTAAAAAAGTACGGGAAAGCATAATATCAACAAAATTACGTTCATCCGCATTTTGTACTTTTATCCGTATCCGCGTTTTGTACTTTCAACCGTATCTTATCTGTCCGTCCGTCCGTATCCGTATGCGCGTTTTGTCCCAACCTTTTAAAGATTCCGGCTTTTAAAGATTCCGGCTTTTTAAAGATTCCGGCTTTTTAAAGATTCCGGCTTTTTAAAGATTCCGGCTTTTTAAAGATTCCGGCTTTTAAAGATTCCCCCTTTTAAAGATTCCCCCTTTTAAAGATTCCGGCTTTTAAAGATTCCCCCTTTTAAAGATTCCGGCTTTTAAAGATTCCCCCTTTTAAAGATTCCCCCTTTTAAAGATTCCGGCTTTTAAAGATTAATATTCCGGCTTTTAAAGATTCCCCCTTTTAAAGATTCCGGCTTTTAAAGTTCCGTTCCGTTCCCCGTTCCGTTCCCCGATTCCCCGTTCCTGGTTTTAAAGATAGCCCACATCGATATGTGACACTCGTTGTGACGCAGAAGGAAATCCTCTTATCGCTACAGGAGCTCCGACCCCGCAGGTAATTTACCCGGTCGTTGTTGTTGATGTGGAAGGGCTGAAATGCCGAGCCTTATTAGACACTGGCGCCGGCAGTTCATACGCGTCAGCGGCACTTCTGGATCGATTGCCAAAGCGTAGGGCAAAAAGAGAGACGAAGAAAATCGAGATGATGTTGGAAACCACAACACGTGAAGTGGAACTGTCTCAGGTAGAGATAAGTGCGACGGATGGAACATTTTCTCTGAAAGTAGAGGTCACAAGAGTTGACAAGGGCGAACTTTTGCTTCTAGACAATCCAAAGTATCAGGAGATAATCGAACAAAACTCGCATTTAAACGGAGTTCAGATTGATGATCTCGACACTAAGGAGAAACTTCCAATTCATATGATTTGGGGGGCTAGCGAATACGCCAAACTAAAGACGGAGACTGCCCCTAAAATTGGCCAAGTGGGACAACCTATCGCTGAGTTGACGCGTTTCGGTTGGACAATAATATCTCCGGGAGAAGAACGCGTTGATTTGTCTAACATGTTGTTGTGTCAAACATCACAAGTGGACTACGAGCAGTTGTGTCGCCTTGATGTTCTGGGTTTGGCAGATACGCCGCCAAACGATCAAGGTGATGTCTACACTGAGTTCAAGGAGCAGCTCGTGCGCGACGAAGAGGGGTGGTACGAAACCGGATTGCCATGGCGAGGAGACCACCCACCGTTACCAAACAACAAGAACGGTAGTTTGCGACGGTTAACTAATTTGGTGAGGAAACTTGAACGTCAAGATCTGACAAGCAAGTACAGCGAGGTTATTGAAGAGCAGAAAGCAGCAGGAGTGGTCGAAAGTGCAGAGAAGTCAGCGGTAGGCAGAGAGTTTTACATCCCGCACAAACCGGTTGTGCGTGCTGAAGCGGAGTCAACGAAGCTACGAGTCGTCTACGACGCTTCAGCCAAGGCTTACGACGGCGCTCCATCTCTCAACGATTGCCTGTACGCTGGACCCCCCTTGCAGAACGAGCTGTGGGACGTGCTAGTTCGTGGCCGGTTCAACCCCGTGGCGGTCACTGGTGACATACAAAAGGCGTTTCTGCAAGTGCGTGTGAGAGAAGAAGACCGAGATGCAATGCGCTTCCACTGGCGCCAAAACGAACAGTCGGAAGTCGAGACGTTAAGATTTACCAGGGCTCTGTTTGGGCTCGCGTCATCTCCTTTTTTACTCGCAGGAGTTGTTGATACACATCTGACCAGTTGGGAGGAGCGAGAGCCTGAGGCAGTAGCCAAATTCAAAAAGGAACTGTACGTTGACGATCTGATCTCTGGGTCCATTACCGTGAGTAATGCACAGGAGGTGAAGCAAAAGGCAACGAAAATCTTCCAGGATGCCGGTTTCAAGTTGCACAAGTGGCACTCCAATGCACGAGAACTAGAGTCGGACAAGCCAGAAATGGGAGATAGCACCTACGCGAAGCAGCAACTAGGATCTCCAGCAGTGGGGGAGCGAAGCCTTCTCGGACTAGCATGGAACACAGAACGGGACACACTGAGCGTAGTAGTACCAGAAGAAAACACAGTGATGACGAAGCGAGGAGTTCTAGCAAAGTTAGCCAAGATCTATGATCCATTGGGGTTAGTTTCACCCATTACCCTCAGTGGCAAGATAATTTATCGGGCTGTGTGTGACGAAAAGATTGCCTGGGACGTGCCAATACCGGAAACCTTGGTGAAAAAGTGGAGCAAGTGGGAAGGTACTCTTCCAAAGAAAGTGGAGGTCCCCAGGTCGCTGACAGTCCATCGAGAGGAGATACAGAGCATTGATCTACACGCCTTTGGGGATGCGAGTGCGGACGGGGTAGCAGCCTGTGTGTACGCAGTCATTCAGCAACCACAAGGAACCAATCAGGGTCTAGTTGCTGCAAGATCCAGACTGTCTAAAAAGGGACTGACGATTCCTCGTCTCGAGCTAGTGGCTGGGCACATGGCCGTTAACCTTGCTACTAACGTGCGAGCTGCCGTGCAAGGTTTTCCTGTACACCAAACATATTGTTGGTTGGATAGTACAGTGGCGTTGTACTGGATCAAGGGTCAAGGGGAATACAAACAGTTCGTCATAAACCGTGTACGCAAGATCAACAGTCACATGGGCGTGACGTGGCGACATGTCCCCACGGGAAGCAACCCAGCAGACCTTGCAAGCCGAGGAGGAAACCTAAAAGAGGCCGAGTTGTGGTGGAATGGACCCGAGTGGCTCTCAAATCCGGAGAATTGGCCAGCCGATATCGTACCTGAATCGTCGCAAGCGAGTAGAGCGGAGGCGAAAGTGATACGTGGTGTTTTATCAGTCGCCGTGGATGATACCAACGAGATTTTCGACGTGTTGCAAAGGTATCGACTGCCGAAAGCAGTGCGTGTGGTTGCATGGATGAGAAGATTTATAAACAACTCTCTTCCTAGTCGGGGAAATCCTAAGAAATCCGGACCTCTGACTACGGAAGAAACAGAACGCCAGAGACTTTTCTGGGTAAAGCATGCTCAGGAGAATTGCGATCTAGAAGACCGTGTGGCACTTAACTTACAGCCAAACCAAGAGGGAGTTTTGGAGTGTCGGGGTAGAGTACAGGGGGAGTATCCGGTGTATTTGCCGGACACTCATCTGTTCTCTCGTCGCATCGTGGAGGAGGCACATCTGCAAACTCTGCACGGGGAAACGGGTCTGACCATGACCAAAGTACGAAGCAGGTATTGGATCCCTCGGCTGAGAAGACTGGTAAAGAAAGTGCGTGGTGGCTATCACGGGTGCAAGCGACATCAAGCTTTAGCGTATGCAGCTCCGCCACCGGCAGACCTGCCGACTACTCGGACACAGGGTGTAAATCCTTTCCAGGTAATCGGAATCGATTACGCTGGACCAGTGCGATACCGGGATGGAAGAAAACGTGAGAGGAAGGCGTACATACTCTTGTACGCCTGCAGTTTGACCAGAGGTATCTATATGGATCTTTTACCAAATTTGGAAACGAGCGAATGTCTCCACAGCCTCAAGGGTTTCATTGCACGTCGGGAAAGACCAAACCGAATCTACTCCGACAACGGTCGTACCTTCGTGGGAGCGGCGAGGTGGTTACGAAGAGTGGTACGAGATGAGAGAATGCAGAATTACCTGTCCGTCAATCAAGTGCACTGGCAGTTTAACCTAAGCCGCGCTCCTTGGTGGGGCGGACAATTTGAGCGAATGATTGGTCTTGTAAAGTCTGCCCTAAACAAGACAATCGGAAATGGAATGCTGTCTTGGAAGGAATTGCAAGAGGTCCTTTTTGACATTGAGGTTACCCTCAACAACCGTCCTTTAAACTACGTGGAGGACGACGTCCAGTTTCCGGTGCTGACCCCAAATTCCATGCTTTTCGCGAACAGCAACGTCCTCCCAGAGATGGATCCTAGCCGCATAGAGAGCAACGACCTTCGTAAACGGGCAAAGAAGTTGTTGAAGTGCAAGGAGGCCATGTGGAGTCGGTGGACGCGTGAGTACTTACGAGGACTTCGCGAGCGACACCGTGGTAAAGTTGGAGTTGGAACTTCACCCAAAGTTGGTGATATAGTTATCATTAAATCCGAAGAGAAGAACCGGGGAAAGTGGTCCCTTGGGATAGTAGAAGCGCTGATCGTGGGAAAGGACGAAGCAGTGAGAGGAGCCCGGCTTCGTGCTGGAAAATCATATATCGAACGTGCGGTCCAACATCTGTACCCACTGGAACTGTCGTGTGACAGGCTACCCCCAGCAGCGCCAAGCCAGTTGAATGTCGAAGCAGAAACATTTAGACCTCAACGAGATGCAGCTGTTGCAGCGCCCAAGC
Organism: Chrysogorgia sp. JL179-B06; assembly: GCA_035772405.1. NCBI lineage: Eukaryota > Metazoa > Cnidaria > Anthozoa > Scleralcyonacea > Chrysogorgiidae > Chrysogorgia > Chrysogorgia sp. JL179-B06. The sequence continues at coordinate 477,386 of JAYKKM010000051.1, read as the reverse complement.
GCATCCAGGATATTGCGGAGAACGATTTCTAATTCTATTCTATTCTGAAAAAACTACTCGGAAACATTTATAAACTGAGAACATTTATGAACATTTCGTTGTTGTTAACTTTATATTTACTTAGTCATAGTTGATTTTAGGTTGATTGAAATGCATGGCAAATTTATTGAGAACATATATCTCCGCCGGAGATATATGGGGGAGTGTGTCGGTAATAGCAGAGAATGTGTGGTATGCAAGATTATAATTATTAATGGGATAATACAAGTACATGTGACAGCTAATTATAGGAGAGTAAAATCTTGAGAGCGAGTGTGAGCAAAGTAAATAAGAGAGAGTGAGAGAGTAATTTTCAATGTGAGCGTGATCGTGATTAAACGGAAAAACCAAACCTATTTTGTGACGTGTTGTGAATACATTATTACGAGGCCATTCACGACAGGATAATCAGATACCATTCTTAGACACAATGGTTTTATTTGATTCCATCAAGAAAACATTTACCACTACGCTTTACATTAAACCCATCCATAGTGAATTCATTACACCTTGGGATAGTCATGGTTCGATATCCTCGAAGCGTGCTATTTTGGTGGGAGAAACAAGACGAGCTATTTCACGTTCAACAGATCCCTCGTCGAGAACGAAATCTCTTCGCACAATCACACGCATATTTCTTAAAAATGGATACCCGAAAAGGTTTGTGAAAGCGGTCATCAGACATACGTTACACACCGCACCTGTGCGTAAGGAAGAACAGGAAAAAAACATTTCTCTTAAGTTACCGTATATCAATGAAGAAATGAAGCGACGCGCTTTGGCGATTGTTCGCCGTTCTGGAATAAGTGGTATCAGGGTCCATTTTATGAACGGAAAGCCGTTGTCACGAGTCTTCGCACCACCAAGAGAGAAGCAAAACTGCCCGGAAAATTGTAAAACATGCATACTGGCTGTGAAAGAAAATCGGTGCAATACCAAACACTGTGTCTATCGTATTACTTGCTCGCATTGCCATATAGTCTATATTGGTGAAACCGGACGAAGCATTGGGACTAGAGTTAAGGAACATCTTAGCATGAAAACACAGACAGTTTTTAGTCATTTAAAGACACATAGCGACGGTAATCAAATAGATAATTCCCCTATTATATGGGAAATACTACACGCTAATATTAAATATTTTAACGAACGTAAAACAATAGAAGCACTTGAAATTAAGAAACATTCCACGAATATTATGAACGGATGTATAGGAAGAGCACTTTCTATTTAGTCTTTGTTTTATTTATATTTACATATTGTATTATTCTTTTGTTTCACTTTTAAACTAAATTGTATATATAGAGGACGATATCTTTTATCACAGATTATTCCACTGAAGAAGCCCTAATCGGCGAAACGTTTGGAAATAAATACTGTTTTGTATACTTTGCCTGAAGAAGTTCTTTCTTATACCTATATATATATATATATATATATATATATATATATATATATATATATATATATATATATATATATATATATATATATATATATATATATATATATATATATATATATTATATATATATATATATATATATATATATATATATATATATATATATATATATATATATATATATATATATATATATATATATATATATATATATATATATATATATATATATATATATATATATATATATATATATATATATATATATATATATATATATATATATATATATATATAGGTACTAAGGATTTATGGTGAAGGAAAATTTCGAGTGTGGAAATATATACATTTTAAGACCTAACCGGGACCAGTTGCGAAAAATGCAACTTAGCGGCCTTCCGGTCAGGAATTGAATCCGCGACCCTGCGATGCTAGTGCAGTGCTCTGACCACTGAGCTACGGAAGCCGTTGCCGAGAGCCTAGTCACGAGTCCTGTATATAACGGTGGTAATGCCGGGATAAGATTCTGGTATATTATAGGTAATATTGGGCATTTCACTCGATTGAACAACAGGTACTAAGGATTTATGGTGAAGGAAAATTTCGAGTGTGGAAATATATACATTTTAAGACCTAACCGGGACCAGTTGCGAAAAATGCAACTTAGCGGCCTTCCGGTCAGGAATTGAAATATATATATATACATTATAAACAAATAAACTCGACCGAGATCAGGACCGCTAGCATCTTCCCGTGATAAGAGACTAAACGCCGGTCGATATTTTAATGATTTCTGATTCTTTTGATTCTCTGTGTAGTCGACTTGGGTCTTTACATTGATAAATCGGCATGATTTTAAACTGGCCGTTATTGCATGTCGCCATATGTTTGCTTACTGTCAAGAGTCGGTATTCGTCGTGTTGGATTTATTCTTTGTGTAAGGTGACGCGTTAAACAAATCCGACACGAGCAATACCGACATTTGACAGTAAGCAAACATTTGGCGACATGCAATAACGGCCAGTTTAAAATCATACCGATTTATCAATGTAAATACCCAAGTCGACTACACAGAGAATCAAAAGAATCAGAAATCACTAAAATACTTAAAGCTAATATGAGATTATAACCTCTCAATAGAATTAGCATAATCGAATTATTCATGACGTAATTCTAATTATGGACTTTGTGTCGCTTGTTGCTACCCACAACATCTTCTTTATAATATACATTATATATATATATATATATACATTATACCGGGAATCGAACCCTGGTCTCCGAATCAACGTTTCGGCGCTCTGACCTTTGAGCTAATGAGACACGGTCAGAACAGTCAGTGATTTCCCCATATACGTATTAATTCGCCGCTTTCACTTTATAAACACCAACAGGCAGACATCGCATCTAACCATAGCGTGGTGCAAGGCCTCCCGAGAGCACTTCCCAAAGTAGCGAAGCGATACACGACTTCTTGTATACAGAGGGCTTTAAGAATAATAATTGATATGAGAGAGGATTTAAATATAGTCAAATACGTATATGGAAAAAGTGACTGCCCCAACCGGGAATCGAACCCTGGTCTCCGAATCAACGTTTCGGTGCTCTGACCTTTGAGCTAATGAGACACGGTCAGAACAGTCAGTGATTTCCCCATATACGTATTAATTTAGTGAAAGCGGCGAATTAATACGTATATGGGGAAATCACTGACTGTTCTGACCGTGTCTCATTAGCTCAAAGGTCAGAGCGCCGAAACGTTGATTCGGAGACCAGGGTTCGATTCCCGGTTGGGGCAGTCACTTTTTCCATATACGTATTTGACTATATTTAAATCCTCTCTCATATCAATTATATATATATATATATATATATATATATATATATATATATATATATATATATATATATATATATATATATATATATATATATATATATATATATATATATATATATATATATTCAATTCCAGCCGGAAGGCCGCTAAGTTGCATTTTTCGCAACTGGTCCCGGTTTGGTCTTAAAATGTATGTATTCCAACACTCGAAATTTTCCTTCACCACAAATCCTTTCAACATGAGTTTGATCGAGTGAAATGCCAAATATTACCTATAATATACCCAGAATCTTATCCCGGCATTACCACCATATATACAGAACTCGTGGCTGGGCTCTCGGCAGCGGCTTCCGTGGCTCAGTGGTCAGAGCACTGCACTAGCAATCGCAGGGTCGCGGGTTCAATTCCTACCGGAAGGCCGCTAAGTTGCATTTTTCGCAACTGGTCCCGGTTTGGTCTTAAAATGTATGTATTCCAACACTCGAAATTTTCCTTCACCATAAATCCTTTCAACATGTAGTTTGATCGAGTGAAATGCCAAATATTACCTATTATATATATATATATATATATATATATATATATATATATATATATATATATATATATATATATATATATATATATATATATATATATATATATATATATATATATATATATATATATATATATATATATATATATATATATGCTATGCAGTACATATCAATCAATCCAGTACATCATTGTAGCTTTCGCTCTTTATCTGAGTCTCGATAGCTCGATGGTTAGAGCGTCCGACTGGCAAGGTTCGCTAGGTTACAGGTTGGATCCCTGTCCGGGATTCAGGTACATTTGTGAGGAATTGATCTTGACGATCGTCCATATATCTTCTATTGATTGATCACAAGGAGCATCCAATTCATCGTCAGTGAAATTAAGTGCAAAAGCTGCATCGTATTACACGTGATCAACAATTGAACAATACCTTGTCAGAATATACCACAATCCTCCACATAATGTAGCTGTCCATTGCTGTGTGTTTCTTTTAATCCCTGCATGTGTTACCATTTCACAAGTGTCTTCCGCTAGGTTTTAAAAGACTTTACAAATACCCATGGCCATGTTGAATAATTTTTCTTTTGTTAATTAACGTTCTATAAATGAGATAATTAATATTATTATTATATGCATGATAAATTTACTACATTTTCATTGGTCAAGCGGGGTGAAAATTATATAATTAATTGCACTGAACTACAAATATTGTTCCAAATCAAACAAAATGGCAAAAATACGCTTTCCAAATTGAGCTTACTCTGTAGAGTCATTGTCAACCGTGATACTTTGCGCGCTTGTGTTATTGTTTACATCAAGAATATATTTCAGTTAGAGAGTGGCGTTGAGTGGCGTTGAGTGGCGTTGAGTGGCGTTGAGTGGCGTTGAGTGGCGTTGAGTGGCGTTGAGTGGCGTTGAGTGGCGTTGAGTGGCGTTGAGTGGCGTTGAGTGTACCTGAGTGCAAAAAGGTTGAAAATCGACGGCAAATGAATCAGGACGAAATATAATATACTGACCGAGTGGAATGGATAACAAGTATAAACAATTTATCGAAGAAAGATATACAACGCTGAAACTCGATAAATTTAGCCGTTGCTCGCGGCATTGAATACAAGAGGTGTTGAATTTCGACGGTTTGTCATTTATTTATAGTTTTATTCAGACTGACTAGTCTAAACTTCAACACGAAACTCAATAAAACCTCCGAAAATACTCTGCGTATCCCATGTTTATATCTACCCGTGAAAATCTAACAGACAAATTATCCGGGTGTTTCGAAAACGAATACCTACGAAGACCGAAGACCTAAGATGGGTCTTCGTTTTAGTAATAGAATAGAATAGAACAATTTATTTAATGTCGAATAACACAGAGTGTGGTTGCCCAATCACTCGAGCCAGGGGCTCATGATAGAAGTGCTCGACAATATTACCTAATTACCAATATAAAAAATATTTACATGGTCATGGTATTAATTAATTAATAATCTATATACTAATACTAAATGCTTGCATAACATTGACAGCCAAGTAAATCAGATTGGTGAATCTGGTTTCTAAATTCAGATAATGAGGTAGATGACTTGGCAGAAAGTGGTAACTGATTCCAAATATGGGAAATAATATACTTATAGGAATTATGCAAATAACGACTGTTATACACATCCTGTACCACATTATGACCACTACCTCTTAAAGCATATGGTCATGGAGTATTACGAAGTTTAAATAAATTAGAAATATAGGTAGGGCCATTTTGCTTGAAACTTTTATAGAATATTATTAATGACTGCTCGACTCTCCTATGTTCAAGCGAGCGCATAGTTGCTAAATTCAAAACCGATTCATAACTCACATTTCTTCCTAATTTCATCAATGTACGTAAGCCATAATAATTAGCGTTTTCTAATTTATTTTTAAGTGTTTTACTTATGCCTAAAAGCAATGGGCTACAGTATTCAAGATGCGGTAAAACATAAGCCTTATATAGCTTAATTAATGTTTCTTTTGGCACCATACGTTTCAGTAATTAGTAATTACTATTACGAAAACCCATCTTCGTTTTCGTAGTAATTAGTAATTACTATTACGAAAACCCATCTTCGTTTTGGCACCATACGTTTCAGTAATTAGTAATTACTATTACGAAGACCCATCTTCGTTTTCGTATTACGAAAACGAAGACCCATATCAGAAAACAACGACTATTTATTAAAATTTCCTAAAATTATTAGTTTCCACGTAAAGCTAAGTAACACACGATGCTGACCTCGCTACAAGGCCCACGACATGCGTTGACCTTTACGAAAACGAAAACGAAGACCCGTCTTCGTTTTCGTATTACGAAAAAGAAGACCCATATCAGAAAACAACGACTACACTGTATTTATTAAAATTTCCTAAAATTATTACCTTATTACTGTACTTTATGCATTGCGTTCACCCACGTATAGTTTAATATAAAATCTACCTGAATCGTAGACATTCACAGCTCGATGTTGAGTTAGAAAATTATTGCGGGTAAGTTATTATTGGCGGGAAAACCCCCAAAAGATCACGAGTTTCTGTGTTTTTTTGCCGACTTTGTTATGTGAAATGGCATTCCCTTCCATTAAAAAGCGTGCAAATCGCAAGAACGACGTCGATTTGGAAAAATAATTTCAGTGTATAGTGTACAAGTGGGATGACATAGTTTCGCAGCCTGGTGGTTCGATAACTAAGACGAGCAAGCGGCCAGACGTTGATGAGGACCACTTTCGTTGTGAAGAGCTGCTGAACGAGGAAGAATTGCAGCAGAAGATGTTCTTGAACGAGGCAGTGACATGCGTATATCTTGCGAAACATCACTAGCGAGTACATTACGAAATTAATCCACCTCGTACCCAGGGCATTTTGCCTCCATGCGCGGAAGGTGGGAAATTAATCGGCATCATAGGTAGCGCAAGGCTGTTATGCGAGTAAACGTGTGAATAATATCACGATATTTCTGATTTTTACTTCTAAAATGCGATATTTTTCGAACGATCAACATACTATTCTTGGTAAAATCAACATGAAACTGTAACTAAAAAGGTACATTTATGAACCATGTATGTAGCGCAACATGTAGTAACTGTATGTAGTTTCCACGTAAAGCTAAGTAACACACGATGCTGACCTCGCTACAAGGCCCACGACATGCGTTGACCTTTAGGAAAACGACTTCGTTTTCGTATTACGAAAAAGAAGAGCCCGGCATATCAGAAAACAAGGACTATTTATTAAAATTTATTAAAATTATTACCTTATTGTACTGTACTTTATGCACTGCGTTTTAATATAAAATCCTCCCGAATTCACAGCTCGATGTTGAGTTTTATACAAGAGAAAATTATTGTGGGTAAGTTATTATTGAATCAAAAAGATCAGGAGTTTCTGTGTTTTTGCCGACTTTGTTATGTGAAATGGCATTCCCTTCGATTACAAAGCGTGCAAATATAGTGTACATATATAGTGTACAAATGGGATGACTTTCGCAGCCTGGTGGTTCGATTGGCAGTGTGGAAATTAATCGGCATTTGTTTTTTGTAATCGCAATTTGCTTGAAAATGTGCTTTATATAGTTAGACAACTATTCTGAATCGTATGTTCTCAGGATTTATGGTGAAGGAAAATTTCGAGTGTTGGAATATATACATTTTAAGACCAAACCGGGACCGGCTGGAATTGAATCCGCGACCCTGCGATGCTAGTGGCAGCAGTGCTCTGACTACTGAGCTATACGGAAGCAGCCGTTGCCGAGAGCCTAGTCACGAGTTCTGTACATATGGTGGTGGTAATACCGGGATAAGATTCTGGGTATATTATAGGAAATATTTGGCATTTCACTCGATTAAGCTACATGTTCTCAGGATTTATGGTGAAGGAAAATTTCGAGTGTTGGTCTTAAAATGTATATTTTGGTTCTATTATACGCTGGTTCGTTATCCGCTTGCATGTTTTCAAACATCCAGCTGTGACAATGTCTCGGCCTATAGCCACTCATTGTTGACATCCAACCCAAACCAATTTCTTTCTTCTAAACATCATATTCTGGCTGTTTAGGCTTTGGCTAGGAAGCACTTGTAGGTGTTGTCACTCTATTGCAAAAATACTCGAGACGAAAATAAGATTTTTCAAAAATAAACGGTACTTTACTTACTCTGGTATGTCTTCTTGTCAAAACAATGTAAAAAAAAAAATATATACGATTAGGATTGAATAGATATTTTAGGATTACTTTATGATATGAATTTCGCGGCCAAGAAAATGGCGAAAAACAATAACACAAGCGCGCAAAGTATTACGGTTGACAATGACTCTTTAAAGAAAAATCTGTCAACGCAAATACGACCAGCGGTGCTCTTTTTGTGGAGGGCGCGTTGAGGCCATTGTTTGTTATTGGCTGCGTAGTATTTGTTCTCGTGGCGGCATTTGGCGAACAATTCCGATCTTTTGTTGAGTAATGTTGTTATTATCTCGGAGGTTATGTTTTTACATCTGTCTGTCTGTCTGTCTGTCTGTCTGTCTGTCTGTCTGTCTGTCTGTCTGTCTGTCTGTCTGTCTGAAATATTGATAAAAATCTGTCTGTAAGCTTCTCCGCGTAGAAGAAATGAATAGACCTCTTTCATAATGGCGGCCAGTTTAAATATTATTTTATATGTAGCAAATTAGCCTTTCTGGCCTCGTTACAAAGCAAATATTCTTCGGAATTACAGACACACGAACGAGGTCAGAAAGGCTAATTTAAAGGAATATAAAAGAATCAGTTAATTGGGGTTCATTATGAAAGAGTTCTATGAAAATGCTTTATTGCGCTCATTATCCCTTATATTATTTAAATATTTAATATTTGCAAACAAGCTGAATTCACAAAAAAACAATGGAGTTGTCAGTGCCATTGTTTATACAAAAGTGCGGTCATGGCCTAAGGAACAACATATAATTTTTCAAATTATTTGAGTAGAAATGAGTGCAATGAAACATTTTATTCACTCTAGATAAAAGAAATAGACGTGTAGATCCTATATTGAAGAACAACAATATTTTATTGTATATGAAAAAGTGTGGTCATGGTCATGCACCAGGACTAGTCTTATATAACCCGCTGGCGGAGGTATGCAGTCTCCGAGTGTCTTCTAGTTTAATATGCAAAACTTCTCTGTTGGGCATAAGGCTGTTTACATGAATCCGGATTGAGTTTCATTCCGGATTGAACTCACACCGTTTCTGTTAAAATCCTTTAAGTGTTTACATAAAACCGGAATGAGATGCAGCTCAATCCGGATTGAGTTCATTGCGGTTCTCATTCCGGATTGAGTTTCATTCCGAATTGCGTTTAATTGAAATTTCATTCTGGTGTCATGTAAAAGCGGCGCGAGATTTCATTCCAGATATGACTGAAACGAACAACACGCGTGCTTTTAACATTTATAGACGACAATTTGCAGCTAGAGTCAGGAATTGCGCCGACATATATTGTTCAAAATAAATAGTTATTTGTCGACGACGTTATAAATTAAAGGTGAATAAAATGCTTGTTTACTAATTGCGACCGCACAGATTATCGTTGGTAACGGTCAGCTCACGGTGTACCGGAACACAGAATATTGCATCATTGAAATGTTGGGTAGTATTTCCTTATTTCAGGGTTAGGACTAGAGTTTTTATTTGGGTTATGTTTAGAGATTTTTGGATCATGTTCTGCTTCTGAATCCTGAAAAAATAACTTTGGCGAGGCGTATGACGTATATAGTCTGTGTCCATTGTTTAGCGGTGGTACACATGGTGATCATGCCGCAATAACACCACCATCTCTGACAATGACCTTACAGATCATTATACATGCATGGGAGTCCCAATTATGACGAGTCCTAATGATCACGATGATGAGCCGTGGATTAAGAAAAGCCCCATGTTTGATGTCGCAATGGGCAGCTATATTAGCGAGATGGTAGGCCTATATATATATACGCCCTTCACAAATTAAAATCTATATCCAACCTAGAAGTAAAATTGGGTTACATATAGGGATGATGTATTGGCAGCTTTTAATAATATGGGCGCAAGATCACTAGACAAAGCAAGGAAAGAGTCTTCAACAATTTAGGGCTGAAAATCACCGTTCAGTCAAACTTGAAGATTGTTAATTACTTGGACATCACAATGAACCTGACCATCGGAAAGTTTTATCCATTCAGAAAGCCCGATAACATTCCGTTGTACACCAAGTCTAACCATCCCCTAACATTATCAAGCACTTACCAACAGCTTTAAGTATACAAGCATTTCCACCCTTTCTTGCAATAATGAGAGTTCGATAAAGCATCGCCAATTTATAATGACGCCCTCAAGTCTTGTGGATATACTGTATATTTATTTATACAGTGTCTATAAAAACAACTGAACCCTTAGAAAACGGTCTTATACTCCTGGGAAATTAAAAACACGGTCTTATTCACCAGGGAAATTAAAATAACTCTTAAATGTTCAATATATTGATATCAGTTTGATTACGTACGTGAATATGCAGCTCCAAAAGTTCATCCACCTGAATTTAATTTCGATAGGAACGATTGTCGTGGAAAACTCACTGTCTGGGAATGGTGTGATTTTGGGGCCATACTTTTTTGATCGAGATGTAGACGGCATTGCCAGTGGCTATAGCAACTGGTCATGCTATGCTAATTTATAAACTTCTGCATATTTTGAAATATAATGTATTTCTAAAGATCTGAATATGTAAATCGTTTCAAAATTTGTATAGCATGACCAGTTGCTATGGCCAACTTCGCTACTGATGTTTTCCCGCAACTCGCTGTACATTTTGGAAACCAGTATTGCAATGCATTGTTTCGCGACTTTGGTGGGCACAAGATGGCGCCCTAGCGCATCGCCTCATTCAAGTTAGTTCCGACCATAAAACCATATTTTTTACGCACCGTTGCCGTCAGAGGTGTCAACGTGACAATAGGTTGTTTGATAGGAATGTTAATTAATTTTAATTATACCGGTTCATTTTTTTTATACACAGGTCCGTTTGAATTAGTATTCTTTTCAAAATAACCTATTGAGTGTGTAGTTTGAAAGCCCTAAACACTTCTGAGCTACGGATGCGTAAAAAACAAGGTCTTATGCACCTGGGAAATTAAGATAACTTGAAGGCCTCGTTTCCACCTAGCTGGTTACGTTTCTAACTGGCATCAAATGATATAACCAGGCACATTCTTCAGCGGTTACAAATATAACCGTATCCGGTTCGAAGGTGGATAACTGTTGTCCGATAAGGTTGTGTCTGTTTCTGGTATATACGTGGAAACGGGCTCATTGGATAAAGTTTAGTTTCCAAGATGGCTCCTCGACAAGGGCGGCGGAAGCGGGGGGGGGGGGGGGGCAGTGGGGGCAGCCGTCCCTACGATTGAGTGCGGCCTTATACTCACAACTTATGAGTATACAGCGAGAGACTCGTGTGTCTTGATGGAATGACTATATAGGATGGCAAATTAGGCCCAAAAACTAATGTTTGGGACTTCAGGATGAATTAAGAGTACATTTGTGAAGAAAGATTGATATACATTATAGGAAGTTTTTATTTAAAACGATTAAAACATCCACAATAATCAATAAGAAAAGCTGTGCACATATGAAAGCTTGTGTAATTATAACTACGATTCTACATAGATTGTAAAATTTTGTGATTTTTTCTCCTTATATTTCCCTGAAAACTGGCCCCAAAACGCAGGAAATACTGTTGCCAAGACTTGCTAATTCAAAAATTTGCAATGTCGCCGGACCCCCTAGATTTCTCGGCCCTCGCCACCCCCCCCCTACATTTACGGAACTGTTCCGCCGCCCTTGCTCCTCGAAGTGCACTTGAAAATATTTCGGCAATTCTTATCTTAAATGTTCTGCTGTATGGGCTAAATGTTACGCTCTATCATCACCAAGGAAGAAAAGTGTTACAAAATATTAATTCGACGTTCAAGATCGTCAAGGGATAGGCTTCTTTGAACTTTGTTAAAATACCTTCGTATTTCGTTCGAACCGATTCCCAATCAATTCCGGAACAAGCATTCTCTGTTTTATATTCGTTTGCTATCGACAGAAGTAGTTAAGTTTCTTCGTCCGTCGAAGAAAATTCTGTGTAGGGAAATTTGTGTTTTTCCACCATTTTGAAGTTATCCCAACATGCAACAGTTCGGTTGGTTTGTCGATAAAATTAGAGATTAGTGGGGATATATGGAAACGCGACTCACATATGTATTCATTTTGTAACAAATCAAAATCAAATCAAATAAACTTTATTTCATCAGGGTAGTCACGTCAGTTCAGAAGAACTGGTATCAATGTGAGCCCTGAATATTAACTAGTTACAAATTTGTTTTCATAGAGAATATATGAAGATTTTACAAAATATAATTGTTTACTATAATTAATTATAGAATCTATACTAGGAAGATCATACTATGGATAAAGTGCTCTATGGCTCTCTACCTAAAGTTTATGAAAACGTTTTCTTCCCGAATACGTAAAGGCAAACTGTTAAAAACTTGTGGGCCTCTAACATAAAAGCCCTTATTGCCAAATACCAATTTAACTTTAGGTATATCACATTTATGCGCACAGTTTCTCGTTATTTTGCTAGGATTTGATAAATGAATATAGTTTCGTAAGAAAGGTGGAACTCTATTGCTTAAACATTTAAAAACTAAAATGGCAGTATGCATTTTTCTGCGAGAAACTAGCGAAGGCCAGTGGATATTTAGTTCATAAGACTGATACATGTTTATGATTTTTTCTGCTCTTGTTTGTAGTTTTTCATGGAAACAAAGCGAAAGTCTATCGCGTACAGTGTGCGGCATGGAGAAAGTATTGGAAAGCTCAGAGGTGTCTCTCTCAAACTACCACAATAACTTGTTTTAAAGTGCCCATGACCCCAAATAAAGGTTTGTTTCGACTGAAATTCTAATGATGTGACGTCATTTACGGCATTTGGCCATCTTTTCTGCTTTCCGTGTGATAGACTGGTTGAGGATTTGAGTGAAAAAGTTGATAAAATGTTTACTATAGTGGTCAAGTACATCATCAACGTTTGAGTTAAATTAATTTGCTTTAACAGTACAATATTGTATCCGAAATGATGCCGTAAATGACGTCACACTCATTAGCATTTCGGACAAATAAACCTTTATAAAACATCAATGCAAAGCTCAAATCATAAAATATTTTGGTATTCAACTATTCACTTCATGTAGAATCTATATTACTAATATCGTATTTGGGGTCATGGGCACTTTAAAAGAATACTAATTTTCTAACGAAAACGAAACGTCGTACAGTGTAGATGGTCAGCCGCTGGAGCGCGTTCCGTATATTTCTGACCTTGGTATCACCGTGTCTAGTGACCTATCTTGGTCAAGACACATCGAAATCACTGTCGCCAAGGCCAACAAGACACTCGGTCTTATTAAAAGACTATGCAGGGACAACGCGGATTCAAGAACAAGAAAATTATTATACTGCGCCCTTGTAAGGCCCAAGCTCGAGTATGGCAGTAACTTGTGGTCACCTTACACCAGTAAACATCGCTCGCTAATTGAAAATGTCCAGCGGCGGGCAACCAAATTTATTCTGAACTATCCACCGGAATTGTCATGCGCCGAAAGATTAACCAAAACAAACCTCATCCCACTAGAGTTTCGTAGAGAGATCTCCGACTTGACATTAATCTTCAAATCTCGAAAGGGTCTCATCTCTACCGACGTTTACAATTATTTGAGCACTTTTGAAACAAAATACAAATCTCGAAATTATGATCCTAATAACTTTAATTTAATTATAAAACATAAACAGGACTACTTCCGGAAATCGTTTTTTATTAGGTCAGCTGAACTGTGGAACACTCTCCCATCTAGTCTCAAATCCTACAATTCTCTCGCTTTATTTAAGTCCAGTCTCCACAAAATGTACTCAATCAAACTACCTGCCTATAGCCCCCTGGCTATGTCCAATAAGTCCAAAATCCAATTGTATCTTCCATTAAGGGGTCAGGTGTCAATTGGGACGTAAGTCCTGTTCTTGTCTCCTGTCACACCTGTCTTATTCGTTGTATTTGTATGTAGTTTTTGTATTAATAGTAACTTGTAAATATATTGTGACAAATTCATTAAATAAATAAATAAATAAATAAGGGTTCCGTTTTTTTTATACACATGCTGTACAACGACAGCCTCCACCACATACCAAACCCCGACAAAGAAAATCGCACAAGAAATAGTATCACTTGGTTTAATCCAAACACTTATCACAACACTTTCCCAGACCACATATCCTTCATACAGTTTTCAATCGAAACAACATAAAGGTCAGCTACAGTTGTAGGAGCAATATATATCTTCCATCATCATACAACACAACACCAAGATCTTGAATGGTAATATAAACGCTTGAACCATGCCAACTGTAATTGCCGAAAGAAGATCGAATTGCCCCTCAGCGATTCCTGGTTCCACGAAATAGTCAAACCATTATTTTATTTATTATCCCCTCGCAAGCGAGGTGATAGCACTCTGTGAAGTTGGTGTAGGTGTCCTTTAGCGATAATGCAACGCCCACTACCCTTGTGGTAGTTTGAGCACTCTGGCCCTATACCGCTTCACGCTCTCTGGGCTTGCCATGGGAAGCAATCTGATTGGTTACCCGAAACAACTTTTATCCTAACCCCCCGTATTTTCTCCTTCCCTAACCGCCACCCATCCACTCCCCTACTTGAGGTACTAAATTAATAGACTAGTGAGCGAGACTATGAATGTGAGATTACTGCACATGCGCAGTTAAGTGATCCCCAAAAAAATTTTTGCGTGCGCATGACCGCTGTTTATCCCGTATAATTAGTTCTCATGCCCATATCTAGATTGTACCTAGCCTACGTCATAGTCTGTGAAATTTGAATTTTGAAAAACACAGACTATGAACCAGCGCCGTTAATCGTGTTCTGTGACACAATAAGGAATTTTTATAGTAGACCATGATTGGTCGCTTAGAAAATTTAGTTAATACGTGATATTCAATTGGTTAAGAACTACTTCCGTTTTCAATGTTTGTTGTTTACCACGGCACGAAGACAGTTTCTCAGCCGCCTCAACGTATTCTTTGTAAACGAGACTATTAAAAGAGTTTGCTAAAACTTTCGAAGGATGACTGTTTCTAGTCGGCGTAATTTTGGTTCGAGGATGATCAAACAGATGCGGGAATTTAATTGTTAATCATACGATATTTCCAGGTAGCCGTCAAGTGCCGATTCTCGTTAATATACTGTTTCGTTTTAGCTTTTCAGCTTGTCCTATTTGTCTATTATAACTTTTTTTATGATTTCTTTAACTTATAGTGAATACTCGTTAGTTGCTATATAAGCATAGACTTGCTCCAAGTCTGCCTCTTGATTGTTTCGGGTTTGTTTAAAGACGTGTTTGTTTGAGAATACGGGTTTGTTTCGAGACAGGTTATTTTCAAAACCTTCTCGAAATAAACCCGTCTTCTCGAAACAAACCCGTCTTTAAATAAACCCGAAACAATCAAGAGGCAGACTTGGAGCCAACCTCGTTCCCAGGGCCTTATGGCGGAGATAAGACCGACTTGGAGCAAGTCTATGCGAATAATCGGCATAAATTACAGAACAAACAATTTGGCTCTGATGCACAGACGCTGCTAGATTGTACCAAGCTACACTGATGAGCTGTGGAACAGCGAAACACGTGTCTGTAGATATTGTACTATTACGATCCTTCACTTCGGTGTTGTAGATATTGTAATATATATATATATATATATTGTACTTATATATACTTGTGTTTTCATGTTATATATATATATATATATATATATATATATATATATATATATATATATATATATATATATATATATATATATATATATATATATATATATATATATATATATATATATATATATATATATATATTTGTATATATATTTGTATATATATATATATATATATATATATATATATATATATATATATATATATATATATATATATATATATATATATATATATATATATATATATATATATATATATATATAACATGAAAACACAAGTTTGAGTTACTTCATAAGAACTTTATTCACGACAAATTTGTTTCGTATGGCAAGTGCGAAGCTTGCCACACTCGTCGCCATTCAACTGACGAGTGTGGCAAGCTTCGCACTTGCCATACGAAACAAATTAAACAAATTTGTCGTGAATAAAGTTCTTATGAAGTAACTCAAACTTGTGTTTCCATGTTATATCGCTCTGCTTCGCCATTGAGCACTCTACCCGTATGATTTTGTACTCGATACTAGTTATCAACACATTTATATATATATATATATATATATATATATATATATATATATATATATATATATATATATATATATATATATATATATATATATATATATATATATATATATATATATATATATATATATATATATATGAATTGAAGAAAATGACAAAGAGCAAGAAAACTTCTTACCAGTCCAGATAAATTTTTAAAATATTTCGAACATTCGTTCTTCTTCAGTTAAAATATAAAAATAATATATGGCACAAAGTGCCCTATATATACATAATATACAATAAAAATTTACATAAATTTACTTAAAAATGATCCTAGTAATAATTAACATGACATGTATTTAATGCGTTTCTTTGAACGGTATTCGCATCTTTTGTTTAACCGAGTTATCTCCAGTATCGTAGGCCTTTTTCCTAAACTTAGAAGGCGCTAATATATCCTTCAAATTCTTCGTTCTCCTATAGGCAGGTATGATGGACTTAGGCGGAAATATATCTCTTAACAACGGCGATGATTCTAATAAATTCACGTTTCTCTTAATAATTTTACCGATGTCTGGAAGTCTGGGGTTATAATCTAATACTAACGGAAACGTGCGTCTCTTGCGCTTCCTCTTGGGTTTCAAAATTTCAGTCCTATCTTTCCGCATGGCCTTTTCAAATTGTTTACCTACCAATTCATTATCATAATTTTGCTGTTTTAAATACGATTTGTACTCAATGCAAGCTTTCTCCAAATATTCATTGGTAGAACAATTCCGCTTAATTCTCAAGGCAACTCCATAAGGGATGGCCTTCTTGCAATGGTAAGGATGCGAGCTCGAAAATGGCAAATATAAATGACTGTCGGTGGATTTGGCATAAATATCAGTGACCACATAACCATTTTGGAGATGCAAGGTGAGATCAAGGACATTAAGACTCTCACTAGAATAAACCAATTCAAACTGATTCAAAGCTGGTTTCCAATTCAAAGGGAACAAGATGATAGTTTCCAATTGGCCCGGCCTCAAAGTAAGTGGAATCCGCCTAAGACTTATCCTGAAATTGAACTTTTCTTATCCAATATTAGAAAATAAATTTTTGACCCCAAAAACATTAGGAAACCCAAGGATAATCTTTTAAGAGAAGAACGCATAGCAATTAAAAATTTGAAATTAGATAATAGAGTCATTAGAATTCAAGATAAGGGATCTCGCTTTGTTATAGTAGACCAAGAAGATTACCAAAGTAAAATGTTAGGTCAATTAGATAACACCTTGCATTATGTGAAGCTTCCTGAAGATCCCTCTTTAGATCATTTAGATAAAGTTAAGTTATGGTGTAATAAATGGCTTGGTGAAGGTCAGATTAGTCATGAAATTGCCAATTGGGTTACCAATGTTGAACCCAAACCGGGTACGGCTTTCGGTAATGTTAAGACCCATAAAGAAGGGAACCCACTCCGCCTTATTACTTCTTGTTGCGGGACGGCAATTGAAAGACTATCGGCATTTACTGAGCACTATATTAAGCCATTGGCGCAGTGCTTGCCATCTTTCATAAAGGATACAACTCATTTTATCAATAAGATTGAAAGTCTTAACGAGCAAGGACCACTTCCTGACCATGCTCTATTAGTTTCTTGGGATGTGGTCGCTATGTTTCCCAATATTGATAATGAATTAGGGGTTGGCGCTGTTAGAAATGCTTTAGATTCCAGAATAGATAAGGCACTGTCCACTGAGTGTATTGTTGAAGCTGTGGAAATCTGTTTAAATTCCAACAATTGTTTATTTGGTAATAACAGCTATCTACAACAACACGGTACAGCCATGGGGCCTAAAAATGCATGCAGTTATGCTGATTTGGCCATGGGTACCCACCGACAGTCATTTATATTTGCCATTTTCGAGCTCGCATCCTTACCATTGCAAGAAGGCCATCCCTTAGTGGAGTTGCCTTGAGAATTAAGCGGAATTGTTTGGAAATTATGATAATGAATTGGTAGATAAACAATTTGAAAAGGCCATGCGGAAAGATAGGACTGAAATTTTGAAACCCAAGAGGAAGCGCAAGAGACGCACGTTTCCGTTAGTATTAGATTATAACGCCAGACTTCCAGACATCGGTAAAATTATTAAGTGAAACGTGAATTTATTAGAATCATCGCCGTTGTTAAGAGATATATTTCCGCCTAAGTCCATCATACCTGCCTATATAGGAGAACGAAGAATTTGAAGGATATATTAGCGCCTTGTAAGTTTAGGAAAAAGGCCTACGATACTGGAGATAACTCGGTTAAGTTAGGATGTTTTAAATGTATAAATGAATGTGACCTATGTAAAAATTATTTGGCAGAAGCTGAAAATTTTACTAGTTATGCCACAGGCCGCTTTTATGAGATGAAGCAGGCGCTTTCTTGTACTTCCTCTGGGGTGATATATTTAGTTTCTTGTAAGAAATGCAAATTGCAGTATGTGGGATCCACTAATAACCAGTTTAAAGTTCGATTTCGCAATCATAAATCGGCAATGGTTACCGGTAAAAATACCTGTGAGGTTGCCACACATTTTAATAAAACTCCTCATGTCTTAGGGGATTTTGAGTTTATAGTAATTGAAGCTATTTTAAATAAAGACAATGTTGAAGAACTTCTATTAGCCAGAGAGGCTTATTGGACAGCACAATTGCGTACTTTACAGCCATTAGGGTTAAACAAAAGATGCGAATACCGTTCAAAGAAACGCATTAAATACATGTCATGTTAATTATTACTAGGATCATTTTTAAGTAAATTTATGTAAATTTTTATTGTATATTATGTATATATATAGGGCACTTTGTGCCATATATTATTTTTATATTTTAACTGAAGAAGAACGAATGTTCGAAATATTTTAAAAATTTATCTGGACTGGTGAGAAGTTTTCTTGCTCTTTGTCATTTTCTTCAATTCATATATAATATCATCCAAGAGCATAACCTGTATCCATGTTTGTGGACCTTCTGCTAGGAGCATCATCGTTTTGGTCTGCCTGTTCTTTTTTAAATTCAACATATATATATATATATATATATATATATATATATATATATATATATATATATATATATATATATATATATATATATATATATATATATCTGTTTTCGAAATTGAAAACGATTAAATATTGATCGAGACAACGCTCAAAATAATATACTAATAATTTCTAAGTAAATAAACCGTTTTTACGAAGGGTATGTATTTAGATTCGGTAATTCGAAAAGTGTTTTCAGAATTGAAATCGAGTAAATATTGACCGTACCCCAACCACTCATTACTACTTCGCACCTGAAGAGCTAATAAGCGAAAACGTTTGTGCATTAAAGTTTTACTATAAAAGAGTGGTTACTATATAATGTTGTTTCCCTCTGATTGTCGAATGAAATTTTATCTATAATACAACACTTGTGTTTTATCACATCCAACTTTTATATATATATATATATATATATATATATATATATATATATATATATATATATATAGTTAAATAAAAAGACATGCAAGGTTGTTTCGTATGGCAAGCGAAGCTTACCACACTCCTCAGGTGATTATCGCATCTGATCAGACGCGATAATCACCTGAGGAGTGTGGTAAGCTTAGCTTGCCATACGAAACAATTTTGTAGTGATTAAAGTTCAATGAAGTAACTCAAGCTTGTCTTTTTATTTAACTATTTCGCTCTACCCGTATGATTTCGAACTTGATAGTTATCTATTCATTTATATATATATATATATAAAGTTATACTATAGGTAATATTTGGCATTTCACTCGATCAAACTACATGTTGAAAGGATTTATGGTGAAGGAAAATTTCGAGTGTTGAAATACATACATTTTCAGAGCACTGCACTAGCAATCGCAGGGTCGCGGATTCAATTCCTACCGGAAGGCCGCTAAGTTGCATTTTTCGCAACTGGTCCCGGTTTGGTCTTAAAATGTATGTATTTCAACACTCGAAGTTATACTATATATATATATATATATATAAAGAGATACTGTAGCGTGGTACAAATCTTGCTCTCTGATTGCACAATTTATCAATTGAGATATAATATTCTATTAGTTCAAATTTTAGTCACATTGAATAGTCTACATGGAAACGCGGGGTTGATGATCAAATTCAATAGTAATTAAAAATTAACGATATGTATTTGTATACAACGTATCCAACTTCAGCTATATGGCTAAGAGCCTCCGTTCTCGGTATCTAACTCTCATTTAGTTGAGATTTTAGTCAGGTTTTCTTTGTTCTTTATATTAAAGTGCATATAACGTCTGTGGGAATTTAAAATATATGTAATATATGGATAAGCCGAAAATTTCATCTTCATAGACTTTTTTGCTGTTAAATTTGACGGAAATGACGTCACATCTGTAAAGAGGTTTTATATAGACAGATGCCCGCTATGACATCAATTCCGTCAACTTCCGTCAACTTTAACACCAAAAAAGTCTATAAATGAAGGATGAAATTTTCGGCTGACAAGATATATTACAATTTATCTCAGGATAATCCATAGATTACAAATATATTAAATCCCCAAAGACGTTATATGCACTTTAAGCTTTAGGGATGTGTAGGATATACCGCATTCGTGGGGCTTCGAAATAACTCTCACTATATTGTAAATAAAAATTCTGACTTTCACTGATCCAGTAAGTTTAACACAGTGGTTATATAAAATCTATGTATTCTTATTCTTGTTACCTTCTTCTGAAACACCAAACATTATCCAAATTATGTTGCCATGAAATTATATAATGTCTTTATCAATGCATCTTCGTTCAACTGATTATGATTACAATTGTCGATCCTTCTCGTGCTTTCTTTGTAATACTTTACCGTTATTATAAATCAGCGCTTTATATACTTCATCGTCTTCTGATGTTAAGAAAGCAAAATATTCAAATTAAACTTAATTAAGGCAGATAGATCAATGAAGCACTTGTTCAGAAGCAGCGGTAAGAATAAACAGGTTAGTGTTTTGTTTTCAACTATGTGACAACCTGCTGCTTCGCAATGAAAAGATATTGTTCTTGTGTTCTTAACTTGACTTAATATAAGAAATAATCACGACGCAAACGTTGCTGTTAGCCTCCTCCGCAGGCTGCAACTCTGTGGCTTCTTTTTCCCAAGTCAAATAGCTTCCAAGGCTGTTTTGGCCATTTTTGGCCGAGCCAGAGAAATCCCTTCACAATCCCTATACTTCCCTGCAATCCCAGACAAAACATTGCTCGCACAGCCTTGGAAGCGATTTGACTCGGAAAAAAGAAGCCACAGAGTTACGGCCTGCGGAGGAGGCTACGTTGCTGTGTGCTTACAATATATAATTTTTATTTCAAAACTGAAGAAATGAACAACTTGTATAGTATTTAGGTTATTCAAGACCCGAACAAAACATATATATAAACGAGCTTTGGTAAACAATGATAAAAACTCCTTAATCGCGGCACCGATCATCACAACATGATTGTTAAAATTAACCGTTCCACGAATTGGAATCAACGATCATTTCTTGAAGCTTGACATTCGATCCATAAACCGAGTGTTAGAATATATACATTTTAAGACCAAACCGGGACCTGCAGTTGCTAAAAATGCAACTTCAACGCCTTCCGGCTGAAATTGAACCCGCGACCCTGCGATGCTAAGTGTTGGAATATATACATTTTAAGACCAAACCAGAGTTGCGAAAAATGCAACTTCAAGGCCTTCTGGCTGGAATTGAACCCGCGACCCTGCGATGCTAAGAAGGGACCTTAAGCTCTACGACGGCAACCTAGGACGGCGACGTCGTTCAAACAAAATAATAACAAAAGAATCTTTATGCGAAACAAAAATAATGAATAATTTTTATTCCCAAGAGTAATCTGTCAACGCCGTCCTCGTTCTGTTTACAACGCCACTGAGAGCATTTTCACGTCTTTACGACGACGGTAACTCGCGGAGAGATAAGAACTGTTCCTTAAGACTTAAAGAGTCAGACAAATGACAATCGTTTTAGAAATATTGAAGCATTTTGGAGATCATAAAACAAACTTTGAGTGTTAAATACGCTAGTCAATCGACCGTGGTTTCATTCAAATACTAAAATTTATATTGCTTTCACTGCCGTCGCCGTCCTAGGTTGCCGTCGTAGAGGTTAAGGTCCCTAATGCAGTCTCCGACCACCGAGCCACGGAAGCCGCCGCCGAGAGCCCAGCCACGAGCGTCGAGCTCCGCATATATAGTGGTGGTAATTCTGGGTATATTACAAGTAATATTGGGCATTTCACTCGATTAAACTACATGTACTAAGGATTACTATATACTATATACCATATATATATATATATATATATATATATATATAACATGAAAACACAAGTTTGAGTTACCTCATAAGAACTTTATTCACGGCAAATTTGTTTCGTATGGCAAACGCGAAGCTTCAGGTGAATGTTGCGTCTGGCAGTATATTTGAGAGGTTTGGTTGATATGTGACGTCGTGTTGTTTATGTCGCGTGCATGGATCGTGTTACGAGTGTGGAAAATTATTATTACATAGCAAATGTTTCTTACGATGTCTACAAGTAGATATAAGTTCGTTCCTTTTGTTAAGGGAGCTTAATTCGGGGTATTAATAATAATGAATTTTACGTAAAGGCAGAGTCCTGTTGGAGTATGGTCGGCATTTCTTAATGATTGTGTAGGGTGTCATATAATGTGGGAAATTATTATTATTATTACTATCTTGTAATTAGAAGGAAGGTGATTGGTGCGCTCGGCGAAAAGATCGAACAATTTAAAGAGTGAGTGTCAACCGTCGTGCATTGCGCGTTTGTGTTTATCTTTTTATACGATAACGTTTTGAACTGCTTCGTTGCCAACTTGATGTGGTATAAATACTTCGGAAATTCGCCTAGTCTTCTCAGAAAACCCTATAGAGGCTTTCTTATTCACCAGTCACCACAAGCCAAATACATCGACTCGGAACCTGATTTGTTTGTTTGAACCTCGTCACTTGGTCTTCCACGCTTCGCATCAGTCAAGGCTGACATCATTCGAAAAGAAAGTCAAGAAAACGTCGAGTTTTGCGAAAAATACAGAAATAATTACTTTATAAGGTATATCTTCTTTCAATTAAAATACAAAATGAATAATTTATACCAAGGATTGACAAGATATTTACGGATGCAGTTCACCAAGGGAAAATTGCGCCAGATCAAAATGACACTCGACAACAAGATGACTAGTCTTAGCGCTCTGGATGAACAGTTATTAGATCTCCTTTGTTCAGACGAAAAGGTAGAAGATGAGGCGATCGATAAAGAGACCGAAGAAGCTGTGAACGTTAAAGCGACAATTTGGAATCGGCTGGTTTAACATTTGATTCGGCGCTGGCTGGCAACAAACCGCAACAAAAGATAACTACAGACAGTTTATACAAACAAGTGTCACAAGTGGCTTCAGCGACAAACGTGCCAACGGCAACACAAGAAGGAATCCAAGCGACAAGGGGGCCAGTCAAAAAACCAGGGACAAATGATTCGTGCTCGCCTTCCTAAACTGTAAATGAAGAAATTTGAGGGAAAGTTGAACAAATGGAGAGACTGCTAAACGAGCGCAATCCACGAAAACCTTCAACTTTCCGACGTCGATAAATTTTCCTATTTGCGTGTGTTATTGGAGGGATCGGCAGAGACCGCTATCGCTGGGTTTGCTTTGACGGCGGCAAACTATAGACAAGCTGTTGATCTCCTCAAGAGACGGTATGGGAGTACTGCTCAGAAATAACCTAACACTGAGGTTGCGGTTCGGTTGGGGTTAGGTTGCGGTTCGGTTACGGTTACGGTTTGGTTTGCGGTCGATACACATTACGGCTTGGGTTCCGACTATTTCCGACATGGAAAGAGTTTAGTTTAAAATGTAGAGGGCAGCAAAAGCAAAATAGATCTTCATGTTTGGCTTCATTCTTTGTCTGTTTCATGTCCTATTGACAAGAATACATTCGCGCAAGAGATTCGCGCAGTTGAAACGTAATGTGCTTTCGCCATGCAAAACCTAATTCAAGTAATGTTCGACTTATACTGCACTTGTGGCACCGTTTGCAGTGAATCCTCGTCGAATCTAATGAATGTAATAGTATTACGAAAATATAATGATTGAGGCAGAGCGCGTGTCCGTTTTAATTCCTAAACCGTTTTCCCCGATCATTATTATTTATTGCAGTGCGTCAGCCGCGTATACCACGGCAGAAACTAGAAAGAGCCTATATCTCTGATGAAGGCCTTCTCTCGAAATTGTTAGACCTATTATTCACGATTTCGGCACTACACCAAACTTTTAGCATTTTCGATTCCTAATAATTCACGTGTCGAAAAGTGGATTGGCATGAAGTTTCGACCATTTCTGTGTTTACATGAAGCGAATCGAAAATTCGATCGGCTTACAAGTTACAATGCATGATCGACTCGACTTTTCATAACAAAAGAAATCGACACTATTTCTTTTGAGGGGATTGAGTGTTCCAATGGGATTGAAATTTCGATCCGACATCATTGAATACTGTATCTGCTGGTGAAAATATTTTAAGTTAATAGGAAGTAAAAAAATCATCATTAACAAAATTAGATTTGAACGGATTCGAATGCCTTTGTTGAAGAAACTAAAAGCGTCGTAAATCAAAATATCGCCCGACAGGTTTGAATAGAATTGGCCACAACACGAGGAACGTATGAATATATTGAATAATAATTGTATTCTAGTGTTTACACGGCGACGGAATTTTATAACGAAGTGTCTATTCGTCCGGAAGGATATAACAACTGCAATATATGGAGGCGATCGTTCACAACGCGCGATTTTCGGTCGAGTTTGATAAAAATATAGTTTGTTATATAGTTTGCCTTTTCTGCATAGTTTTTTTGGTTAGGGTTTGTATTTTTATTAGGGTTAGGATTTGGGTTATGATTAGGTTTTATTTTAGAATTATTGCTACGATTACTGACTGCCGGACCTCTAGTTTTTCTCGAACAAGTTCCGCGGTTACCGGTGTGGCGGTCTGAGATTGTACCGTCGAGATGCGCACTGACCGTTTGGGCCTGTAATAATTGCTCATTTGCATACATCGTGCTTTCGAAGAAGATATAATATGTCGGTAGATATAATCCAGGAAAGCTTTCTCGGATAATTTGGCTCATTAGATAAACTTGTTTATTCATGTTTGTTAAGTCCATGTGGTGTTTATAAAAGTAACTTTGTTATGAATACGATATTATATTGTTCAGGTTGAGAGTCCGCATAGTAATGATGTTGAGTTATTTAAACGTTCTCCAAGTATGAAAACGGATTGTTCATCGTAATCATATTAATGCAATCTGCTGAAACAAAGTAGATGTTACTGTTAGCTCTGATAGACCAACATGTACTGTACCGAATACAATTCACTGAAAAAGTTCTGCAGCTAAAATGAGTTTGTCAAACTTTAATTCAATTTGCCGTATTGATTTAGACGTCGAATTTCGTAACATGTGAACACGGAAGTGTCAACGCTATTATTATTGCCAAGTTATATCTATTTTAGTGCGTTTGAGTATCACGTTTTCAAACGTGTCTTTCTCCGTTAAAGCTTTGAGACAAAACGCCAATCTTTTAAGCTTGTTTGGCTTCTGCACGAATTGACAGTAGCATGCTTTCTCGTGCTTCCAACCAAGCTGCTCTCGTCTCACCCGACGAATAGTAGAATTCAAAACATTCACACCGCATTCTTCCATTAGTTTAGTTTTCAATTTGTCAAATGTTAACTCGTCGTTCATGTCATCTTATCGTCGATATATTTGCAATGCTGTTCGTTTAAAAGTCGCTTTCTTCCCCTTCGAGGCGCATCCTGTAAACTACCACTCCGACGGTAACGAGAAAGAAATAAGCTAACCGCAGATCTTGATGTGCCTATTCCTTCCTCTCGAAGAATATCTGTAGTTTTTTTTATGTATTCCCGAAGAATGCAGTGAAATAATTAGATTCCATGAGTAAATAGACAGTTTTCTCATTTCACCAAACAACGCGCGTAACGGAAAAGACAAACTTCGGAAATGATCGTATTTCCTATCGTGTGATTGCGAGGATCAACCGAAGATCGACCTAGGTTCGACCGCGGTTTTCGTTAGGTTATTTCTGAGCAGTACTGTATCTCCAAACTATTTAATGTGAGACAGTCTTCAGTGGCAGAGAGACTTTACGGCTAATCAGAGAGTTTTATGACAACATTGAAACTCACCACAGGGGGTTGAAAGCTCTTGGTGTAGATGAAGGAACAATTATTCCAGCATCGTTGTGCCAGCGCTGTTGGATAAATTACCTCAAGTACTACGACTTGCGATGACGAGAGGACAAAACCACCTGGAATGCTCCACATCGCCATCGGAACTCTTGAAGGCGTTATTGGAAGAAGTTGAGCTTCGAGAGACCCATCAAAGCACACCGAGTCGCGAGGAAAATATGTCGATGAAGAGACATCGAGGTGGCAAAGAACCTTCGACTGGCAACGTGCTCTTGACCCAAAAAGAGGATGGAAAATGTGCCTTTTGCATCGGAAGCCACATCCCAGAAGAATGTACCAAGGTTAAAGACATCAAGGAACGTAAGAATATAGTTCGTAAATTCGGTAGATGTTTTATCTGTTTAAAAAGGAGGAAAATATAAATGTAGTAACTGTAATGAAGGGCATCATAAATCCCTGTGTGGGGTCCTAAGGGAAGGGGTAGGAATGGATATAGGGGTTAGTCTAACTGGCCTAACTCAGTCACCCCAAATACAGGTATCCTACATCATGTGAGAAGTGGAGTGCGAGTGGCTCTTCAAACAGCGCAAGCATGTGTTAGATGGGCTCGAGAGTTTAGAGTGCGAGTTCTGTTTGATACTGGAAGTCATAGGACGTTTGTGACAAGTAGGGTTGCAAACAGATTTGGAGCAAGGGTTGTACGGAAAGGGGCTGCGGGACGTGGTTGAATTAGAGGTTATGCCTGTGGGAGGTGGAGAACTGGTTAAGGTAGAAGCTTATGTGGTCGAAGAGATTTCTAAGATTCACAATTAGCATCTTGAAGTTGTCAAGATGCAGTATGCACATCTTATGGAATTGTGGATCTCGGACGTGAATAGAAGCTCGGGTGAGCTTGAGGTACAGGTTTTGATTGGTGCAGATTATCTCTGCCAGTTTCAGAAAGGGGAAACAATTCGAGGTGGGATAGGTGAACCAGTGGCAGTTGAAACCACATTAGGGTGGGTATTGTCAGGGCCAATGAAGTGCTCATTTGGGCCTGCTGTAGAACAAAAGGTTAAGATTAATTTGATTGTTGAAACCAGTCAGTTTCATAAGGATTTAAATGAGAATGTTAGTAAGTTGTGGGATCTAGAGACGTTGGGCATTAAGGAGGAAGTTGGAGTGCAAGAAGAGTTTCTTGACAACATTTCGTTTAACGGTGAGCGGTATGTAGTAAACCTACCATTCAGGAAGGTGGGCCAGGGGTCGCTTCCTGGCAATTATGCTACAAGTCTTTCCAGGTGGCGATCACTTCAAAAGAAACTCAGGTTGGAGCCAGATATCTTAAAGGAGTATAGTTCAGTTATAAGTGGTCAGCTGAAGGAAGGTGGCAGAGTTGAACACACCTGGTCATAAGGTACATTACCTACCACACCATGCTGTTGTGCGTCGTGCTGCACAAACAACAAAGGTAAGGGTAGTGTATGATGCTTCCTGCAAGTCAGGGAAGAATAGTGTTTCACTGAATGATTGTCTCCATGTCGGGCCTTCGTTAAACCCACTACTATTTGATATTTTGGTAAGGTTTAGGATGAATCGAGTGGCATTGATTGCGGATATTGAGAAAGCTTTTTGAATGTAGAAGTAAGTGAAGGAGATCGTGATAGCTTGCGGTTCTATACCAAGTGTGACACCAATTAAGGTGTTAGTATATAGATTCTGTCGTGTAGTTTTTGGGCTCAATGCTTCACCATTTTTGCTCAACTCTACCTTTTTGAGACACCACCTTTCACGATACGAGGCAATTGATCCAAACTTTGTTCGCAAGATGATAAATTCATTTTATGTAGATGATCTTGTGACTGGTGATAATTCAGCAAACAGCTCGTTTGATCTACACGAGAAGTCTATAGATAGATTGGCAGAGGGTGGATTTAGGCTTCGGAAATGGCTGAGCAATGACCAGGCTCTTTTGAGGAGAATAAGGGCTGAGGAGAACAAGAATAGTTTGGGTAATTTAGTGGAAAGTGATGAGTTGACCTATGCTAAGGCTACCTTGGGGGCCTGTGAGGGTTCAGAGGAAGGTTCAGGTAATCATAAGGTATTGGGACTGCCATGGGATCAGATAAGAGACATAATTAAGTTTAGTCTCAGTGACATAGCTAGCAAGGCAGATAAATTAAAAGCGACAAAGAGAAACCTACTTAGTTTAGTGGCAGGGATATTTGATCCGTTGGGAATTAGTCCTATAGTTGTTGAGTTAAAGGTTCTGTTTCAATCATTGTGTGTTAGTAAAGTTGGTTGGGATGAAGAATTGATAGGCAGTGATAAGAAACAGTGGGATGATTGTATTAGTGACCTTGGTAAGACAGAAGAGATAGTGGTCGATAGATGTGTTTATAAATTATAATAAGGCTACCAAGGAGGAAGGAGAATGGTGTTTGCATGGATTTTCCGATGCAAGTAAAGTGGCATATTGTGCTGTGGTGTGCATTTTGCATAGGACAATCGAAGGTGTGAAGGTAACTTTATTGGCGAGCAAGACGAGAGTTGCGCCATTGAAGCAATTGAGTATACCAGCAAAGTTAATGGACTCAGTGAAACGTTCATTGGGCAATCAGGTAGAAATCAGTGAAACGGTATTGTGGACTTTTTGTATTGGCTACAAAACAGGGGGGAGTGGAAGCAGTTTGTCAGGCACAGAGTAAATGAGATTCTACTGCTGACAAACAAATGTGACTGGCGGCATTGTCCGGGCAGCGACAATCCTGCAGACTTGGGGTCCAGAGGGGTAAAGGCATCTGTCTTGAAGGGTAACCCAAGTTGGTGGCATGGGCCAGATTGGCTTGTAAAATCAGAGGACGTATATGGCCTAGTATTACTGTATCAAGTACTTCAGAAAGTAAGAGAGAAGAGAAAGGTATAGTGTTGTAATGTCTGTGAATATTAAGAAGGTAGAAGGGATTGTACAAGTTTTGAGCTTATAGAAAGAATTAGGGGATTTACTAAGTTGTTAAGGGTGACTGCATGGGTAAAGCGATTTGTAGGCAATGTTAAGAGATCAGTAAAGGGGTTAGATTTATTGTTGGAACCGTTAACCAGGGTGGAGTTGGCGGAGGCCGAGATTGAATGGGTGAAGTATTCACAGGCAGAGTTGCAACAGCAAGATAACTTCTCTCAGTTAGTGCGAAAATTTGGGATTGTTGAAAGGAAGGTATTTTGCGCTGTAAGGGGCGACTAGCCAATTCAGACCTAGTGTCGAGGGTCGTGACATGGTTATTCTCCCAAGGGATCATAAGTTCACTGATATGATAATAAGAGCAAGTCATGCTCAAGCAGTGTACCATGGTGGGGTTAGGTCCACTCTGGCAGAGCTGAGGTCTAGGTTTTGGGTCTCAAAGGGACGACAGGTGGTGAAGAAAGTTCTTGGGAAATGCTTGACATGTAAGAGACATGAAGGTGAAGCATTCCAAGCTCCACCTGTGGCTGATATGCCTTAGTTTAGTGCAGGCAAGCAGAACCATTTTACAAAACAGGTGTGGACTTTGCTGGTCCACTATTTGTGAAGGGAAGATTGGGGGAGATGCAGAAGGTTTATATTGCCTTATTCTCCTGCTGTGTAGCTCGGGGGTTGCACTTAGATCTTGTAGAAGACATGTCAGCACCAGTATTCAGAAGGTGTCTGAGGAGATTTGCAGCAAGAAGAGGTACACCCAGTCTCATTGTTTTGGACAATGCTAAGACCTTCAAGGCAACAGCAAAGGCTTTGGTGAAGTTACATAGGGAGGTAAGAGCAGACCTAAGCACAAAGGGTGCTTGGAAATTCAATCTGGAAAGGAAATTCAAATTGGAAATTCAATCTGGAAAGGGCTCCATGCAGGGGAGGTTTTTTTGAGAATATGAGAATGGAGAGAGCAGAACGAGCAGTGGAAGAGCCTGTGAGAATGGAGAGAGCAAAACGAGCGGCAGATCTTGATGCTGCATGGAAAACAAAAGGGATGCTTGACCATGAGTGAGTCAAGGGGGGAGTGTATCATATAATGTGGGAAATTATTATTATTATTACTATGTAATCAAAGCTCTTTTAGTTAGGAACGAAAACAATGAACAATAGAGGGAACGGCAGATTGACAGTCGTGTCACTTAGAAGTCGATAAACCAGGAAAGGACGTTTTAGAGCTCGATGTAAATAGTTATATTATGGATTTTATAATAAAGAAAATACTCGTTTAGAGCAAATGAATGTGTGATTCAATGGTTACGCAAATTACTCAACATCGGGTGTTCGATTCTTTTAAAGACCAAATATGTTTACTCAGCTCTGTGGCGTGTTTCCGTTTCTCGTTTCGAAATGAGCTAGTGTAGTTCAGGTATCTTGTTTTAAATGTTCCCCCTGTCAAACCGACGTAGGTTTCTTGCTTGGTGTTGTCTTCATTCGTTATACAGTCGCTTGGTAAGCTACCCCTTTGTTTGGCATTTCCTCTTGAGTGGACATGAGTTGTATTTCTGGCGGCAGTTGCATTCGGTTTCTGGTGTTGTGTGTTGTTCGGCTTCTTTGTTGAGTGTCAATTTATTGTGTGATAAAATTATGTTTTGTATGTTTGGCATACAACTGTAGCTCAGCTTTATGGGGAAGCATTCGTCGATTATTTTTAGAAATTTGTGGCCGATGTTGGTGGCGACGTTGGCAAGCTTCGCACTTGCCATACGAAACAAATTTGTCGTGAATAAAGTTCTTATGAGATAACTCAAACTTGTGTTTTCATGTTATATCGCTCTGCTTCGACATTGAGCACTCTACCCGTATGATTTTGTACTCGATACTACATTGTTGAGCACTCTACAAATCGATATGGAACCTATAAAACCTTGGATACTCCACGAAGAACATACAGCGCAACCTAAAGTATATACAGCGCAACCTAAAGATATACTTGAGATGTTTGATTGAGATCGTTTCTACAACGCATGCGATGGAAAGCATACCATGCATTTCCTGAAACCAACCGAACCGCCTTCGACAAAAGAAACATTTGGATTTAAAACGACAAAGTCCCCGCCACCGATTGATGATTTACGGGAATTCGAAGAAAAGATGCTGACACTCGTCCAGAATATCGAATTCAAGAACATGCACTGTGAATTCGCGTAGATCCCACATCATACAAACAGCTACTTAAAACCAACATCACCAAATCTTACAAGAAACGTCCCCGTCTAACCATACATGATACAACCAAAGTAAGAAAATAAAATTGCAAAGAACCTACACCTCGACAACAGAATCGACGCGCTTGCCGAGAAAAACTGTTTCATCAGGTTGAAAGATCACAAGCCGAACTTTAACAATAGCGCAACGTGCAGACTCATAAATCCAGCTAAATCAGAGATCGGTGTTATAAGCAAGAAAATCCTTGAACGAATCAACAACAAATAGTGGCATCTACTGCCATAAACCATGCAGTGGCAGTGGAAGAATATAGCGACTCCGTCATAAAGTGGTTCAAAAATATTCTTAACAAACCCGCATATTCATTTATTAACTTCGACGTGGTGGACTTCTACCCCCGATAACGGAAGACCTACTCATCAAAGCCAATTACATTCGCTTCGGAATACGACGTCATAACCGACCAAGAAAAACATATTATCATCCAGGTCAAAAATTCCCTTCTCTTTAACGAAAACGAAGCATGGTGTTTACTGTTTTTTATTACTGTTTTGAAATCGTCTTCTTTGTATTAAATATAGAACTTCTAAATCTGTATGAGATTTTAGAACCAAAATAAGTTAAGTAAAATTGTTACTCTTGCTGAATATTAATGAATGTGTGTACTGATTGAAAATCGATTTTCGTTTTATAAATATGTACTAATCTATCGCAGCATAATTTCCTCTTCAAATTTCTCGAAATTTAAAAGGCATAATGGTAGCGGTACATTTTGTTGGATTTCTTCTGCTTTATTTTATCCCTGATCTCGTTGACTCTAAGAGATTCTCCCAATGCTTGTTGGACGGTTTACATCCTCCACATAGCAAATACAGGAACTATCACTGATCTCGAAAAAAGACTGGATCGAGCAACTATATTGTTCAGAAAATGAAGCCGGAAGTCCGCCATTACTAAGGGACAAACTGAGGATCCTATGAGTTTTTTGTTGGATTATGTGCTCTTACCATCGACAAAATAAAATAATTTTACTATAAAGAGGACCATAAGAGGACCACTTTGGTCCCTTAGTAATGGCCGCTGTTGGCTCTAATTATCCAGTGAGAGAAGCCTAATATGAGATGTCAAATTAGGTTAAAGATTTTATGCATTTAATGTTAACAAAGAAACTATACTGGCCAGACACTAAACCTATTTCGCGAGCGTCACAGTTTGATTCGCTTGCAAACTCGGAGCTTCTAATATGATCTCTCGTGAATTTGCATTATGCAAATATACAGGCTTCAAAATCAGCTCATCAGATACAATAGAAAGCTCAATCCAGTCCTATTTTTGAGATCAGTGGTAACTACACATCTGAAATCGTCAAACACTGACATTCATCACCATGGACAGTTTCATTTTTCGGTTGGTATTTTACTGCAAACGTCTCCATATAATTAGGACGGTAGATGACAACTGGGCTCTCTTCTGAATTCTTGCATTTTCTTAGCAGAATACACACTGATGCATCAGGGGGAAAGATATCTTTTTCATGCAACTGCAACTTAATAAAAAAATGGAAGCAATCATAAACTATATTCATTTGAATATTTTTGCTTTTATTATATAGGTTTCTTTAAATAACCGCAGACAACACTCCGTAATATTTTTTTATTAAAGGGGAACTATAGTTCTAAAAACAAATTACTTTTAAATAAAAGGTCTGTAAGCATAATGTTTAGAAATGTTAATAGTTTTTCGGTATCTCGGCTCTTGTACTCGAGAAATAACGTTTTCATTCTCGTATTTTATGGCTTCTGGACCCCGCCATTTTAGAGTTTGCTAGCTCCACGGCTCAGACTCGATATCCAGCGGGAATTTCTTTTCAATTTTGACGTCATCGAGTGCAAGGGACAAAAGACAAGCACTCAATGACGTCAAAATTGAAAAGAAAACACCCGCTGTACATCGAGTTTGAGCCGTCGGCAAACTCTAAAATGGTGGCATCCAAAAGCGTAAAATAAAAACGTTATTTCTCAAGAACAAGAGCAGATATCGTAGAACTATTATAATAATAATAATTTTACATTTATATAGCGCCAAATTCCGTTTAGTCCAATTCGGCTATAAAGTCCGATATAAAGTTGCACGTTATGTTTACAGAATAATAATAGTAATAATACAATACAGTAAATTAATTAAAAGCAACATTAAATAGATAAGTCTTTAAAAATGATTTAAAAGCGTTTATATCATGACAAATTCTGATTTCTTCCAGTAAAGAGTTCCATAATACTGGAGCAGATACTGAAAAAGCCCTAAAACCATAAGTACCAAACCTGTAGGATTCCGTTTTTAACAAGTTTTTTGTCGAAAGAAATTAACATTTCTATATAAACATTATACTTAAAGGCCTTTTATTTAAAGTAATTTATTTTTTACTATAGTTCCCCTTTAAAGAATATACTAACAGGAAATGAGAGACAATTTAACTTTTCATAGATTTAATGTGAAAAACAGAAAGAAGATAACTTCAATATGTATAATAAATAAAAGAACGTTTCGGACGATGTGATGCAAAATGTACAAAATGTTTATATGAGTGTAAATATAGTTAAATAATTGAAAATCGACGTTAATCCCATGTGGGTGTAGAGTTTTAAAGTTGAAAATATAAACTTGCGCTCATTATTTATGTTCGTTATTATCAAAACAATTTTTGAGGCTGGTGATTGACATCTCATCCATGGAGTGGCCTACTGAATAGCGTAGCGTTTGGCTGCTATTAATAGCTCAAAATGTGGACAAACAAACCAAATTTGACTCACAAATTATTGCAAATGAGCTATTTTCTTTTGTTATGGCCGCAAGAATTATGGGTAAATGCGGACAAACGTTGTTACTGACGTGCACCTCAACGGAGCGCTATTAAAATGTATTGACTAGGCTAAGATATTCTCGAAAATGATAGCCTAATTTGCGTTTAGTGTTCATCAATATTTAAAACAGCTCATTGTTTACAAATTATGCAATAAACTAAATTACTAGTGGTACAGTTGAAATGATCTCAACTGTACCACTATAGTAATTTATTTTATTGCATGAATAATCAGAAAAGAGTAAGATGTGTTGCGTAATTACTTAAAGGTCCCGTGACATATTGACATATCTTGCAACGAGTTCGATTATAACGAATGGATCATTACAACTTTTGGTATGGTTCATGGATAGAATAGATCTGTAAAAAAGCAGGTTCTTTAAATTTGGATCTCGTCTAAAGGCATTAACCGGTTTACATGAAGTAAGAGGATCTTGTTGAAGCATATTCGAATTTAGAAATAATATTGTATGTAGGTATGTTTTGCGGATGGAATGCATATGGATAACGATAACTTTCTCATATGCTTTTTGCGGAGACTGGGAACCAGATCTCCGCTATGTCACGACCACGGTTGTACTTGACTATGTTTGTTTGTGTGGACGGACCATGGGCCGAGGGTCACAAGGAAAATCATGTGTTAGCATTTGCAGGCTTTCAGAATTAAGAGTCGTTGGCATACATCATAAGTCCATCATATGTCCTTGCGCTAACTTGCGCTTTGCTCTGTAGACGCGTCATAGAGGTAAAAATGTCGCTTTGGGGTATGAATATTAGGATTTCATCACGTGATGTTAGCCAATATGTTAGAAATTACTTTAATTATTGTAACAGTGATATAGCAATATTTACAGAAACAAGATTCAGTCCATTCGATGATGATGAAATGTATAACATCAATGGTTTTCAACTATTCAGAAATGACGCCATTTTTAATCAACATGATAATAGACGACCATACGGTGGTACAGCGGTCTACAGCAAGATACCATTTGCTGAGTTACACTATGAATGGTATTGAATTTACTGTAATTAAAGTTAACAACCATCTAAACGTGACGGTAATTGGAGTATATCGCTCTCCAAAAGTCACTCTTGGAAATCTATGCTCTGCATTAGTTAATATTCTTGATGAGAATGCCTTACAAAAAGTTATATTAATTGGAGATTTTAATGTGAATTGGATGGTTAACACAGAACGACAAGCACTTTATAACGTCATGGTAGAAAACAATGGCTACAGACAGTTAATATCTAACTTTACAACCGATAATCAAACACTAATTGATCACATTTTTACAAATATACAACAGCAACAAATTAATTCAGGTATTTTAGAAACATATTTTGGTGACCACAAGGCAGTCTGGGTTTCATTCAAGACAGAATAGCTAAAAATAATTCCAAAAACTAATCGTCAAATTGCGGATTTGCTGAATCAATTAAAAGAATAATGACATCATTCACTGATTATATACACTGCTAATTACTCAGTTAAAATATCAGTTAAAGTATTTCAGAACACATTTTAATGGTCCCGAAATGATGATATTAAATTATTCGAAAGTACAGGTTAAAATTCAATATTTTTAATCATTAAGAGTTGGTTAACCCAACTCTTGGTTCCAAAGTAATTTGGGACCACTATTTGAGATGATTTTTACCATCATCTTTATAATCATCCAAGCCCTTGTGGAAAATATAAGGTATGTATGTAATGTTATTTATTTTTCCTTTTCCATTTTTTTAAATAGCTTATCAAACCCTTATTGTTTTATAAAATGTTCAACGCCTTTATATCTACTATATTTCTTTATTGTATTAATATATTTTATTTTGTTATTCTCTTTTATTTCAGAAATGGCAAGAAAAGACAAGAAAAAAAGAGATTGAACAAAAGTATAACATGCAGTCGAAAAATTGTGATCAGTATCATATGGAACACTATAAATATGTTCGGTAAACTCAGTACGGAGAGTAAAGATAAACAATACAAAAGAAGGAACTGTTCATCGTATAAAGAATATATCTAAGCTACGTTTCACTCTTTTAAAGATAATTTCTAGAAGATTAAAACCAAACAGTATATGGAACTTCATAAATGCAACTGATGCGATACACTGTTAACACTATTCTGAACATTCTGATCAATTTACTAAGGATTTCCACACACATTGTGCTGAATCAGGAACAACTTAATGGAAGAAAGCAAATTCTACACCTTAACCAGAGTTATTCACATCCAGGAATCATCAATTCTGTTGCAAGGAGCAACGCCTACATGATTTTGTCAACAAACATTGTGTTCCAGGACTTATATAAGGTATGTATGTAGTGCTATTTGTTTTTCCTTTGCCGTTTTTTTTAAATAGCTTATTGAACCCTTGTTTTATAAAATGCTCAACGTCTTTATATCTACTATGTTTCTTTATTGTATTAATATCTTTTATTTTGTTATTCTCTATTATTTAGAAATGTCTAAGACAAGAAAAAAAGAGATACAAAAAAGTAATACAAAAAACAAGAAGAACCATTGAACAAATGTATAACATGCAGTTGGAAAATTGTGATTAGTGTCACATATGGAACACTATAAATAAATTCTGTAAACTCAGTACGTAGAGTAAAGACAAACAATACAAAAGAAGGAACTGTTTATCATATAGAGAATATATCTAAGCTACGTTTCACTCTTCTAAAGATAATTTCTTGAAGATTAAAACCAAACAGTATATGGAACTTCATAATTGCAACTGATGCGATACACTGTTAAAACAATTCTGAACATTCTCATCAATTTACTAAGGATTTACACACACATTGTGCTGAATCAGGAACAACTTAATGGAAGAAAGCAAATTATACACCTTAACCAGAGTTATTCACATCCAGGAATCATCAATTCTGCTGCAAGGAGCAACATTGTGTTCCAAACATTGTGTTAAAAACACTGTTTTTAAAACAGAATTCAATAGTTTCATATATTGAACAGAATTCTATCGTTTGAAACTAAATGAACGGAAATCTTTACATGTTTCCAGAAATAGAAAACATCTGCATGTGTATAAAATTGTATACTTATGTAATATTTAAAATTTTCCGATTCCGATATGACATCTATAACAGACACACAAGCAAAAAGTATTCAATGTGGATTTAACAAATTAAATGGGCTGTTTCTTCTTTTATTGTATTCAGTATGTCACTGTGTTTGCTTTCTATTGCCCTTTTCTAATCGTCGTACTTTTCCCACTTGAATCAAAGGTCAAATTTACACTCCATGCCACACACAGAACTAACGAGGTTCACACAGAACCTGTCAAATTTAATTCACCTGCAGCTAAACTTATTTTGGTTTCAAACGTTGCACTTCTGTTGCATTTATTTTTTGAACTAAATTCGCTATAGATTTAAGAAGTACAACTTTTAAAAAACTGATCTTATAATTTACGTTAGAACTACCATCATCATCTTTATTTCCAAACCAGTCTCCGCATGTACGCACTGCGTACCTATTTTCTAACTGTGTCAGTATAGGGTTGTGGAGGCTATTTCAGATACGGTAGAGCTTGACTTTGGTGATTGTCTATATAAAATATATATGCTTCGTTCTTTAAAAACCCCGCTTTAAATTTCTGTTTCGATTCAGAAAAGCAGGGTTGTTAAAAGCATGAGGGTTATTACTGAATTTAAAGCGGGGTTTTTAAAGAACGAAGATATATGTTATATAAACAATCACCAAAGTCCTGGTGACTAGGTGCTCTACCGTATCTGAAATAGCCTCCACCGTATAATGTAGCCTCGTGCAAGGAAAAAAACAACATCTCTTTAGCTTTTATAATAAAATCGTTGTCATCCTTCCAAATTCTGAGTAATAAGAGCCGCAATTATAGGAGTAAGAAACGAAGTTTTCGCAATGTGTCTGAGGATAAGATGAGTTCTATACAATGTATAGCTGTCTTGGTTTGTAATATACTGTCGTACTTATTGTGTTGAGAAAGCTTTGACATCATTACGTCACCCATCAATACTATATATATATATATATATATATATATATATATATATATATATATATATATATATATATATATATATATATATATATATATATATATATATATATAATGCAATCAAGATCCAATGTGCCCTCACTCGCATCACCATAGTGGCTTTATGGCAACTCATGAACTTGGGACTCATGTATGTCAGTTTACACATTGTTGGTATTCTAGAACCAAAGAGTGCTCAAGAATTTACCAGGAACAACGAGCGTAATACAAATGGGTGAAAGTAGATTCAAGATACACAGAGTGCTCAAATCCCACCGAAGCAGAACGAGCGTAATATAATGCAATCAAGATCCAATGTGCCCTTGGATCTTGATTGCATTATATTACGCTCGTTCTGCTTCGGTGGGATTTGAGCACTCTGTGTATCTTGAATCTACTTTCACCCATTTGTATTACGCTCGTTGTTCCTGTAACTTCTTGAGCACTCTTTGGTTCTAGAATACCAACAATGTGTAAACTGACATACATGAGTCCCAAGTTCATGAGTTGCCATAAAGCCACTATGGTGATGCGAGTGAGGGCACATTGGATCTTGATTGCATTATATTACGCTCGTTCTGCTTCGGTGGGATTTGAGCACTCTGTGTATCTTGAATCTACTTTCACCCATTTGTATTACGCTCGTTGTTCCTGTAGCTTCTTGAGCACTCTTTGGTTCTAGAATATCAACAATGTGTAAACTGACATACATGAGTCCCAAGTTCATGAGTTGCCATAAAGCCACTATGGTGATGCGAGTGAGGGCACATTGGATCTTGATTGCATTATATTACGCTCGTTCTGCTTCGGTGGGATTTGAGCACTCTGTGTATCTTGAATCTACTTTCACCCATTTGTATATATATATATATATATATATATATATATATTTATTTTTATTTTTATTTATTTTTAATATATATTTATATATATATATATATATATATATATATATATATATATATATTATATATAGACCCGAGGTCTCCGAATCAACGCATCGGCGCTCTAACAACTGAGCAAAATTCTCCATATGACCTGAAGAAGGGGCACATCTTCCGAAACGTTGTCAATGGAAATATGTTTAAAGTACTTTTTTATACTTTTATTTCTCTTTTTTATATATCCAGTTCTTCTGAAAATTTATTTTATTTTATTTTATTTTATTTGAATGTAACAGCTTTCAAATTTATTCTTAAATTTTTTCATGACACCCTAGAAATATATTAATATATTGAAACTCGACATCAGTAAACGTTTCTCAAAATATATGTACGTGTTTTGTTCACATTACTTCTAGAGGAATGGCCATTACATGATATTTGAGAAAACAAAATTTACCGTATTTTCTTGCCCATTCTTCTGAAACGACACTTTGGGTACTGTTGTTTTTATATTGTCCCGCTTCGTAAAAATACTTTTCAAGCGACTAAAAAGAAATATTAAAGATAACCAATAATTTGATATTTTTAGCTGACGAAACAAGCTGCAGAAATTGAGGATAAATGTGTTTCATTATTATACGACAGTGACATAATTTGGCCTGGTAAGGCCAAGAGCACTGAGAAATTAAATCTGAGAGCAGAATTTATTTCACTGCTCTGTACCAGTTGTAGCGGTTAGAAACATGTAAATGTCCTTCATATGGCTGTATCTAAAAGCTAATTTATATGGTCTGTGCAAACTCTCCCTTAATAATTGAATAATTATATTTTGACTCTTTTAAAATTTTGTTACGTTTTATTCACTTCTGGTATCCCATAATACAAAGCGCTCATGCTTATATATTGAGATTTGCGATCCGTGTATTTAGACAATAAATTCTTGACAACGCTCGACTTTTTACGGAAACATAAACGACACCTTTGTTGAGTACTGCGACAAATGAGAACGGAAATAATGGCAACAAACTGTTGGGTTGGAGACTTCACGTTAAGTTTCCAGCAAGAGTTACACACCCAATATCTTGCCACCCAATATCTTGCCACCCAATATATTGCCACCCAATATCTTGCCACCCAATATCTCGCCACCCAATATCATGCCACCCAATATCTCGCTACCCAATATCTCGCCACGCAATATCTTGCCACGCAATATCTTAACACCCACCAATATCTCGCCGCCCAATATCTCGCCACCTAATATCTTGCCACCCAATATATCGCCACCCAATATCTTACCACCCAATATCTCGCCACCCAATATCTCGCAACCAAATATATCGCAACCCAATATATTATGACCAAATATCTAATACGGTAGGCATTTTGCAGCTCTTTTCCGGAAACTCGTAAAATACCTACCGTATTATCTGCCAGACTATCAAACAAGTATATTTACATAGGCCCTGGTTCCGAGAGACACGTTTGATTTTACAATTGAAGAACGAGATGCTATACATACCTTTGACACAGAAAAATAAGAATGGACATGCTAATTATGAAGGTTAGAAAAACAATTCCGCCAACAATGTAGGCTAGGGTGAGCGTTTTCTTCTCTGAAGAGAAAAACAACAAACTTTATTATAAAAGTTCAGATGTATTTTGTATATAGTAGAGCGAAAAGGTGGTGAACTGCCGATATTTTTAGCAACGAAATACTGACGTTTCAAGCGGCTTTCGATGCTAAAAATCTCGGTACGGTAGTTCACCACCTTTCGCTTTACTTAGTCAAAAACACTGCATACGAACCACCTCTTTGTTCTATTGATATCTGCGGAAATAGTCAAATAATCAGAACTGTTGCGAAAGCTATATACATTATCTGAAAGCCCAATAAACCGGCTTTTACCAATGCTTTTAAATTTCCCGAACAAGACACATTATGTTAATATAAGTTAGCATTAATTATCATAAATCAGGTTGAAAAACTTTCATTTTCCTAGAAAAGCCCATCTTGCAAGCCCGCGTAGCATCATGAAAATTCAAAATGCCACCAATTAATCGCAAAGTTTTTTTATGAAATCAAATCAAACTTGGCGTGTGTTAATATTGCGTTACCGTGTACCGTG
Organism: Chrysogorgia sp. JL179-B06; assembly: GCA_035772405.1. Taxonomy (NCBI): domain Eukaryota; kingdom Metazoa; phylum Cnidaria; class Anthozoa; order Scleralcyonacea; family Chrysogorgiidae; genus Chrysogorgia; species Chrysogorgia sp. JL179-B06. The sequence continues at coordinate 435,805 of JAYKKM010000051.1, read as the reverse complement.
TTTTTCGATTAACGACTTCATCAGTTGTGTACGACCCATTTTGAACGGGCCGGACAGGAAAGATTTAAAGTGCCCATGACCCCAAATACAATATTACGGATATAGATGCTACACGTGAAGTGAAAAGTTGAATGACAAAATATTTTATGATTTGAGCTTTGCGTTGATGTGCTATAAAGATTTGTTTGTCAGAAATGATACGTAATGAGTGTGGCGTCATTTACGGCATTTGGCTTTCTTTTCTGCTTTCCGTGTGATAGACTGGTTGAGGATTTGAGTGAAAAAGTTGATAAAATCTTTACTATAGCGGTCAAGTACATCATCAACGTTTGAGTTAGATTAATTTGCTTCACCAATAATTTCAACCTCGTCCCAGGGCATTTTGCCTCCACGGGGAAGGTCGGCGAAAATGGCCATGGGATCGGCTGGTCACCTGACACCCAGAATTTCTGGGTGTTTAGATATGATAATTTTTGTGGTCTTTGTTCAATTTCCTTTGTCTACTTTGTTGACCTGAATATTTGAGAAATGTTCCATGCTCTTCAGAGCCGTTCATGTCAGCATTCGTAGGCATAAAAGCAGCTAACAAGCTTAACAATCCACCATACATACCATACTATACCATTTATTTCTCAAGATGTGAAATCACATCCTGAAGGAAAATTTTGAGGTTAGCCCTATATAATACATCCATGGTTATCTCTTACAAAAGATATGAAGAAGCATATATCCAATTTAGCGAAAGCTATCACTTCTAATTTTCTGTAACATTTGAAGACAGCATTCAGATTTAGATGAATAAATTATACTATATAATAAATTAGTTGAGTTTTATGACAAGCCAATCGCATTATAGAATGGACCAGCCGATCCAGGGCCATTTTCGCCGACCTTCCGCCGTGGAGGCAAAATGCCCTGGGAACGAGGTTGCAATAATTTACATCTGTCGCATATGTAAACAGCTGTAATAACATTATCACAACGAGTAAATACATGACGTAAGATATTCCAGTGTTATTGTCACTTTACCCTTTTTCGCGAAATAAGTACTCTCAGTAGAACATCCTTCGCCAGCTTGGCCAACGCAACTAAAATAGTAAATAATTGGTAATCAAATAATCGCTTAGCAACCTAGACGGTATTGACCATAATTGAAAAGGAGGTGAACTGACGAGATTTTTATTAACGAAATACTGACGTTTCGAGTGAAGCCCTTCATCAGAATAAGACGAAACGTCAGTATTTCGTCACTAAAAATCTCGGCAGTTTACCACCTTTTCACTTTGCTAAATATCTAAAACACTGACTATACGCAGCACTCTACTTTTTGACCATATACGGTCTCTGTTTAAGAAAACATTATTTTGTCTTAAACTCACTGGCTCATATACCTCGCTCGTACCCCTCTCGTTCGTTTAACGTCACAAACAACTCGTAAATATAGCGAAGTTAACATAATATGGTGTTTCTTACCTTGTTGTCTTATTTTCTAAATCTGGTTTTATTGTCGTACTTTTATACTGATAAGACTCTAAAAATGATTTTATAGACATAAATATAATTTTAACAGCTTAAATAACAGAAACCTAAAACAGAAACCGCGGAACCGAGGGGGGCACTAGGTGCAGATGCCCCCAACTTTTTTCAAAATTAGAAAATGTGACCTTTTATATAAATTTGTTGCTTTTGCTGTATATCAGTATATGTTCATTATTATATGTTCATTTTACAGGTTCTTGCTATCTTAACTCTTTCTTTATAAACAAATTAAACAAATGGTAGTTACAACCGTACGTTTTAAATTATACAATTATTTTGAAAATAACCAAGGTGCCCCCTTTTGGAAGGTGCCCCCTTTTGGAAGTACCCCCCACTTTTCATGTGCTTCTGCGGCCTCTGTAAAACTAACTTTTTCAGTCTTTTCTCAGACAAAAATGTTAGAAATTGTATAAACGATAAATCACATTTATTTATTTATTTACCTGCAAGGACATATGAAATCTTAACTAAAGCTCTAAAGATTACCGAGCAAACCTGAGGAAAGCTAAGCTAATACAGAAACTTTAAAAAATTACTACATGCATGGACGTATCCACAATTGTCTTTTGTTATTAAGACCATGCTGGTTAAAGGATAAGTTAAAATTGTTAAAGTTGTTTATGCAGTGAAAAAATCAGTTAGAAGTAAACTCTCTTACTTGAAAGAATTATAAAAATTATAAAGATTGGCGTTTACAACTCTTTCATATCTCACTTTGATCTTGAGATATTAAGATTGGTTTGATATGTAAATGATCCTATGCACTTTGATGCCACACTACATAATGACTTATTGAAAAAGCCAGTATACTGTATCTTTGGGATTATGTAACGAAATTATGAACGACATTTTTGTGTATTTGTGATTTGATTTGGTAATCCCAAAGATATACAGTAAGAGAGTTTATTTCGAGTGTTTACATCAGACCCAGCTAGTTCACAGCAGCGGCCATCTTAGCTCAGTTGGTTTTGTACTTCAAGACTCGAAAACTAACCATAATACTAGCCCTAAAACTAACCCCGATACTAACCCTAAAACTGGCCATAAAACTCAATTTAGATACGCGGATTTCAATCCCTGCAAGACTGATCATATGACAATAGATCGTAACCACTGAGGTTACATAAACCGCGTAAAAAAGTGAATATTATGATCGCTATCCCAAATAAAACATTTTCAGTACTAACCCGATACAACCTTAATACTAATTATAATCCTTAAAACGGGTTAGTATAAGGATTTCAGTGAACATTAGGATCTCAGAGTTAAGGCTGCTTTCCAGTGCTGCGTTTTCCACCCGTTCGTAAACGTAATTCAATTATTTACGTACGGCGCGTGGGAAAATATAGCACTGGAAATCAGCCTTTAGTAAAAGGTCTGATTTGGGTTGTCGATCATAATGCTCAGTTCTAGTCTTCACACGGTTACATAACCTGAATGGTTGCTATATATAATGCCACCCAGAAAAAAGGACCAAAAATGGTCCCGGTTGAGTCTTAAATATTCTAACCTTTAAAACACAGCTTGCCATCACATATATGTGCGCACGACCGTCCATTAGGTTTTGGAAAACAAAGACCACTACAGTTTCCATTATTCTCGGAGCATGTATTGCTTCCTAAACACAATAAAAATTACGCCAACTTTTATGAGTAAAACTAAACTTAATTTTTTTGAGCGTTGGAGTGCTATACTGCGTATAACACACAGCAATTAATCGGCCCGATTTATGGTTTAGATGCATGTTATGGAAGTGAAACTGTCAGCGGAATAATTTTGAGGCACATAATTCTTGCTCTTCTTTCTATTTCTGCTTAATTATACCATGCATCTAAACCATAAATCGGCACGGTTAATCGCAGTGTGTATAAACGCGCACCTTTATGACCCAAATATATCTTGGTATCTATCCAAAATATGGTGTACAGGATCGAGTTATATTGAATAACGAATTTCAGCAGAAATGTTAGCCCACTTAACCCTCTTGAAAAACTCGTTTCCATCCATGAGCTATCTCGGCCATAAATAAAACTGCAAAATCGTGAAAACATTCTTCATTTTTTTTAAATTGACAGCTATTCTTTATCTCGCGAAAATCACATCATATGGCTCCAACAGGCATTGGTATAAGAGGCGAGGAGTCAGCGGGCGTTTGTCCTCCCCAATTGAATTTTTTGGGGAAATTCGGGCAATTTTTCAGGCAATTTCGGCCATTTCATTTAGTTTTCGCGAAAAATTATTTGACCCTCCAAACACAATTAAGCTGCTACGCCTATGCCAACAGGGTAACTTTTCATTTAGGCGATCAAGGCTTGTTTAAGGGATTTTATTAGACTAGTAGAACGGTTACATAATTCAATATTCTTGCAAAAAGAAGATTATTTAGATAATTGGTTGCTTTCAATAACACCAGACAATACAAATATATATTCGACATTAACATCAGTTTTAATTTATTTGGTTTAAGTTTTATTATGTTTATCACTCTTTTAGGTGAACGGAATACCCCCAACAGGCTAGAATCCGAGTTGATAGGAGTTTTGAGATCGTTATCCGAAAGTCTTACCATGCATGTGCATTTGTTCGATTATTACAAAGGTATAGCACTTTCTCCAGTTATTTTTAAGACCCTGAGTGGTGGTCCAACCTTGCAGAATTTCAACGAACCTGTGTCTCCCAGCTCATATTGGTCGAATTTCAGGTCATATTGGTCAGAATTTCAACAGATGACTGTCGTCATACGAAACCAACACTTTCAGTACCAGCAGAATTTTTCTCTAAACGCCAAATAATAACAATAATATAATACACAGGGCCGCCTAGAGAAATGTTGGACCCCTGGTCAAAATATATTTGTGGCTCCGCGGTGCGGGTATGTTGCACAAAATCCTCATCTTTGTCCTATTTCATCAAGCAGATGGCAGTGATAAAGGGCCTCCGTGAGTTCATGACAGTGATGATCGAGTCCATTAGAGAATCAATGAAATGTAATCATTAATGCTAAAACTTCAGTTGTTAAATATTACAGAACCGAATTTATTGTTCCACAGTGTATACTCTTTTGTTTCGTTAAAAATGGCCCCCCTTTTGCCATGACCCCTCTCATCATGCCTGATAATACATACGCAAATACATTTACCAGTATTTCCATAACTCGTTCCGAAGTTCTCGGTACTGTTACCGAGCACGGTATCAGTAGCTCACTCAGCTAGACCGCTGGATTCATAGAGATCCAGAGATCGCGGGTTCAATTCCCATCCGGAAGACCCTGTAGTCGCATCCTCGTAACTGGTCACGATGGAGTCTCAAGAATATGCTTTCAACACTCGCAAAATGTTCCTCTACCATCTACTACCGACATGAAAGCACCCGGATATGTCCAAAATGGTTGTCCAGATTGGGCTTCAATACACTCAAAGTATGTACTATTCATTGATATAAAGCTCTTGTCAAGAGGTTTATTTTAATATATAAATTTATTTTAGGATTAGGATTGGGGTTGGGAATGGGGTTAGGATTAGTGTTATGATTAGTGTTAGGGCTAGGGTTAGATTTAGGATTAGGGCCAGGATGAGAAGATATTTATTTCATAGTAATCGATGGCAGAAACACCAGTACACTTTGGCCATTGTTCTGTTCAGTGTAATATAGCTCATGGTACTGCACACAAAATTTAGACAGTTTGGGCTATTTCGTTACTTTTTAATAATTTATGTCATATGAAACAATAAAATTCAGCCAACACTACTAACTTTATAACTCAAAGGGTCTCAGAGTTAGTGTCCATGGCAAATCTATTCAGATAAAAGTTTCAAACAGTAAGCAGGCGAGGGGTTGTTGCGTATACGTATAGTTATATTATTAAAATATCATCGTACCTCTTTGTTTCATTGGTGAAACCGCAATAATACCCATTGGACGAGTAAGCTTGCTGTGGAGGACAAGACGCTCTGAACCTCTTTGTTTTTTTGCGCGCAACACAACGTGTTTTCTTTGGTCAGTCCAGTAGATATACGAGTCTAACAACGCCAGACGAAATGGATAACCAGCCTATACACGAAAACGATCGTTAACTATCACCCTACTGAGAAATTGCGGTGCCCTTTTGGTAACGCTTTATATGCTATGATAAGCGACATTTTTGACGCGACATTTTTAACGAACGCCATAGGGCACCGCACTTTAGCATTGGGGCGGAGCGCGTTAATGATATTTATAGAACCAAAACTCAAAAACCGAAATTAACTCTCAACGGATTCCTCACGACTCTTTTTCTATAGTTTGGAATGCAATAATTTATAGCAAACTCAGAAAAACATACATACAGACGTGAGACGTCATTACCGCGCTTCGCAATTACAAGACACAAATAGGAGTAATAAAAATATGTATAAAGAACATGGAGATGGATATTTCAACAAATATGAAACAAATAATAAATATACGAGCTGAAGCTGAGAGGCCACTAATTCACACAAGTGAGTAAAGTAGTTACAAGTTTATCGACCGCGAGTGACCTATATATATGATGGGAGACCGAAAAAGAACTTGCCGACACAAACATACACAAAATATCTATATGACGTCATTCCGATAGCGTTCTCCTTCGTAGAACGTAATATGTATGTTATATATCGGTTGCGAGGTCTCTATTGAAAAATATTTGCCGAGGTTTCAGAAACTATGCGAGCTGCAGCTGACCATAGGCCGAGGGTTCTTTATGAGACCGAGGACTAACATGTGTTAAAGTTAAACTACAATATTTGTACAAGAAAACAAAAACAAACCAAAATACTTAAAGTGATCAAAATTTTGGTATCCAGAATTTTTACATATTTGTAAAGAGCATAGTGTTCTTACTTAAACTTGCCAAATTTCAAGTAACAGACTGTTTTAAACGGAGATTATACGGCCACCATTACTCGAACATGTTCTGGACGCTTGTTTGCGATTTGAGGAAGTGACGTCAAAGACTCAACACGTGGCTAGTTGTGTATGCGGGGAAAACTTTGTAAATTGTCGTATAATTTCCATAAAGCTTTGTCACGTGTTGAATCTCTGACGTCACAATCACATACTCTGCTGTGGAATCGCAGGCTCGTCTGGAACAAGTTTTGAGCAATGACAGACATACAGTAATTGGGGCGACTTTGGAGGTTAAATTTCGTGTGATAGAATGCTTGTTGTTCATTTTTTTGGAAAATGCGAACATTTATTAACCTAAAATGATGTTCTGTAACAAAAAATTCCAGGAAACGTAATGTGATATTTCGTCGCAGGGGCACTTTAACTTTTGTATAAAAAGTAATTTCCAAACTTAATTGAATCTAATTCTTAGTTAATTTTCAAATTTCCGGGTAAAAATAAAGCAAAAATTACAAGCAAAACGATTTTAGCATTTAGTATCAAATTACAAAACAACCGCCCGCTCAGGCATCCAATGAAATTTCTGGAAAGCCTTCCGCCTGCTCACGATTAATAAAAATATAAATAAAAACACAAGTTAGTACCTTCTTGACAACAAGAAATCGTTTTCCTCCTTCTAAGTCACATCTTTCAATAGTTTGATAAAACGAATCAGTCCAGTAAAGTAGATGCTGCTCAAAATCAATAGCTAATCCAGAGGGGTGGATTATATTTTTAGAGATAAAAATATTGCGCGACTTTCCATCCATATGCGATCGTTCGATATGAGATTTGTTACCCCAATCAATCCAAAAAAGGAGTCTGAAGAGAAAAAATAGAGGATGGGTTAATATTGTCGATGATCACAGTCGTGATTGAAAATTGCACAGAAATTTGGCAAAATGTATGGTGCAGTTTGCTGAACACTCTAATCAGGGGCGTACATATCAATTTTGGCTGGGGGGTGTAGTTTCAAAATGAGACCGACTGACCGACTAATCAATGATACGTAAATACAGCCGAAATTCGTTGTATGACTGATTATCCGTATGACAGTGATAATAATATAAATTTAATCAAGTAAGGCTTAAATACAGCAGACTTAACATTCGAAGCAAATTATAATACCGCATGCATATTTTAAAGGCCGCGAGCATATTTTAATGATGAAGAACGCTGTCCAACAGTCGCTGAAGCGGGATTTTCGACTCAGCGAAATATATTGTAGACTATTAGTCTATAATTACCGGTATTACGATAATACGATTGAACTCCAATTGAAATAGCGCTCATCATAATCTTAATTTCTTGTGATGATTGAAGTCGGTCTCCGAAAATATTTAGTCGGTCAATCGGTCACTGTTAGAATTGCATCTAATTAAACGATGCATAATTTTGAGACCGACTGCCCTCATTTTTAGACCGACTGGAGCATGTGTCTGGGGGGTGTACCACCCCCCCCCCCCACACACACCCCCCCACATTTACGCCCCTGACTCTAATACTTGTTCAGTACCTTATTTTTGCGTATTTCTCAGTGATCCATTGTATGTAGACATTTTCAATGCATAATATTATATGGATAAACGAAATTTACCAGAAACTATAAAATATTCGTACAATGCTAAATGGGATAACTCAAAAGGACATAATTCACATTTAGTTCAAGAACTAGTCTATTAGCTAACCCTAACCAAGCAAAAATAAAGACCAGACAAAAAGAGAAAGGTCCTTTTGAGTCATCCCTTTTATTAAATCCGGAAAACGAGTAGCGTATCGGCAAGTCATATCAATTTTTTTATCGAAACTCTACTGAAAACGTGGAACGTACTGACGAAATAGTGTGTAGGAGGTCTAACGTGTCGTATGCAATTTGCAAGATCAAATGCAGAGCCTGGGTACGAGGTTGGATCAAATGCGCCGACTGCTGTATATATGGGACCTACGGGATTCATCCTTCTTTATGAAAGACATCAACGGAATATAATTGAAAAATTACCCTTTCATCGGATGTATAACAAGGTCGCGTGGTTCATTAACGCTTCCAGATACAAGTACAGCACGGTTTGTTCCATTCAGATTAGATACCTCAATCGTTTTACGGTTAGCGTCGGACCAATATAATTTTCTGCCAATCCAATCAACAGCTATGCCAAGAGGAGTGGACAGATTTGTTTTAATTACTTCTTTTTTATCTGGAAATAAATACAATACATGTTTATATAGATATATAATGAAAATTCTAATTTGATGAACATTTTACAGTCTGGAAAGTTGTGATACATAACGTTTAATTATATTTTATAAGTATACTAATCAATACAACATTTAATTCCTTACCTGTGCCGTTCGTAAAAGCCGAATATATCACTTTGGTGCCTTTATCTATCCAATACATACGATTTCCATTGATATCAAAGGCCAAGGATATTGCATTATTAACTTCTTTCAAAGGCAAAGGAAAGCTAGTGAAATCCTCTGTATCCAATGAAATCCTATTAATGGTTTCTCCATCACAAAACAATATTGATGTACTAGGAGCTGTAAAAAAAGAGTTAGACCTCCTATTCACTGTACATGTTTCGACAGTACACCAAACTTTTAAAGATTTTGGTTCGTTCCTATTTTAACAAAAAAGTTGACTTAGCATGTCAGATTGTACATTATCAGAAAACAAAATGGCCGCCGCTCGAAGGTTAATTTACCGTTTGCCAACCTCTTAATATCTGCAAATCTACGATCCGCCAAATGACGATTTCCAGAGATAACTTTCGTCAATACTTTTGCCTCTATTAATTATGGAAATTTTAAAATGCCCATTGTCCTGTTGTCATTACAAGTTTGGTGATTATTAAAATGTTGGTATACTCAATATTCAATACCGAATTACTCAATATAGGTTGTTCCATCGACTTTCGAACATTTGACCAAACGCTTTTGAAATATCAAAGAAAATCCTACAACAAATCAATGAGGGTAGCTTATTTTATTTGTTGGCTGTTTTCAACACAATTTGGTGGATCGTAGATTTGACTGATCTAATCACACCGGTAACTGAAGAATTTGAAAATCGTTGTTGCAGATATTAAAACGTCGGCAAACTGTAGATGATATACTCAATAAGCAGAATCTTTATTTTAATATTTTCGCTCTATGTAACTCATTGTAAAATGAGACGCCATTTTCTAAGGACCATATGTAAATTAGTCTTCAAGCGCGGCGGCCATTTTGTCGTTAATTTCTGGTAATCAATATTTTTTCTTACTTGTTTCACAATTTTTCCCGTCATTGAGAAGTCGCAAACCGACGGGACAAGCACATGATATTTCAGTGGGATTTTTTAGACAAAAATGACTACATCCACCATTGTTGTGATCACAAGGAGTTTTCAATGCTGCAAAATAAAATATTGGAATAAATAAATACACTTAAATATTTTGATGCACTGTGAAACAGATGAAAAACAAATCGAACTACTACAGAATTTATGAGTTCAAAACATGGTTTCTGTAATGGCTGCATGTTTATGAAATAACATTTCAAAAATCTGTTTGGTAATTCGCTAAAAGCCCTGTTTGTATATTGCGATGGAAACATGAAAAGCTCTCTCGATCACATACGCAATCTTGAGGATTTAGGATAATTTATTTATAATTTATTCACCATTTTTCTTCAAGACCAATTTTGAAATTCTTCTAAATCCGGCGAGAAACGCGTGTGTAGGGGTGGATGGGTGTTATGGTGGATAGGTCCACTATAATACTTTGGATTAGGCTTTCGAGCATGTTTGGGATTAAAGTTGGTGACTCAGTTTTAATTAAAGGTTAGCACTACCAGGTGGAGCACTTCTGCTGGAAACCAAGCTATTCTGCCATGTCTGCGATGACGACCTCACTCCCCCCCCCCCCCACCACACTTCTCCAGGTCTGGCGATGCCACTGACGTTAATAAAAAATGCTACTTCAATGTTTTACTTATTTCGTTGGGATTATTTTATAAAATAATAGAAATAAAAAAAAATATTTCCCGAAAACAAATACCATTAAAACACTCGCTCTTCCTGCTCATGCCCCATTGCGATGTATCGTTCTCCTAAACTCAATGTAAACGCAGAAAATGTTTTCTATTTCTTAAATTTTGAGCTTTAGCATAAACATGTTCCACCCCATTCTGAATTATTTTAATAATAACAAGAATTATAAGTAATACCATGACACTTTGGGAAATTAGTGATTAAATGTCCCCGAAAGCTGAGGGAGTATTTGTGGAAGAATTTCACAAATCCTCTCGAGGCTTGAGGGACATTTAATCACTAATTTTCCGAGATGTCATTGTATTAGTTTGTAATAACATGTTTACTGACGAAATATAATTTATATTGTTTGAAATTCATCGCAAACTGTCAACCAATCCATGTTCGCTCATGCCTGCTAATGAGGGGGAAATTAGAAATTAATCCGAGGCAATCATGGTATTATAATAACGTTCTCGAGTGAAATATAGAATTGCACGGTTGTACATAACAATGATGCAAAATGGTTGAACCAAATGGAACAGAATTGGAAGATGTTGAAAAACAGGATGATATCAGAATAACGAGTTTACAACTTATTGAAAACAACTTAGGAGGGTTCCAAATTGGAAAGAACCAGGATCCGATGGGGTTCAAGGATATTGATTAAAAAATTACATCACTAGGAACACGAAGGAACACGATTTGAAATATAGAGAGAATTATAGAAAGAATAATAGTGAAAGAACAGGAAAAGTTAGAGAAATAATAAGATGTTAAAAATGAAATTATGAAATTGTGGAATATGAAACAAGTTACAATTATTCCTATAGTTATTGGTGCACTATAAACAATTACTAAGAACTTAGTAGATTGAATGTAAGAGAATTTGAGTTGGTTGAAAACAAATGCAGCTGAAGTTTAGTGTTGATTGAAAGTGAATCAATATTACAATACTATACTGCAGGTATCGGACAAACAGAATGAACATGCAGAGGAGACTTACAAACAACCTATTCTCTGTATACTCATTAGAGTTGGGTTCAAAGGCTTGCGCCCGAAGAAAGTAAAAATGGGTTGTTTTATGTGATAATAATAACAGTATCAGCAATCGGCGTTTGAAATTCGAGAAAGGAGACAGGGCTATACAGCATGAAGTCATACAATTTGTCATTGGATGTTTAGGAAGAGGAATGAAGAAGATAGATGAACAAATGGCCAATCTGACTCCAGAGGAACTTCGATGATTGAGAACAACAAGAGATATGCAGAAAATGGTACTGATGGAAAGTGAAACTATTGTAAGTAAGAAGGGGAATTGTACAGCCAGAGTAATTGTAACATCGTGATTATGTCAAAGGCAAGCCATTTTGGTAGCTAATTAGTCACTTCCCAGTGTGTGTGTGAGAGGGGTGTAGGCATTATATAATAATAACAATAATAATAATAATAATAATAATAATGATGATAATAATAAAAATAATAACAAATAATATGATCACGTCCGTTATATATCCGCTTTCCTATACCATAGCATAATGTCTAACCTGGTAGCTGCTTAAGTTTGATAGCGATAATTCCTGTGACTCGGTTCATTCCCTTGATTACTTGAATTACAGGAGTTCCTTGTCGTTTATCTGCCTTCTTAATTGCCTTTGAATTCCATTCAGACCAGTATACAAATCTTCCAAGCAAAGCTAGTGATGTAGGCCCAGCCAAATATTGTGCAAAGACCTTTCTATTCTTCCCGTTAAAGTCACAGAGTTCAATTTGCTCTTTTCGATAATCAGTCCAATAAAGGAGTTTAGTCTGGTGATCAACAGCTAAACTGTTTGGTAATCCCATTGATGATGTCACAATATCTCTACGGGTGCTACCGTCCATGTTAGCGCGACTTATGGAGACTTTTCCAAGATCACTCCAGAATATATATCTAGAAACATTTCGGAATATTATATACTCACACATGCAAATAAAAATCATTAATACCTCTAATTTACAAAACTGGCAATTTATTAATAATTTATAATCTGGTAATTTATTGATAATTTATAATCTGGTAATTTATTAATAATTTACAAAACTGGTAATTTATTAATAATTTATAATCTGGTAATTTATTAATAATTTATAATCTGGTAATTTATTAATAATTTATAAAACTGGTAATTTATATTTACAATAATATTAAGCAATTTCTATCCGAAAACCCCAACGATGTTAAGTGTAAGATAAAATATGAGCGGCCGATCTTTATGGGCATTCACAATGGCGAGCCGAAGGCGAGCCAATGTTAAATGCCCATAAAGATCGGACGCGAATATTTTATCTGACTTATAGAATTCCTGGACTAGAGTGATGAATACTTTGCTTGAAAGTCGTAGAAAGGTAAAAACAAGTAATTTTTTCTCGAAAATTTCCCAGATTAAATCACTAGTGTCTATCAACTTGGATAAAACATTGATGTTTTATTAATGAATGTTTTATCCTGTGTTAAAGATGCTGATTAAATATTAATTTATTTTGAATTTTCTTCATGCATTATTAATGAATTATATATATATATATAATTATTAATGAATAATTCATAAAGAAAAAACAAAGAAAATCAGTGGTTTATTTACATAATTTCTTCCTTCGATTTTCTCAGGCGTACCAGGTGGGAGGAAGGGGCATTTCGGACACTTTTTGAAAGAAATTTCGGGTAAATTCGGGTAATATTGCTGTTAAATATTCATACAAATTTTATATTTTGAACTGCTTTAATATTAAAGTAATATGTTTTAACATTAACACAATATATCAGAGTTGTTTTGCAATTTCCCAACGATAGATAAAGTACTTCCTATTTCAGTGGGGAAACCGCTGAGAAATCTATTCACATAAAGTTGCGCCTGCCATACTGCAGTCGACTCTTAATTTTTTGGGCAAAACGTTTTTGCTCCCCCCCCCTCCCCAAACATAAATGGTCAGGCACGCCTATGGCCAAAACAGCTTGTATCTTTATGATAGTAGATAGATGTGAACATTTATAGATGTGTATTCATTTGACAAGCCATATAAAATATTCACGTCCGATCTTTATCTGATATACAAAATCTCGCCTTCGGCTCGAGTTTGTATAGCAGATAAAGATCAACCACGCACATTTCAGTTTGTTTGATATGTAAATGAGATGGTCTCTGACGTCATATGCTGGGTAGAGAATTTTCATTAAAAAATTTGAATATCTCAGTGATGCTAAGTTTACAACGTTCATTATGATGAGGAGTTATTACACGCACATTTTCAAGTAAATTTGTGGAACAAACTTGAAGATGGAACTAATATTTTAATGTGCAGACCTTACGTCAGAGACCGTCTAATTTACATATCAAACAAAATGAAATATTTCAAAAACGAAGTAAAATACTGAAAAGTTGTAAAAGGTGTTACTCTATCATTTTACGATTATATTAGACAAACTTAATTTTTGTTGCCAATGTCCTTTAACTAAAAAAAGTAAATCACTTTACCCATGTTTATATGCAGCTGAAATCGACGATGGTATGTCCACATTATCCCAGATAATCACAGTCCAAAACATCCCGTTGCCATGCGAAAGGTAAATTTTCTTCGTATCAAAATCAGTCCAATAAATATACTGACGTACGGGATCAAAAGTTATACTTCGCGCAGCATATATCATATCGGATAAAATGCAGGTGTGGTTGCCACCATGTAGGGAAGTATAACATATCTCCTTATTGTTGTTGATGAAATATATAACTCTATGAAATGAAAAACGAAATGAAATGTGTTGCGGTTGTGTATTAGTTAGTATTTAAAAACATGAAAATAAAAAATATTTAAGGCTGGTGTCGTAAAACAGCGTATTCGCCTCGTTGTAAATACAGCACCACTACTTACAAAACCTAGTCAAAATAGACACAAGAAATACAATATAGCATTGTAAATACCACTACTTACAAAACCTAGTCAAAATAGACACACGAAATACAATATAGAACCAGAGCCAACATAAAACATGTACGTTACACACAGTGAGATCGCAATTTTGGCAAGTATGCAGTAAAATTGAGGTAATAGAGGCCAATTTCCTGTTTTTTTGAATTTCTTTTTAATAAATGATATTTTTGCTTAGAAATTTGATTGACTCATCAATAGTATTCTACAATTTTGGTCCATATAATATAATATTAAATAATCCATTATTGTGCGAGTTGACGGTAAATTAAAGTCGACCTAGATGCCAAACGTATATCGTAACTATTGTATTTCTTACAAGGTTTTAACATCAACAGCAGTGGGTGCATAACTGTCAGAATTTAACCATGCAAATAACAATAGATAGCGCATGCGTTTAATAGTCAATTACTAGTCGCACATGCTTAGTCTACTAATTTAGCACTTCAATTAAGGGAGTCGAGGGTGGGCTTTCCGATTTGGTGAACACGGGCGGGGGTTAGGGTTAGGAAACTAGTTTTAGGGTTAGAAAACTCGTTAGGCGGGGGTTAGGGTTAGGATCTTTGTCGTTTTGGGGTTAGTGGTTATTTGCATAGTTACATGTAAGTGACAAAATTCTGACGATTATATATCTCCAGCAGTGCGTACATAATCTCGTACTCCCAAAGCATAGGCGTACATGACTTGAAAATGGCGTCTATAGTGCAAAATATGCAATTTACGTCTTATTTGTGTTTTTAATTTAAACTCGTTAAATATTGAAATCACACCAATCAAGGATGAGGATCTAATATAATTTAAAATTGTGAGATTTTTAACCTTTTCGTTTGTGACTTAGGATTTACATTTTACATTGAAAATCGAGTACAGAATCTTGAGACTCGCGTGAGATTGTCGTCAAAACCGTGAGTCTCACGAAAAACCGTGAGACTGTGTAAGGTTTACACAGGTTTATCGGGCGATTAATCGGGCAGATTTCTAATCTTGGTGCATGTTATGTAGAGATTTACTAATGAGAGTATTGGGCCATCTGCTCGCGAATTCTTCTTGTTACTTTTGTGATTATCACATGCAGTGGGATAAGAAAATGGGCTGATTAATCTCAGCGTCTAACGTAGCTTTACCTGTGCTTTATATCCACGTCAAAATCAAGTATATTCGCTTCGCTTGAAAGTAAAACATCAGTTTTAAAAGAGAGACCAAGTGGAACTTGATGAAGACGTTGATCACTATTTACCAAGACAAAGCGTGATATTTCTAAAGTTAAAAAAATACTACAATTTCAAATTGTAACGGAAAATAGACCTTTTCATGTTTACCAACATGCCATCATTCTCCACGTTTGACGTCAGGGATATTCTCTCGATTTCTCAAGAAATTCAATATGGTTGACGTCAAGCAGCTGTTGTAACAACCACTCAGGGTGTTAAAAATAATTGAGGAGAAAGTGCTGCCTTTGCAATAATATCAGCAAATGGTAAGACTTTCGGGTCTTCTGTAAAAACGATCTTAAATTGTAGGCCCTCGTAATCCTTATCTGGTTTTCCGTTCACCTAAGAGTGATAAACTGAATAGTCGAACGCTTAAAACATGAACCTCTGGCTCAGATAAGTAGGGCAACCTTATCCTGCGTAAACGACTCTAAATAAAACATACTCATATTCAAACGCGGAAAATGATGCATGATGGTACAGTATATATGATTATAGCTCACAAATAGATATGTATTCGTACTAGAATAAAATGGACTTGCAAGGAAATTTCAAGTAGGAAAGTTCCTCTCACGATCTTTTAAAATCATAGCAGCTACGTAGCATGGAAAATTACTTTCTACTCTTACTATTATAACATGGAAAGTGCTGTAAACATATATTAAATTATATTACACTATAAATCAATAAGTCTTTAGATCGCCAAATCCATAAATCAATATATCAATAAATTAGTAAATGAAAAATTATTAATTAATTTAATTAATAAATAAATAAATAAAAATATAATGGGTAATCAATAGATAAATGTTCTTGTTATTAGAAGAAGTGAATCACTGATAATAAATAGAATGTTACCATATTTTGTTGATAAAGCTGATGATATAATTGTAAAAATATATAAAACTACATGTAGTGTAGTACTAAAATACTAGTAAAAAAACATATTTTACCTGACTGGCACGTTTTACTATCGTTTCCAAGTCGTCTCCCAGCAGGACATGCACATTGCAACATTTGAGTTGGTGACAATAAGCAAAGATGACTGCACCCACCATTGTTAACCAAACACTGATGCTCCTCTATAAAAATATATAATAATATATGTTATTTACCGGTTTAGAGGTCCGTATGGAGAAATATTTCCGGAGGTCTCAAAAACGGCCCGAGGCCGCAGGCCGAGGGACGTTTTTGAGACCAAGGGAAATATTTCTCAATACGGACCGACCAAAACGGTAAATTATTTATTTATTTTTTCCTTAATATCCTGGCTAGTTTTTTTGGTCGTCATCAGTATTTCTAGTGGACAAAAAAGAAAAGTCTGTGCTTTTTCTTCGTCAAAGGAAATTGAGAGTTAAGTCTCTATCGGATAAAAAAATCACTTATATATATGTCTTTCAATATGTTCAATCTCGTTTGAGTTCATTTTCAAATGTTTTTAGAATATTTTACAGCTTATAAAAGGCATTTAAAACTGAAATTATGTCGAGCGGTCCATACGGACCGCTCGTTAGCCAATCAGAAAGCAGGACTTGGTAGGATACGGACAGGGAAAAAATAATAAGCACTTATTGACCGAGTGGGATCGAGGTCTTTACGGTAAAATTATCCAGCCAGCGGTCTTTCAATACAAACCGGGCGACGAAGGAGCGAGGTCCAACCAAACCAGGTTAATAAGGTTTTTATTATATGTAACAAAGTGAAAAGGTGGTGAACTGCCAATAATTTAGTGACGAAATACTGACGTTTCGAGCAGAGTCCTTCATCAGAGTGAATACGAGATGAAGTGGAAAGTAGCCAATCAAATCACAAGTGGAAAGTAGCCAATCAAATGCACGGGAGATAAACAAACTAATAATTGATGAGATGCGAAAAGTTAAATAATTTGCTATTTTTACAGTCGATCAGCAAACAGACTGAGGGGGGAGGGAGAAATGACAGGTCCAATATTCAAGGGGATTAGGCCATAGTAAAGCAGTAAGAAACAAAAACTTGAAAAGGAATGAAAGTGCATAAGCTAATAAAAAACTTACTGCTTTACTATCGCCCAATCCCCTTGAATATTGGACCTGTAATTTCTTGAATAATAATAATAATAATAATAATAATAATAATTTCTTGAATAATAATAATTTCTTGTAATTTCTTGTAATTTCTTGTAATTTCTTAATTTCTTTTTTTTTTAAATTTTTTTCTAATTTCTTTACCTGTAATTTCTTTCCGCCCCCTCAGTCTGTTTGCTGATCGACTGTAAAAATAGCAAATGATTTAACTTTTTGCATCTCATTAATTATTAGTTTGTTTATCTCCCGTGCATTTGATTGGCTACTTTCCACTTGTGACACCCTTTTGGTATATACCTGTATATAAGCCCTATTTATTTTATTTCATCTCGTCTTACTCTGATGAAGGGCTCCGCTCGAAACTAAATTCTTGGCAGTTTACCACCTTTTCACTTTGTTATATATTCAAAACACTGTCCACGCAGCAGTCTAATGTCTCATTTCCTCATTTTGTTCAAATTTTTAAAAATTTCCAGTTATTTTGTAATGACCAGTCTATCGGTTTGTAACGACCGCGCAGCAACCAATCAGATTGCAGAAAAGCTGCGTTAATACCGCTCATAAGCCAAGCCATATAATACAGGTGCTTAATAGTTCATAGCTAATCACACCTTTATCCTGTGTATCACATTATGTATCATTTTGGTATATAAACAGTTTTATAATGTAGATTTAATACAACACCGTTTCTGATTGGCCGTCGTGCATTTAATAAATAGATTCCATTTTGCCGTTGTCTGTTCAGTTATAGACGCACAGATGACTAATTAAGAACGTGGTAAGAAAAAAAAAGTGGCCCACGAGACGATAATCGAGTGTGTCACTGATGTTCTTACCACGTTCTAACTTCTTCTTATAACTGAACAAACAACGGCAAAATGGAATCTTTTTGTTTTATACAATAAAAATTGAAGACAAACCGTGATTTGACGTGATTTGACGTGAGCTGTGCGTCTGTCGTCTAATAGATCATGGCCAACAACCAATGAGAATGCCCATAGTAAACACGTTATTGTATAATTCTCGATGCGATTTCAAGCGATCAATCAAAAACGTTCCAAGGCTTGCATACGCAGAAAATTGTTTTTAATCAGCAAAATAACTCTTATTTTTCATTATTTAAAGTGCCTATGAAATGAAAATTAAGTTTGTCTTATTTTAATGAATTCTTAAAATGATTAGGAATGGTAATTCAGAGCTCTTTCATATCTCACGTCGTTCTTGAGATATTTAAACTTTTGTGATATTGACGTAAAGAGCTTTACACATCAAGTATATATTTGAAAATCAAGTATATATTTGAAATTATTCTACGAAATCACTTGAAACTTTACACATTACGACACGTCGTGAAACATAACATTATTACATTGAAATAGTGATGCCAAATTAATTTACTATTTCTAATGTTCTTGATTTCCTAAAGTAACTCTTTACGTCATAGGTTATTTCATTTGCATATCACAATAGTCTAAATATCTCAAGAACGACGTGAGATATGAAAGAGCTTTAAATTACCATTCCTAATAATTTTTGGAGTTCATTTAAATAAAACAAACTTAATTTTTGTTTCATATAGGCACTTTAATGTCTTATTCTATGTTCTAAAAGAAATGGTTTATTGTTTGGCGTGCTCCATCGAGTTATTGATGGGTAAATTGCAGGGAATGCACTAAAAAATCTCTCGACTATTGCCTCGAACATCTCTTTGTTCATTCTTTCCCAACTTCGCACGATGAAGCATTTCTTAAAGGACATTGGCAACAAAAAAGTACTTTTTATGTGACATAAATAATCGGAATATCGTATTTGAGGTTGTAAGAATGCTCGTAATACCTATTGAAGGTAAATTAGGGTTCTCGGTCGCATGACCTGTGACGTCATGTGCTGGGTAAAGCGGTCAGTATTGGCAGAAATCAAATAAATTATGCTTTTTCTCAATGTTATTTTAGTAATCGCTATGGCCACATAATACATTATTAGCACAAAATTACGAATAAGTATTACAATATTTAGAATTAGAATTACAAAATTACAAATTAGTAGCACAAAAGTACAAAATACAACACTTTCCAGCACATGACGTCACAATCATACTAAAAATGGCGGCGTTTTTACTTTTAATCAACTTTTAAAATGTTTTTCTAGCATTTGCATAGCTCCAAACTACAGTATTCCGAGTAGGTAAGTCATATACTTCGATATAAAAATTACTTTTTGGTTGTTAATTTCTTTTAAATAGCAGATAGTACTTCGGATAAAACATGTATAAACGACATTACTGACCAGGTTTCTTCACTCGTCGAAATGCAGAGATCCTGACAGGATTTGATTTGTACTTTCCAATGATCTTGCCTTCATTACCACCATCCATGTTGGTATACATTATCTTTTTTAAATTCGAATCCGTCCAATACAATACGTTTCGGTAAACAGCGAGAGAAAACGGAGCTAATGTTTTAGAATGATGAGACAGTTTGATAATCTAAAATGTAATGATAGTATATTTAAAGTGTATATAAACCATCTACAGGTTTTAGCTTTCTGCAATAGAAGACGATAAAATAGTCGTCTTATAAATTCTTCATTCGCTTCGGATACCTCTCTTTAAACATGGCCAGTTATGAAAATGCCGCAAATTATTATAAAGAGCCCTGGGACCAGGAACATGAGACCTCATCTCAGGAATGAGTAGCTTGCACACAACAATTACAGGACAACAATTGCATTTCGACAACAAACGTGTAAAAATCTGTAAAAAGCGTTTTAGTTATAGTCTGTAACTCAACAAATAATTTGCCAACGCAACCAGGTGATAAATCAGACATAGTTTGACGCTAATCTGGCTTAAAGGAAATTGGCAACAAAAATTAAGTTTGTTTAATATGAAAGAACTCGTAAAATGATAGAGTTACACGTTTTACAACTTTCCGTATTTTACTTCGTTTTTGAAATATCTCAGTTTGTTTGATATGTAAATGAGATGGTCTCTGACGTCAGGTGTGGGGGAGAGAATTTTCATTCATTAAAAAATGTATTATATCTCAGTGATTGCTAACTTTACAACGTTCATTATCATGGGGAGTTGTTATATGCACATTTTCAAGTAAATTTGTGGAACAAACTTGAAGATGTAACTAATCTTTTAATGAATGAAAATTCTCCACCCAACACCTGACGTCAGACACCATCTCATTTACATATCAAACAAACTGAAATATTTTAAAAACGAAGTAAAATACGGGAAAGTTGTAAAAGGTGTTGCTCTATCATTTTACGAGTTCTTGCATATTAGACAAACTTATTTTTTGTTGCCAATGTCCTTTAAAAAGTTTTTTTAACGTAACTTTAAAAGTTACTGTCCATTATCCAACGTTTCGACACTTCAATCTACCGCACACGCCCCATTGAATCGCGATGACGCTGATCTATTACCAGAAGTTTATTTGTATCTTGTTAATAAAATCTTGCCTATAAAATCTCCATGTGATCGACCTGCTGCTCTAGCTAAACTTGAGTTATGTATTAAGGACATCACCATCTGGTGTACTATGAATGGTCTTATATGCAATCCAAGTAAAACCGAGATTGTCCATCTATCATCACGTTTTATGCATTGCGAACCAATACCAGAAATATGTGTCAATGATGTGATAATCCAACCGGCTCCGGTTGCACGTGATCTCGGTATTGCTGTTGATAGACATTTAAAATTAAATACTCATGTAAATAACATTTGTAAATCGGCCACTTTGGCTATCAGAAATATTGGCAAGATCAGGAAATATTTGAGTAAAAAGGACTGTGAGAAGTTGGTGCATGCATTCATAACATCAAAACTTGACAGCTCTAATAGCATCCTATATGGCTTACCAGATACTGAATTGAGCAAGTTACAGCGAATTCAAAATACAGCTGCTAGACTTGTTGCAGGGGTTAAAAAATCGGAGCATATCTCCCCTGCGCTACGTAATCTTCACTGGTTGCCGGTGAGATCACGGATTGTTTTTAAGATACTAATAATTACTTTCAAGGCTTTGCATGGCCAGGCGCCTGTTTATATTACTGATTTGCTAACTAAATATAAACCTACTCGTACTTTGAGATCATCTGAGCAAAATCTGCTACTCGAGCCAAAATCCAAAACGGTGACTCATGGAGACAGAGCATTCTCGGTTGCAGCGCCAAAACTGTGGAATTCATTACCACAGGAAATTAGAAGCTTTGAAATGTTAAGTAATTTTAAGTCTGCAGTTAAGACTTTTCTTTTTTAAAATTAATAGTTATTGTTCATAGTGTTAATATATGTAGTAGGCTTTATCTTATAATGAAACTGTAATTAGCTTTAAAAGCAACTTTAAGAATATATATATTGTTGTAAGAGCATTGAGACTATTGTATAATGCTCCTAATACGTCTTTATTATTATTATTATTAATAGATAATGTCATCATCGGTTCTACGAGGGTCTAAATAGGGATCTTAACCTTACAACGATCACCCCTGATGAAGACACTAGATTGGAGTGTCGTAACGTTGGATCATGGTCAGTAACTTTTAATGTTACGTTAAAAAAATTTAAGCCAGAGTAGCGTCAAACTATGTATGGTCTGTTACTTACATTTCGTTTTCTTGTTGATAATGAAATATACTGCAGCTTGCTCCCACCATCAACCCAATAAAGATTATTGGAATTTTCGTCCAGAGTTAAATCCGTTGGATTAACTAATCCATTAGATATAAGCGTGCTTCGAGAGAACCCGTCCATTCCAGCTCGGTCAATAGTAACAGTATTTCCATGTGATGACCAGTACATATATCTAGAATGTTTATAATTAAAGAATGTTTTTAATTGAAAGGATGTTGTTGGTACAAAAATAAGCATAGAAAACAGCTGATATCAGATGTAATAGCATTTTAATTAATTTTGCTTGCTACTAATCAGTATCAAACTTTTATCTACTAGGGGTAAATACCACACGTGGTATTTTTCCTAAATACGATACATCAGGAATGTTGCGTTGAAGTACTTACAAACAACAACTTTTCCTGTTCCGCAGTAAAATTTCGTAATGTGTAAAATTGATTGAAATGTTATTAACAGAATATTTGTTACGAATGATTAATGAAAAATCGAATGCACTTGTGTTGGCGAAATATTAATAACACCACCACTGCTATACACGCTCGCGTTTACTTAATTATTCTCGAATGGTGTTCAATTATTTCAAATAGAACCAAATTAAGAGACGAAGCATGTGTTAAAACGTAAATGAGAATATCACTAACTATTCTTCTTCCGTTTGACTTGGAAAATATTATATAGTCGATTTTATAGTGAAAACAAATTATTGAACAAAGGTTAATAAATAAAGACGCATGTATAAAACAACTTATTATATGCATGACAAAATTACTGCATTCTGAAGGATCGAATGGAGTGCAATTATTTCGTTTTATGTACTCTGGGGAGAACGCAATTAATGTTATACCATGGAAATAATAACTCAAAATAGCTGCCATTTACAATAGTTTGTTTTTTAATCATCTCCCAGTATTTGGTTTATGCTATTAATTTAAAATTATATCGAAATACTTTAAAATGAATGCAGAAAACATTCGGAGTGCAACTTTTCCATTGTTCCTGACGGGAAAAGACGTTATTAAAGGCTTGAATTAATACAGAGCGTTGGACTTGTTATTGGCTCAGTAGGTATGTGAGTATTTACGAATCAAAGGAGACATTTTTGTGTTCAATAATTTTCAAGAAATGTTCTTGTCAGCATTCTAGTTATTTTTGTGGCTGTATGGCTAACAAACCTTCAGATGAAAAGAAATGTTTTGACAAGTTGGACAACAACGTAATTTTATCATGCATCATAATAAATAAGTAACCATATGATTTTGCTCGTACAATTAAAGTGCATATAACGTCTGTGGGAATTTAACATATATGTAATCTATCGATTCTCCTGAGAAAAATTGTAATATATCTTGTCAGCTGAAAATTTCATCTTCATAGACTTTTTTGCTGTTAAAGTTGACGGAAATGACGTCATAGTGGGAATCTGTAAAGAGGTTTTCATATAGACAGATGCCCGCTATGACATCATTTCCGTCAACTTTAACAGCAAAAAAGTCTATGAAGATGAAATTTTCAGCTGACAAGATAGATTACAAATATATTAAATCCCCACAGACGTTATATGCACTTTAAGGATTTACACTACTCGTGTAAATACGAAAATTGTTCAAATCCCGTTCGCCTAACGGCTAGACAGTCAATTTCGGCACAATTTTTAAATGTCACTCGTAGTATAAATCCTTATTTTCACTATTTCACTTTATTTTCCCAGTTTCTATAATCTAGAAGATTGATCACTCACATAGGTTATTATACTCATAAATCACTCATTTTTCACCTCCAACAGGCTTGAAGCTCAATTGATAGAGGTTATTATTGCGAATGCAGCACTTTCTCCTGAATTATTTTTAAGACCCTGAGTGGTGGTCGATCCGACACAGGATTTGAACCTGTTTCTCCCAGCTCATAGACATGTGTGGTAACCACTAGACTACAACAGCTATAATTAAATTACCTATATAAATTAATAAGCATATTTTTTTATTGGCGCAACATTCATTACTCTACCTTTTACTAACATCTAGAATTAAATTTCGAGGTTTCGTTATTTTCTTCCACAAAACCACCGTTACGGATGAACCATCAAGATTGCTAACTCTTATATAATTTCTTTCTTCGTCAGAGCAATATAATTTTCTGGACAACCAGTCCACCCCAATTCCTGAAAGCTTTCCTGGAAATTCGCAAACCACAGTCTACAAAAACGAGATATACTTTTGAACAACAGACACAAACAGCGATCTCAATCCCATCTTTGAGACAGTTGAACCGGCTGCCTGTATACCATATGTTAACGCTAAGAGATGCTGTAATGACCTTTAAATGCCTAAAAGTCTTAGCTCCACCTTACCTATGTGATAGGTTCATAATTAGATCCCAAGTCCATAATCGTAATACTAGAAATATTTATTCCAGATCCCTGGAATAAGCTACCGGAGAGCATTAAGAGTATAGCATCTGTAATAGTTTTAAGTTTTCTTTTAAACGTTTTCTTCATGTATCTGATAGTACCTCTTAATGATTCTACTTTTAATGTAATTGAGTTCTGAAAAGCCCATTTATTGGCAAATTAAGTTTATGTAATATGAAAGAACTCGTAAAACGGTAGAGTAACACCTTTAACAACTTTTCTGTATTTTACTTCGTTTTTGAAATATTTCCGTTTGTTTGATATGTAAATGAGATGATCTCTGACGTCAGGTGCAGCCAAGGCCGTCGAAACGTCAGTCACCAACAACAGTCTTTCTCAAGACTATACAACAACCTGGACGATCAACTTCACACATCTAATGATACTCCTAGGTTCAAACCATTTACTTTGTTATTATTATTATTGTTATTAATTAATTAACAATGGTATGCGGGTATCGTGTTCAAGGAAACTTGACGCGATTCCTCAGGGGTTCTATCGTCCCTGCCTTGCATAGATGGCGCTGATAGGAGTTGCGATCCATCAGTGTAGCTAACTGGAATTTATTCCAGCTTGCAAGCAACAGAAACACATAAAATGTGCGAGTGCGCTCGACTTAGATAGAGATAGAACACAGTGTCTTTTTACGCCTGTAAACCGTTAGAGAGGAACTGTATTCAATATATTTCCGAGAAAATTGCTTTTACCATAGTCTCGCTTTGAAGGTGCCGTCAAGCCCGTTCTGCGCATGTGTGATATTTCAAACGTGGGGGACTCCATATGTCAACAAACTTTAAAGTAATAGATTTGCGACAGTTCGAAAGTGAATATTCAAAGGTGGCGAAGGCGCGAGTTGTAGTTTGATATATTATCCACATTTAGGAACAGAACAGCTTCTTATAACACGCTTTTTAGGCGGGAAAGCTCAA
Source organism: Chrysogorgia sp. JL179-B06 (assembly GCA_035772405.1). Classification (NCBI taxonomy): domain Eukaryota; kingdom Metazoa; phylum Cnidaria; class Anthozoa; order Scleralcyonacea; family Chrysogorgiidae; genus Chrysogorgia; species Chrysogorgia sp. JL179-B06. Next base: position 410,125 of record JAYKKM010000051.1, on the reverse strand, counting down.
GTGTGGAAAACAAATCCGCATGAATACTTCCTTTTCAATGTTTATATAATGCAATGTAAACAAACAATGTAAACAGAAACGTGGACATGCGCAGAACGAACTTGACGGCACCTTTAAATATTGTAAATCACAATCACATTAAGAGCTCGAGAACAAATGATTTAATTGTTTTAGTAGAAACTAACTAACTATAGTTAGTTTCTACTATACATATACTAAGGTATATGTATTTATTTATATTTAAGTTATTGCAACTTGATTTGTTGGGTGCAAATAAATTATTATTATTATAATTTGAGTTTTTCGCAAAAAAATAATGCTTATTTCTTGATTTACGAAATAATTTTGAAGAAGTAACAAACAATGTAATGTCTTTCCATAGGTACTAGCTGCCTGTAATAACCATACAGGGCTAAAACGTAACAGCACAGGTAGCAATGTATTTTGAAGTCAACCAATGTATATAAGTTATTAACTCAGATGACGCAGAACGAAATAAGTTTAGATAAAGATTAAGTTACAAACAATGACCATCGAGTTTGCATTAAATTCTAGTTAGACTCAATATTATCAATATATATTAACAAAATTAATTTCTTAAATTTGTGAAACGGAAAATATTTTTATTTTTTCATCACGAGAATTCCATGTTTTTGGCGCTAAATATTTAATATTAGACAACCATAATTTGTTCTTCCCAAAAGTAGTGAATGAGAAGATTTAGCGGAGTGTCTAGTATAACAACTACGAATTTTGTCAACTTATACAAAAAAGGAATTAAACTTAAAGCTCATGTTGGTAAAGTACTATTGTGCAATTTGTGCATTATTAAAAATGTTCACGTGGAAATTTATTAAATCAATCAATTCTATTATTTTAATTTCCTAAACAAAGGGCTCGAATGCTCATCAAATTTAGAGACTCAAGCATTAGTGACTGCCACATATAGGCAGTACATCTAACGTCAATCAAACCAGTACATGATTGTAACCCAACCTTCGCTCTCTATCTGAGCCTCGGTGAGCGTTTCAGCGGTAATCCGCGGTCAGGCCGGATTCAGAAATATTTTCTGAGCATACGAGCTTGACGATTGTCGATGTTTCGTCTAATTCTGTTATTTTTTTTGTTTTATTATCTGGAATAAATATTAATTCTTAACTAAATACCTCTTGATGAAATGGATTCAGTCTTCCTTTTCTTATTTTGATTTGACCGTCATCGTTATCAGCCCAGTATACCTCATCCTCCACTGGATCCCAGTCCATTGCAAACACATCCATTACGCTCTCGAATGGCAGAACAACGTCCAACAAGTCATTTGTGTCCAGAGATATCTGTCGTATTGCAAAATTTCCGACATAAGCAAGGAACTCATTGATGTCTAATAAAGAAATGTAATACATTTTCACGAAGACTAGATATAAGACTAAATACTATATGCAAAAGACCGTATTCATAAACAGCCGAAAATGTGTTGTTCTTTTATATGCAACCATAATTCTTGTGTAAAAATTATCTTGAAATATAGAAACAAAAACGAGGTTATAGCTAAATTAGAATCTATCTAAGGTCGATATACAACTTAAAGTGCCTATCTCACGTTTGAGAATTTTACATATTCGTAATATTTGGGTCTTCCTGAGCAAAATCATAATATATCTTGTCAGCTGAAAATTTCATCTTCATGGAGTTTTTTCTGTTAAAGTTATCGGAAGTCACAAGAGGCATTTTTGTGGCAGTAACAAAATAAAACTGGTTTGGAATTCCTCTTGTGACATCACATCCAGTAACTTTGACAGCGAAAAACTCCATAAAGATGAAATTTTCGGCTGACAATATGCATTATGATTTTGCTCAGGAAGACCCAAATATTACGGATATGTAAAATTCCCAAACGTGATAGGCACTTTAAAGTTGCCCTCTTTCACTGGATGCATTAAGAAAGAATTTCAAATGAAATATACTTCGTAATTTTAGTTACACAACGGAAACAAAAGCTTACAGTGTTACATACCCTGAGAACAATGAGTAGAATTAATCAATGTATATCCAGTGGGACAAGCACAGGTGAAACCTGTCGATGTTGCTAGACAAAGATGGCTGCATCTTCCATTATTTTTGCCACACTTATTAACTCCTACAGAATGTAAAAAATGTAATATCCTGAATGCTACATCCAAATCCTCACTTTGTATTGAATAGTTTCCCAACGCAACAAGGTATACTGAACTTGTGGCTAAGCTCACAGTGTAGCTCAGTCGCGGTTAGAGCGCTAGTCTGCAGATAGGGTTGTCCACATTATGCCGGCATAATTTTGAGCATAATAGTGAGGCATGAGCACCGAGCATTATGCCAGCATAATAGTAAGAAAAATTCCCGGAAATATGTCAAAATATCGAAAATAAATAAATAAATACATCGGAATTAGGTACAATCTCGAAATTGGGATTCTGTGGAGAAATATACGTGAAAATAGACCTTCACCATGCACGTGGCCAACGTGGGGCGACTGGGAGTCTGGGACTCATTTATATTCAATTTCCAAAATGGCGGAAGAAGGCAACGCTAGTTCTTCAAGGAAGAGGAAGGTGCAATGCAATCTCCCGAAACATGGCAAACGCTTTCATCCACGCCTAAATCAAAGTCTAAGCCAAAAAATGTGACGGCTTCTGCCAGAGTTACAGAAAAAAATTTGAGCATAATAGTCGGATTTTTTTAGCATAATAGTAAGATTTTTTGAGCATAAAGAATTAGCATAATAGTGAAAATTGTGAGCATAATGTGGACAACCCTATCTGCAGATCTAGGGTCGCGAGTTCAATTGCCAGGTGGAAGACTTGAAGTTTCATTTTTCGCAACTACAGTAGTCCTCGAAAGTATATGATTCGACACTCTTTGTGAGGTACGTACTCACAGTGAGCGTATAAACACTTGACAAAATCTCTGGCCGTTGGTGTACAGTATAATGCCGAAAAATAATAACAAATGATATTAATCAAATGTAAAACAGAGTTTTAAATTTATATTTTTTACTAGGCTATGGCTGGATTAAAGGGATGCTATAAAGTAGGAAGTGGAAAAAATCACGATCACGCAGGATAAGGTTATCCTATTTATCCGAGCCAGAGTCTCATGTTTTAAGCGTTCGACTATTCAGTTTATCACTCCTAGGTGAACGGAAAACCCAACTGATAGGGATTCCGAGGGCCTACGATTTAAGGTCGTTTCCAAGAAGACCAGAAAGTCTTACCATTTGCTGGTGTTGGCAAAGGTAGCACTTTCTCCTCAATTATTTTAAGACCCTGAGTGGTGGTCCGAACCAGGATTTGAACCCGGGTCTCCCAGCTCATAGATGCATGTGTGGTAACCACTAGACCACAACATGAGGTTGTTAGGGATTAAATAAGGGAGAAAACGTTCTTTGAGCCCATGGGGATGAAAACGAGAAGCTTTTCTTGTTTTTACGGATATTGGAAATACTTACTCTTTATATTTTTATATACTTACTAATTGCTACCCACCTCTAGATATAACTGGACTAAGGGATATAACGGGACTAATCTCCCGAAAAAGTGTCTGAAATCTTTTGCTTTTAAATTATAGCGGAATGTTTAGATAATTGTGATCGCCATTTTCATACGTCCTCCCAGTGTTGACAAGGTTTTTTTGGAAAGTTTTCTGGTCACATAAAGAACATCTGTTACAGTTTGTTTTAAGGTTTTTTAAGGTAGAGTTTCGTTTTTTTGAAAAAGAAAAATGGCGTACTGAGTTGCATTTGGGTGTAGGAACATGAGAAAAAGGTCTCCAGCAGACGCCATCCTTTTTACGACACTTGTTGTGAGTCAACAGTAATTGCGGACCACACACTACACAGTCCAGTCATATATTTGGCACTATTAAATTGTTGGGCGACATGCAGGTTTTTCAATATCATTGTTTCGTAAAGAGCATATGAAACGAAAATTAAGATAAATGTTTTGTTGATTTATTTGAAGAACTCATAAAACGATAAAGAATGGAATTTTGCAGTTCCTTAATAACTCGTTCTTTAGTTATTCAAAGTTGTGTATTAGAAGTTGCTTAGAACTTTGCACAAGTATTACCTCTTTCATAATTTCTTAAATTAAAAATTATTTTACATTCATTTGAATTAGCCTTTCTGACCTCGTTCGTGTGTCTGTAATTCCAAAGAATCTTTGCTTTGTAACGAGAAAAAAGGCTAATTTGGATGCATATAAAAGAATATTTAGACTGGCATCCATTATGAAAGAGGTTTAAACAGCTCACTAAATTGAATATCCCACGTCAACTTTATCGTTGCTATAGTAACAGATTGGTTCCATGTCTATCCTTTATGATAAACTTCTTTATTTTCTGCCATTTATAAAACAATTTTTGACTGTGGACTAGTGAAGTATATTTGAAGAGTATGGTGCACAATAGAATTTACTTCAGGAAGAAAGGAGTCTGGGAACTAATCTGTTACGATGGCAACGATATAATCGATTTAGTGAAAATTTAGTGCTTGTGCAAAGTTTCAAACAGTTTTATTCAATAGTTTGAAGATATGCTTCATTTTCAGATTGATCATAATGGGCATGGGTACAACTTTTGACGTCATATATAGGTCATATTACACAACCTTGAATAACTCAAGAACGAGATAACATGAAGGAACTGTAAAAAGCCAACCTCTGTCGTTGTAAGAGTTCTTTCAAATATTCAAATAAACGAGTCATCATAATTTTCGTTTCATATGCCTTTTAATTTTTATCGTTTCATATGCATTTTAATTTTCATATGCCTTTCAAAATGGTTTAATTGACATAAGCAGTGATATTCTACCCACTCGAAGGAATACAAGCAGGGCTACTAGATTGTCTAGTAATAAAGTTTACACATTTATTCCAAAGAAGTGCAAAACGGCCACGTATCAGCGATCCTATTTTGTAAGAACTTGCAGAATGTGGAACGCTCTACCAGAACACTTGCGACGAAGATCTATTACTTTGAACGTTTTTAGAAAGTTTCTTTTGGATTATTATTTTTGCGCTTTAAATAATGTCTTCGACCAAGACGATCCACGTACGTGGAAGACCATCTGTCTTAAGTGTAACACTGCTAGCGGCCTTAGCCAGGTGCCATCTTGTTGTTTTTAAACTCAACATTATGTAAGTTTTGGGTCTGTCTGTCTGTCTGTTTGTAAGTATACTTTTCTCCATTAATGTTTTATTTATTTTTTTTAAATTTATTTACTTTAGTGTAAGGGCCAACAGTAATTGACGAAAGCTGTTGTGGTGTCCCAGCCTTTTTGTCTATTGTTAGCTTGTTTTTGTATGTTATAAATTGTATTGTATTCTGTGGCAAAGCTTAATAAACTATTTCCAATTCATAATTTCGCTTGCGCCAGAACAAAATTGACAAACTTCTTTAGAGAAATTGTGCTCTTCATTCCCGCAAAGACAATTTCTGCTTATACAGACTTTTAAAAAATATTCTTATAAATGTAACCCATTGTAATTATTTGTGCCTAAGATGAGTAATTAAACATTATTATTATTATTATTATTATTATTATTATTATAAAATTCGTATCCCCGAATGCATGGTCGTGTAATATCCTCTATTTATGATTACTTATAAAATGACTTACCAAATGCTTGTCTCTGTGGGTGAAAGGCAATAATATCCATAGGAGATTTCAAATTATTTTTCACCAAACTATAATCTCTTCCATCAAACTTATTCGCCTTGAATATAGCTTTGCTAACCGCGTCAGTCCAGTATACATTATCTTCAAACACTGTGATTGCGAAAGGATGAAGCAATTCACTGCGCATGACCATTCGTCGAAAACTCCCATCTAAAAAGGAAATTGTGTATTAGTATTAAAATCTGGCATTAAAACTTAGTAATTTCTTTAAATGTCAAATGTATTTAATTTAACAAATAATTTCCCAATCAGACAAAGTTTGACGCTACTCTGGCTTAAAATGCTTTTTGAACGTAATTATTTTGAAAGTTACTGTCTATGACCCAACCCTATACTCCAATCTAGTGTTTTCATCAGGGGTGATCGTTGTAATTTTATAACCCTATTTATAACCCCATAGAACTGATGATGACCCTGTCTATCAACAAGATGCAAATAAGCTTCTGGTGATAGACCACTGCCATCGCGATTCAATGGAGCGTGGGCGCCATTGATATGCCAATCCTCCAGACAACGTCTGTGATGGTACCGCTGATTAGTGGTAATAATTTTGGAATTTTCACACGCAATCTCATGGAGCAGAATTTTCCTTTTTTGAAAAGAAAACAGTCTTTTGGTGTTCTTTTAAACGCGTACGAAACTGAAGTTTAGTCCAACCAATGTACTAGCGCTCGCACATTCACAATGGTTAACGCCCATTTTAAAATTGCTTAGATTAATCTTTGCTTAAATTTCTAAAAAAAATTATATAAAAATATGGCTTTGGCAAAGCTCTGTTCTTACTGAGATCTGAAGATTCAATCACTTGTAATTTGGAATCAATCCAAAATATTCTGTCTGCAGTGTAGTCAATCACAAGACCATTGGGCAAAGCTATATCGCGATACACAACCCTCTTCACATCTGTGCCGTCCATGTTGGCGCGAGTAATGGATGATTTCGTATAATTCAATCTGACATCCCATTCCGTCCAAAATAGGTATCTACGAGAAAAGGTAGCAGTTGAGCAGTCTCCGTTGGGCGTAGTTACTGGGGTGTGAGGGGAGGGGTGTCACACCCACAAAGTGTTTTAAAACATAAAATTTGGGGAAATTAGACCTAGAGCATTACATTTGTATTAAATGGTTTATATTTAGTTGGAGCATCAGGGCGTAGAGCGAAGATACTTTTGATATTTATTCTATATCGAGTTTAGCACGTGCGTGTTGGACTACAAGTCACATAGATGTAGTCAATTGCTGTCAAATGTCAGTCAAATGATTATTGTCAATTATCCTGGTACAGATCAGTGGTTAGAGCGTCAAGCTCGCAATGGGAAGGTTGCGGGTTCGATCCAGGCTCAGGGCTTAGGATATTCTGAGGTTATTCACAGCTTGTACTGAAACAATTTAACGTGTTCACAAATATCAATTTGCAATTTATTAACATTAACAAATTAAAATAAGTTAAAATTAAACGATATGAATTGATTGGGGTATTGGATACGATAAACTGATTTTTAAAATATATATGATCTGATGGAGTAATTCTCCGCTACTCGATATAAGCACAGTCCATTGAGCAGCGTGTAACATTACCGATAAGATTGCAGTACATTTTCCTTCAGCTATACTAGTACTTTTATATAAATTCGTTCAGTATGTTCCCTTTTACTAATTTAGCTGATATTCCAATTTCCTTCACAAAACCTTTCTTCTAATATGTACAATGTCCATAAATTGCAACCTTATTGGTTATATACCGGGTGTCCCAAAAAACGCACTCAAAGAAATATATATTATTCTACCGTAGGTATGCACGAGTGAGTGGGTTTTGGACAATTAGAAATGGTTAATCAAACAAACAGCATATTACTTAAATATAAAAACGACAGGTATCATTAATACAAAATAGTTTTTCAAGCACAGCTCTGCTAATAATAGACTGTAACACACAACACGTCATGTTTTAAGTTAGACTCTGGGCTATCGATCCAATCTAATGTGGAAGTGCTCGATATAATCTTTTTGGATTTACAAGGCATTTAACGAGGGTGCGTTTTTTTTGGGACACCCGGTAGATCTTTCCAATCTTTCTGCTAATCCAAGATCATGATAATCATCTTGGTTAAACAACCGTTCCTAAGTGATTGCATAAATCGAAAAGCAAATGACTTGAAAAACTCTCAATATAACATATAGTTTAACGCAACGTCGCTTCCGATTGACTGTGATGCGTCGGCCATTTCTGGATGGAGGAGGGGGATTATTTCAAGTGACCAATTAGAAACTTTCCATATTTTCGGATTCCGTATTAAAGGCTAAAATTATTTTTCATCAAGGAAATAAAGGTTTGTTTTTGTATCTGCGCAACGCGTAAATATATTGCTATCCTGTTAACTTTTTGGTGTAACCGCTGACCTGTAATGTGTGCAGTAGTGTGACTGTTTATATTTCCTCGCCATGTTGTATGAACTACGGAGCGAGACGAAGATCAACATTATTTTCGAAGAAAGTCAATTGCAATGCTGATATAAATGGTAACTATTTTAAACATGACTTATAGTAAACTACCACAATTTTTGACAATACGTCATGTTTTAAGATAGACTCTGGGCTATCGATCCAATCCAATGTGGAAGTGCGCGATATAGTCTTTTTGGATTTACGAGCATTTAACGATAGATTTTTCGGTAGATTTTTCCAAACTTTCTGCTAAATCCAAGATCATATATGATAATCATCTTAGCAACCGATCCTAGGTGACTGCATAAAATCTAAAAACAAATAATGACTTGAAAATCTCAATATAACAGATTTAATATAACGTCGCTTCCAATTGACTGTCATGCGTCGGCCATTTCTGGATGGAGGAGGGGAATTTCAAGCGACCAATTAGAAACTTTCCATAATTTCGGCTTCCGTATTAAAGGAGTAAATTATTTTTAATCAACGAAATAAAGGTTTGTTTTCATTATTGTGTATTATTACTCTATGTTATAAAAAAACATCGTAGTGAACCATTTCTTTATAAATATAGGTCAATCTAGTGGCGGCCTTGACAGCTTCTAAACTGCCATGATGGTTTTATGTGAAGGTGTTGAATTTTCATCTTGTTTTACGATGTTCATCACTGACTTACCCCTTACTTGGGTGCAAAGCGATGGCTCTTAACCTTCCAAGTGGTTCCCAAAATACAGCTTTTCTCTGACTACCATCAAGATTTGTGACTTCTATTCTACCACTACCACAGTCTGCCCAAAACAACTTTTTCCCGAGCCAGTCTACACTTAGTCCACCTGGTCAGACAATATTTGAAAAATCAATTTAAATTTGCATTTTGAGATTTTTAAGAAACATAGGTGATTTATAAAGTTGTATAGATTTTGCTTTGAGTACTTACGTAGACATTGTTAAAGAAAATTTAGAGTTCTGGAATTTATAGCCGTGTTCATACCAAGATCGTTCTGAAGATATCGATCTAAGATCGATCTCAAAGCGATCCGAGACTAGCTAGGGCCGTGAGCGTTCACACTGGAATATGGAGATCGATCTGTGCAGCGAGGTATCTCTGGAGGATTTGAGTAACAAAAGTGAAATATGAATGAAATGGCGACAGTGTGGACACATTGTCACCTATGCAAAGCAGCACAAAAAAATTATAAGGCGTTATTGTGTTTATGCTGGAGGAAAAGAAAACAGGAAGCTGTGTAACGAGCGAAACTAGCAAGAAAAATGCTGATCGAACGTTCAATTGGCGCGAATTGCCTGGTTACTAAGGTATTTCGAAATCGATCTCCAGTACTTTTGAATTCACACTGTGGAACGATCTAAGTGAGATCGATCCCAGACCACCTCTGGAAATGGACTGGCTCAGATTGTTCTCAGATCGATCTCAAAGTGCAGTGTGAACTGACCCATATTTTAAAGAGCGGAACCAGTTGCGATTACTCAATATCAAGACTTTAATTCCAGGTGGGAATCGAACCAGCGACCTTCGATCTTTAGACCAGTGCTCTAATTGTTAGATGGATTCCAAGCCGGATATACTTGATGTAGCATTTTCGCAATTGGTCCTGCTTCAGTGTTAAAGTACATATGAAACAATTTTTTTTCTGATTTTCGTTATTCGTTGTTAGGCATATTTAGAACACACTTTGATATTTTAAGAAATATATGAAAGTGTATTTAACGCTGATCTCTAAATAAAGACTGGATCGAGCAACTATCGTTCAGAAATGAAGCCGGAAGTAGCTCGTGGCGGCCATCTTGTTGGGACCACGTTATATAGTTTTACTATAGGTCGCCTACAGTAAAACTATATAGCGTGGTTCATTCAAGATGTCCCCGCGAAATATTCCCGGCTTCATTTTTTCGCAGCATCCAAACAATAGTTGCTCGATGCAGTCTCTATTTAGAGATCAGTGGTATTTAAGCCTCAAAATCGATCAATTTATTAAAAATTCTGCCACAGAGACTGGATACGAATTTATCTCGAAAGTGTACTGATGACGTCAAGGTGTTAACGTCAAACCGAGAGTTTCAGAGCTCGAAAGAGAGCATATTTATAAAAAAAAATGTCAAACGATTCGGCAACTAGTGTTGTTAGAAGGGCCGGCGAGGCAATATATTCCACCGTGTTTTGAAACTTTCTCATTAATTTCTGCTATCGTTACTTGTAAACACCTTGACGTCACACCAAGAAATCATGGGGTATTTAGCAGCGCGTGGAAGTGACCACTTTTACGCTGAAATGTGCGTTGTATTTCAGTCTCATAATAACGCTTTAAATATTTTTGTATTCAATATGTTCCAGTAAATACGTATTACATAAAAATTCAAAAAATAATTTCGTGACATAGGCACTTTAACTATACGTTCTAGCACTCGCAACTCCTCAACATAACATATTCTCATAACGATTATCAAGAGTAAATTCCAAATATTGATTAAATATCTGGATTTCTCCTATTCAGAAAAAATGAAATTTTCACATTGTGAAGATAAAAATGATATCTTCACTACGCAGTAAAGATATCATTTTCATCTTCACATGTGAAGTTATTATTATGGACATTTCATCGATTTCAATTTAATAAACAGAACATTACATGGTCACTCGGAGATTTCATGGACTTACTTGGAGTATCCAGTCCAAACTTTACAACAATTCCCATGCCCGTCCCATTCATAAATGCTCGTTTAATAGTGCGAAGTGTGATGTCCGTCCAAAAAATTAGTTGCTGTTCAAATAAATAGTCAACTGCAATGGCATTTTGTAACTCATCCACAACATAAATTTCATCTGATGTTTGTGTTTCAAATTTTCGAATGTCCACTTGATTGCTGAATATGAGAGATAGCTTAGGACCTTTAAAGAAAGAAGGTGTACGATGAGATATAACGCACTCAAACGAAATAAACTTTTTTATTTACTAATACATGATTAAGGCACCATGGGACACCATTGGCCGGAACTAATTGCCATCATAGGACACCATTGGTCGGAACTAAGGCACCATGGGACACCATTAGTCGGAACTAAGGCATCATGGGACACTATTGGTCGGAACTAAGGCATCATGGGACACCATTGGTCAGAACTAACGCACATGCAATTTGTATTCATGTATAATGATCTTCAATAAACGAGCAACAGTGTTTTATCGGGTTTAACTACTTGAACTACTTAACTACTTGGACTAAGGTTAACATAAAGTGTTTTTTCATGAACGTGTTGATTACACTTAGTAAAAAAGTAGTAGAGTGCTGCGTAGACAGTGTTTTGGATATATAGCAAGGTGAAAAGGTGGTAAACTGCCAAGATTTTTAGTGACGAAATGCTGAAGTTTCGAGCGGAGCCCTTCATCAGACCTTATTCTGATGAAGGGGTCCTTTCGAAACGTCAGTATTTCGTTACTATAAATCTTGGCAGTTTACCACCTTTAGATTAGTACACTTATTTGTATTATTAGTATTATTGCTAATTAATATACGTTTTTATTCAATAATGTCAAGAATCTCATCATACTAAGATAAGGAACTAAGAGTAAGACAAGGAACGTCTTCTTTGGACATTTCATCAATGAAATATTGCGGGAGGGGATTAAGATATTGGGGAAGGGGCTTAAAATATTGGGGGAGGGGCTTTTAAGAGGGGACTTAAAAAACCCAGAGCTTAATAGAGAAATTAGGTATATATACATATATATATATATATATATTATATATATATAGTTTAGGACCTTTCCATACAAAGAAAATTCGTACCTAAGGCTTTACACCTCCGTCCGTCTGGTTGGAGAACATATCCTTCAATACAAGAACAATTGAAGCTACCTGCGAAAGTTAGATCGATAACATAACAGATTAACTTGCGAAGACATTAGTATCACCTGTTCTTTTACAAACACAAATACTCCATCTAGACTTGTCAAGAAAACATTTATATCATAACATATAGCCTCGTTGATTACATACCCTGTTTATTGACACATTTTTGACTGCAAAATCCATATATTTTACATTCATCTATATCTGAAGCAACATAAACAATACTCTCTTCACTGTTACATTGACTATAAAAACGCAGTGCTTTCAGTCGCGCGACTAGAAATTTTGGATGGCAGGGGTTGAAGTATCCGTATTAGGGTAATCCAGGCGGGGTATACATACGCGCCGTAATGCCCCAGCATGCCCATGTCAGTTTCGAATTTACACTTCGTTTTTAAGGTGGCTCGATAGTCTAAATCACGAGAAATTGCATTTTTTCCCATAAAATAGTTTTGTAATGAAGATCTGAGCTTTATTTTGGTTCATTGCATATCCCCAGCGGTGGTCTTGATTATTGAAACGTTTCACACTTTTTATGCAAATTTGTTTTCTGTATTTATTGGAAACACGATTTCTTCACTCAGGTAAACTTTGAGGGTATAAAACTTTTCAGTAACCAAGACCACCACTAGAGTTACGCAATATGAACCACGATGAAGCTCAGATCTGTATTACAAACATTTTTATGTGGAAAAATGCAATTTCTCATGATTTAGACTATCGAGCCACCTTAATTTGTTAGTGTAATATAAATCGCAGTTGTTCCTACAAAAATGAGTGCATGGATTGTTTAATAAAATAAATGTATACGAAGTTACGAAAATTCCGATTCTGAAATTACAGGCCTGAATTTTAATTTTTCGAACGAAACAACTCTGCCCACATTATTACTTATTGGATTCCTCTGAGCCTAATATTGCAAATCGATACTTAAATATTTTGTAATATTGGGCGAAGATGAATCCAATAGGTGTTTTGTTATATCGAACAAAATATCTTAAAGGTAAGAACACACGAGGCGACAAATCGCGAGGGGCGTGTCGCATGGACATTTCCCCTGTTGAGGACAAACGAGGGGACATGTCATTTTCATTCTTAAAATGTTGTCCCCGCTACAATATTTCGCATGGTGCATACGACGAGATTTGTCCCTGCAACATGTCCCCACGACACATCCCCGCGATTTGTCGCCTCTTGCATCCCAACCTCAACACAAAGATGTTTCTTCGCACGTAAACAGTCAAAACGTTGCTGTCCAATATATTGCTGTCCTACATCATAAAATATTGGATTGTCACGTGATGGTAATAACGATAATTGATTGGACGATTATATGTGAAGGTATAATAATCACCACATATTGATATTTACAAGTATTGTGCTGTATAGGTCGTGCTAAAATACTAAATGTTATAAGTTTAAGTTTAAGTTTAAGTTTAATATCACTTCGCCAATAACATACATAGATCACAAAAATATAAAATTCCAAAGGAACAAAAGAAAAAGAAAGAAAAGAAAAAATATGCAAACTGGCTGGCTGGATAGTAGCAGGGGGAAACTAAATTCCCATATTAAAGCTACTATAATTGCTGCGGCAAGTAAGAGATGGATAGGATAGCTGCGTTGGACAAAAAAGGATGATTTGCTCTATAATCGTGGCAGTCACTGCAAAGGAGGTGAAGACGCAAGAATTGAGAGTAAATGTGGATTGCTTAATGTGGTTATAGCATGGGAGGAGGGAAACAAAATGCGGCTATGCATGTGAATGATCGGTCGGCTTATAACAAACAGAAGTGGTGAATGTGACTAACCTGTACAACGTTTTGAATCTATTTTGTCCAGCATATATCCATTTTTACAAGAGCATCGGAACGAACTTCGATGATGATCACGACACCTGTGTTGACAACCACCATTGTTCGTCCCACATGACGTCTGATTTGCCCAGGAAGCTAATAGATATATAAATCGATAGGCAGTGTTGAAATACAAATCATATCGTAAAATCCAAAAGATTGGTTAACTTCATAAATAGTATAGCAGATCTAATGTTTCGAGCAGAGGACCTTGTTAGTATAAAGGTTATTTACCGTGACCGAGGTGTTTAAAGGACATTGGCAACAATTAATATTTGTCTAATATGAAAGAACTCGTAAAATGATAGAGTACTAACACCTTTTACAACTTTTCCGTATTTTACTTCGTTTTTGAAATATTTCAGTTTGTTTGATACGTAAATGAGATGGTGCATGAGGGTAGAGAATTTTCACTCATTAAAATATTAGTTATAACTTCATGTTTGTTCCACAAATTTACTTGAAAATGTACGTATAATAACGCCTCATGATATGAACGTTATAAACTTAGCAATCACTGAGATATAAGACATTTTTTAATGTGTGAGAATTCTCTACCTTGCACCTGACGTCAGAGACCATCTCATTTACATATCAAATAAACTAAAATATTTCAAAAACGAAGTAAAATACCGAAAAAGTTGTAAAAGGTGTTACTCTATCATTTTAGGAGTTCTTTCATGTTAGACAAACTTAATTTTGTGTTGCCAATGTCTTTTAAGGAGGCTCGATCCATACCCTTTTCTATGCTGGGACTAAGAACATAAATTTTTGATGTTTGAACAGGTTTACAATTATAAAACCCAACAAAAATATAGCACATGGGAAACCTTCTAAAAATTAGTATAAATTTGATGATATGGTGTTGCCATGGCTACCATGATGACCATAAATGACAGTTTTTTTCGCTCATGTTATTTAAAAATAAGTTCGGTGACCCCCGATTTTTAAAACGCGATATTTTCAAATATTTTCAAATATTTTTTCGTAAATTCTGTAGATCCAACTACTTTATACAAATAATTTTCATTATAAACAATTTAAATCTACAGAATTTTATAAAATTTGTCCTTGAGTAGAATATGAACATATATTTGTGTGTGAAAAATTTCAGGATAGGTCACCCAACATATGTTTTTGGAACTGTTGGACATCATTATGTGCGCTGTCAGTACTTTTTCTCTCTCTCGCAAGATCAATGAAAAACCATGCGCGTACATGTTATTACGAGCACATTTTTTAAGAAACAGGCTTTTGAAATAATTTTTCGCAAGTTTCTTGTTCCAATTTTGATAGTTCGGCTGCTTTTTGTCATCAAACTCCGCTATATTTGGCATCACAAAACTAAATTAAGGTTATTTATTCGTTGAAGCTTATTTATGCGTGTAAAAATCTGTCATTATGGCCGCCGTTTTATTCAGATTCTTTGTACTTGAAGAATATACTTTTTGGATGACTGTAAATAATATGCTTTGTCACCTTTTTAGTATTCTAATATAGGGTTGGTCTCTATTACTGCAGAAGGCTGCCCAGGGGCCTCCACATGTTTAAATTCAGCCCTGTTATCGAGTCGCTCTAACCAGTGATCTACATAGACTGATATTTTAGAACATATGTTACAGATATGTTATTTGTTCGAATTGTGGCACATGTGCAGCCTCAGTGTAAACATGTTATTTATTTCATAGTATTAACCTCTTAATATACTTATATCAATAGTATCGACTTGAACATCCAATATTATTTACGTCGATCCTATTCTATAGCATATACATAAGAAGCTGTCGCTCAAGAAGTGCATGTGGCAACCATTCAAAACAAAAACAGATATGTAACCTACGTTCTAGCATATATTTCATTCTTGAGTGTCTCACTATAGCGATCAGATATAGGAGACAACGAGTCCGCATTTTCTATGAGCAGGTAGTCAACGAGGTGGAGCCAAGTTGACTATAGCTTAACAAGGACGAGTTGTCTAATTGTTTTAGTATAATTAAATTTACAAGTTTCTAACGCAAGAAATAACTTTCATTTCACATTTTTCATGAAAAAAGTAAATATGCTTTCGAAATCGCGCGACTTTTACCCCGGAGGTTTCTCAATGAAAATTCAGGATTTGTGATAGAAACTTATCAATTTATACTAACAGAGTGTATATAAGCTTAACGAACTTACACTTCTCGTGTGTTAATTCAATGCCCAGAAAATTCCAAACACTTTTATTGTTCTATTTGGAAGAACTTTTAAAATGATAACTAATTTCTTTTGAAGATTTTCGTTTCTTCGCTTGTTTTTGACATATTTCAGTTTGTTTGATATGCGAGTTTATGGAATTTCGTCACACATGCACAATGACTTATCAGAGAATGTTATATATATCTTTGTCTTAATGAAATAAAAACAGTAAAGTGTGAATAACATGAGTGCACGTGTTTCCCCCACAACACCAAACTTCTTTATTTTAAAGGATTTCGTTTGAGAATGAAAGTGATAAAGAAACTTCTCCGGTAAGTCATTATGCATGTGTGACGAAATTCCATACCTTTGCATATCAAACAAACAAAGCGAAAAAACAAAGCGAAAAAGAAAAAATCTTCAAAAGAAGTTACTTTATCATTTTAAAAGTTCTTCCAAATAAGACAATAAAATATTT
Organism: Chrysogorgia sp. JL179-B06; assembly: GCA_035772405.1. Lineage (NCBI taxonomy): Eukaryota > Metazoa > Cnidaria > Anthozoa > Scleralcyonacea > Chrysogorgiidae > Chrysogorgia > Chrysogorgia sp. JL179-B06. The sequence continues at coordinate 393,592 of JAYKKM010000051.1, read as the reverse complement.
GACGTTATAGGCAGTTTAAGGGAACGGTAAAGTTTATGTTTCAACTTTTTATCCAATCGTATGTGATTACATTTTAACTTACGGCATCGTGACTCATCTGATCCATCGGCACAATCTCTTCTGCGGTTACAAACTTGTTTTTCATCAATACATTGCCCATTCGTGCAGCGAAATTCCGTTTGTAGGCAAACTGAGGGTGATGAATGACCTATACCTGTTTAATTCATAAAATAAATTCAGCTCTGTTAGAAAATGAAAATTCGATAAATTCATTAAATACTATGAAAATAGTGAATAATATGAAAATAAAGAATAATAAGAAAATAGTAAATATGAAAATAGTGAATAATATGAAAATAGTGAATAATATGAAAATAGTGAATAATATGAAAATAAAGAATAATAGGAAAATAGTGAATAATATGAAAATAGTGAATAATATGAAAATAGTGAATAATATGAAAATAGTGAATAATATGAAAATAGTGAATAATGTGAAAATAGTGAATAATATGGAAATAAAGAATAATAGGAAAATAGTGAATAATATGAAAATAGTCAATAATATGAAAATAGTGAATAATATGAAAATAAAGAATAATAGGAAAATAGTGAATAATATCAAAATAGTGAATAATATGAAAATAGTGAATAATATGAAAATAGTGAATATGAAAATAGTGAATAATATGAAAATAGTGAATAATATGGAAATAAAGAATAATAGGAAAATAGTGAATAATATGAAAATAGTGAATAATATGAAAATAGTGAATAATATGAAAATAAAGAATAATACGAAAATAGTGAATATTATGAAAATAGTGAATAATATGAAAATAGTGAATAATATGAAAATAGTCAATAATATGAAAATAGTCAATAATATGAAAATAGTGAATTATATGAAAATAAAGAATAATAGTAAAATAGTGAATATTATGAAAATAGTGAATATTATGAAAAAAGTGAATAATATGAAAATAGTGAGTAATATGAAAATAGTGAATAAAATGAAAATAGAGAATAATATGAAATGAATAATATGAAAATAGTGAATAATATGAAAATAGTCAATAATATGAAAATAGTCAATAATATGAAAATAGTCAATAATATGAAAATAGTCAATAATATGAAAATAGCTAGTGAATATTATGAAAATAGTGAATATGAAAATAGTGATTATAAAAATATAGTGAATAATATCAAAATAGTGAATATTATGAAAATAGTGAATAATATGAAAATAGTGAATATTATAAAAATATAGTGAATAATATGAAAATAGTGAATATTATGAAAAAATTAATAAGATAAAAATAGTGAATAATATAAAAATAATGAATATGAAAATGGTGAATATTATGAAAATAGTGAATATCATGAAAATAGTGAATAATATGAAAATAGTGAATAATATGGAAATATTGAATAATATAAAAATAGTGAGTAATATGAAAATAGTGAATAATATGAAAATAGTGAATAATATGAAAATAGTGAATATTATAAAAATATAGTGAATAATATGAAAATAGTGAATAATATAAAAATAGTGAATATGAAAATGGTGAATATTATGAAAATAGTGAATATTATGAAAATAGTGAATAATATGAAAATAGTGAATAATATGAAAATAGTGAATATTATAAAAATATAGTGAATAATATGAAAATAGTGAATAATATAAAAATAGTGAATATGAAAATGGTGAATATTATGAAAATAGTGAATATTATGAAAATAGTGAATAATATGAAAATAGTGAATAATATGAAAATAGTGAATAATATAAAAATAGTGAATAATATGAAAATAGTGAATAATATGAAAATAGTGAATAATATGAAAATAGTGAATAATATGAAAATAGAGAATAATATGAAAATAGTCAATAATATGAAAATAGTCAATAATATAAAAATAGTCAATAATATAAAAATAGTCAATAATATGAAAATGAATATTATGAAAATAGTGAATATGAAAATAGTGAATATGAAAATAGTGAATATGAAAATCGTGAATATTATCAAAAATAGTGATTATTATGAAAATAATGAATATTATGAAAATAGTGAATAATATGAAAATAGTGAATATGAAAATAGTGAATAATATGAAAATAGTGAATAATATGAAAATAGTGAACAATATGAAAATAGTGAATATTATAAAAATAGGGAATAACATGAAAATAGTGAATATTATGAAAATAATGAATAATATGAAAAAGTGAATATTATGAAAATAGTGAATAATATGAAAATAGTGAATAATATGAAAATAGTGAATAATATGAAAACAGTTAATAATATGAAAATAGAGAATAATATGAAAATAGTCAATAATATGAAAATAGTCAATAATATGAAAATAACTAGTGAATATTATGAAAATAGTGAATATTATGAAAATAGTGAATATGAAAATAGTGAATATTATGAAAATAGTGATTATTATGAAAATAATGAATATTATGAAAATAGTGAATAATATGAAAATAGTGAATATGAAAATAGTGAATAATATGAAAATAGTGAATAATATCAAAATAGTGAATAATATGAAAATAGTGAATATTATGAAAATAGTGAATATTATGAAAATAATGAATAATATGAAAAAAGTGAATATTATGAAAATAGTGAATAATATGAAAATAGTGAATAATATGAAAATAGTGAATAACACGAAAATAGTGAACAACACGAAAACAGTGAATATTATGAAAATAATGAATAGTATGAAAATAGTGAATAATATGAAAATAGTGAATAACATGAAAATAGTGAAGAATATGAAAATGTATAACTAAATTTAAAGCAATTTATGTCTTATTTATATGTAACATAATAAAATTGTATTGGAATCACGTACTTAAGTTTTGCTTACTACAATTCCTTTCGTCCATTCCATCATTGCAATCATCCTCTCCATCACACTGCCATTGTTTTAGTATACATTGTCCAGATGTGCATAAGAAGTGACCATTTAAGCAAGTCTTGAGCCCTAATGGTAAAATGAGAGGAATTTCGTCCAACTAACGTGATGAAAAACATGATCAGAATTACTTGCACAAATTGTTTTAACGAGAATCGAACCCAAGGTCTCTGGCTTAACGTGTCGTAGTAGTAACTCTCTTTCACTTGAGAAACAGTCACATCAGTACTGCTAGACAATTTAAGTATTATACTAGAAATACGTATCCGCAATAACCCCTCGCCCCCTGTTCTATCCCTCCTAGTCCAGGACTCAGAATACTTTTTCTGAGAATATGAGCTAGATAATCGTCCATGTATCGTCTGTCTACTCTGAGATCTCCCTTATTCACTACAGTAGCTAGTGTATATATTAAAACTGACCAGTATACAGTATAATTCTTGTTTATACTACAAAATTGTACCCTAAACTACAAGTACTGTACAGCATATAGGCTAATTATCAAGCATAGTATTTATAATTTTAATAAAATAATAAACATACTGTACATGCAATTTCAAAATTTGTAAAGAAAAAATTATACATGCATGGATTTAATCCCAACTTCATCAAATTATGTTTCAAAATTATATATTTTGAAAATTATAAACATTCAATACATTACACATGCACTTTAAAAAATGTTCCTGGTTGTTCAACGGCTTTCCAATGGTATATAGTACAACTCTCTCCGTTAAGTATTTCAAAATGTGTCAAAAGATTTCTTAGCAATATACAGAAATTATATATTTTTTAAATTCTAAACATTTAAAACATTACACACTTTCAAATTTTTAAATTGTTCCATGATAGGTACAAACTTCAAACTTGCACTATATATATAGCATAAATCCCTCTGTTAAGTTTTTCAAAATGTGTTTAAAGATTTCTGAGCAATATACATGTAATACAACTAACATGATTGTTTATTGAAGAGTACTATAAAAATGTTGTTTTTCAAACTGTGTAGGCACTAGGAAGTGTAGAAATACAGATGTCATTGAAAAAGCGAAAGGACGAGAGATGAATATTTCAATACATAAACTACATAAATTGGCCTTCACGGCTTTATGCGAAAATGCGAACCTGTCAACAGTTCGCACGAAATCAGCTGATACAGTCATGTTTGTTACAGCAGTGCATCAGCTTATTTTGTGCCGAACTTATTTACAGGCTCACTTTCGTCGTATAGTATAATATACTATAATATATCCTATAATATACCTATAATATATACTATATATATCCTATAATATACCCAGAATCTTATCCCGGCATTACCACCATCTATACAGAACTCGTGACTAGGCTCTCGGCAACGGTTTCCGTAGCTCAGTGGTCAGAGCACTGCACTAGCAATCGCAGGGTCGCGGGTTCAATTCCAGCCGGAAGGCCTTGAAGTTGCATTTTTCGCAACTGGTCCCGGTTTGGTCTTAAAATGTATGTATTCCAACACTCGAAATTTTCCTTCACCATAAATCCGTGGGATACCTCATTATATATAACCTCATAACTCATATATAGGGTAGGCAGAAATTCTGACACCCTATCGTATCGTTTCAATGATACCATTATTTTACTTTTCATTATGACTTCAATATTTGCAACTCTTAAATATTGTCGTATTCTGAATGTTGAGAATATAAAATAAATTGCAACTTTTGTAAACTGTTAATTTGTCTGAGTATTTGTTTGCATAAAAGCGCTTTTTTATTGTAAGAAAGCAAAGTTTGATTTTTCGTAATTTTCTTTGAATTTTGCGGAAAAAATGTATTTTTGATTTCTCCATAGTTTGGAATATTAATAATAATAGTTTGGAACGCTTTATTAATGGCGGCCATTGAAAACGGTCATATTAAAACAGTACAAAACGGTGAACGGTGAAAATTTTGCAGCTTTAAATTCATCATTTCACTTCAATATTAAGTGAAGGTATTTATTTGATGGTGTACTTCCATTGTATGAAAAAATGTAACCGAATTTTTCATCGTAGTAGAACTTTAAACCATTTAAATAAAATTCGTCGTCATCATCATCGTCGTCAATGCTTAGCTTGACTAATTGGAATGCCACCAATTTATTTGGGCATTGCAAGACAAATCTTTGGATTCAATAATGCAATATAGTATTCCAATTTACAAAATAAAACTAGTGGAATATTTATTATATGGAGTCATACCACATTCTTTTTCGTCAGTGCCATCCGAGCAGTCGTTGTCACCATCACACCTCCATTCATTATGTACACACTGTCCTGATTCACAACGGAAATGTCCTTTGATTTTACAATTTCCATTAACAGTCGCTGCAAGATACGTTCAAGTTCAAGTTCATTATTTACATTGAGAAAATAAGGATAAAAAATTATAAAAAATTGTTTACATATGTTAAATAAAGAAATATTTACATGGAAGTGCACGGCAGCCAAAGCAGCTAGAGCTTTCGAGTTGGCTACTGTCTACTTTTAAATAAATATACTGAATAATTGAGCTTAAATTTAAGTGCCTATGCAATGAAAAATTCAGTTGTAAAATAACTCTTTTGTTTGAAAGAACTCTTGAAACTATAAAGACTAACCATTTACAACTTTTTCATATCTCACTTCACTCTTGAGATATTAAGATTTGTTTGATATGTAAATGATCATATTTATGACATCACACTGCATAATAACTTATTGAAAACGCTTATATATATCCGTGAGATTATGTAATGAAATCACGTGAAATGCAGGTGCATGTGCGTAGATGTATCCAATGATATCAAATATGCAAATCATCAAACGATTCCATGTGATAATGGTAAAGATATGCAGAATTTTTCAATAAGTCATTGTGCATTGTGATGTCATAAGTATGATCATTTACACATTAAACAAATCTTAATATCTCAAGAGTGAAGTAAGATATAAAAAAGTTGTAAATGGTTAGTCTTTATAGTTTCAGGAATTATTTCAAACAAAAGAGTTATTTTACAACTGAATTTTTCATTGCATAGGCACTTTAATGATAATTACATTTATTAAATGTATAAATGTACAACATTAATTATAAAAGGCTTTTGAAGAAAATAGGAAAATAAGGTAAGTTGAGAAATACAATCTATATTTGGTGTGAGATTAGATGAAGTTTATATTTCATTTTAAAACTTTTTTTTTTTCCTTACTGCTTCAAGCAAATACTTAACAAAGACGGAGATTTTTGTGATAAACGTCCAAGATGCAATGCCCACTTTCATAAATTACTTAATGTACTTGTATTATTAAACAAAACAACAGAATGATCACCGGCTATGACATGATCAGTATCGAGTTCCTACAACACAATATGAGTTGTTTTCATTGCTATGTTTAACATCACATAAATATTATCATAATACTAGAAATACGTCTAGGCAACAACCCCTCGCCCACTGAATGGTACTTCCCTATTTTTAGTGTTTTATTCAGGTTGCTTGACTTAATAAAATCCTTGCAAAACTAGTCAGGTAAGGGTTAAAGAGCCTCAAATTGTAGGAAATTGACAAGTCGAGCTCCAGTGTTCTTTTATGATCAAAAAACCTATTAAAACGTTGCATATAATACAAAAGACTCAAAATTAGTAATTTTAGTCCACAAAGCACCCCCTATTTTATTGCAGGGGGGTGTGCAGGGAATCTCGAGATTTCAACCCTTGAGAAGGAAAACTGCGAAATTTGCATTTATTCAAATTTGTAACGAAATACATACCACTGATGTGTTTCATTCGTACAAACTATTCTTCTTCATCATCGTCCGATGTTTCAATAGGATCTCCACAGCCCTCCAACTCATCAAGGTCTGGGTAAGGCTCGTGGACCCAGTCTTCGAACAGGACATCTTTTCAGCCATGCGAAATTGGTGTATGGGTTTCCATTGTTGGCCATGAAGACTGTCGCCACATTCATGCAATGTAATTTGCGCTTTGTATGTGCTTTAAGAGGCTGCCTTTGCATTGTGGCAACAAAGAAAGATCTGTTACTTTCTGATCCTTGGCAAAGTTTCTCCAGAACATATTCCTGCGAGCATCATCAATTGAGGACAACTGTTTTTCACCATACATGACACAAAATACTTCTCAAGCACAGCACACGTATTCTCGTCGACATTATAGGCACTTCCTAGACTGCAGAATGCATTGATAAATTATTGGGAGTCTTCGACAATCTTCCAGCAAACGTTCTTACCTTTTCTGAAGAACGATGACACATAATCATTCCCAGTTAATGTATGTACACCTGAAAGAGCTTTTGAATCGTTGTTATACCACTTCTGTGAAAAAAACTTCTGTGACTGGGACACCCTGATTAAAGATTGTTATAGGTCACAAGCCGTCAGGTCAAGGAGTTTTCTAGTTTTACCAGTCCCATTGTCAACGTATACATAAAGATTTGCATTGGGTCCTTATTTTCCAGGATAATAATGGGTATGTCTATATCCCCGGAGCTTGATCTCAACAAGCAAGTCATTTCCTCTCCATTAGTGCACCGATGCGCGTGATGGAAGAGCGAACAAATTTTAGTGTCCGCCTATTCATGATTTTCAACTCCTTGCCTAGTGATCTTGACACAAGCAATACGACGTGCAAAATAAATAAAGGCCCTCCAAAGCATTCCTTTCACTCTTCCAAACTTCCTCTATCAACTCAAATAAGCGCTCTTTATTTGTTCCATTGTCCAAAAAAGCAGTGAAGTTTGCAGGGATTCTGATATCAGGATTCTTGATCACAAACTGCTCTACCTCACCTCTGAGACTTCGCCGGCTCTGCATTATTTATGGCATCTTCCCTGTATGTGTCGCATGCAACATAAACAATGTTGTACTTCTGCGGAATTTCACGAAGGGCATAACATCTTGCATCTTATCAAGGGCATAACACTGCATCAAGTAGTGTGCTTTTAGTAGTTTTCCTACGGATGCCATCTGCGGTTGCCAAGGAAAGTGGTACTGGGGCAAGAGAAAAGTGCCCTGTCAAAATCGATCGGAGAATTTTCTTTATGGGATTTTTCTATTATATGAAACTTCACTGCTTTTTTGGCCAATTGAACAAATTAAGAACGCCTATTTGAGTCGATAGAGGAAGTTTGGAAGAGTGGAAGGAATGCTTCGGAGGACAGGCTTATTTATTTTTCACGTCGTGACGCTTGTGTCAAGATCACTAGGCATGGAGTTGAAAATGTGGAAGAGTTGGCTACGAATCATGAAGAGGCGGACACGAAAATTTGTTCGCTCTTCCATCACGCGCATCGGTGCAATAATGGAGAGGAAATTACATGCTTGTTGAGATCAAGCTCCGGGGATATAGACATACCCATTATTCTCCTGGCAAATGAAGACCAAAATCTTTATGTATACGTTGACAATGGCACTGGTAAACGTAGAAAACTCCGTGACCTGACGGCTTGTGAACTAACAACGATTCAAAAGCAAGCTCTTTTAGGTGTGCATGCATTCACTAAGAATGATTATGTGCCATCGTTCTTCAAAACAGGTAAGAAAGTTTGCTGGAAGATTGTCGAAGACTCCCAAGAATTTCTCAATGCATTCTAGGAAGTGCAGATAATGTCGACGAGAAATATGTGTGCTGTCGTTGAGAAGTATGTTTGCGTCATGTATGGTGAAAAACAGTTGTCCTCAGTTGATGATGCTCGCAGGAAAATGTTCTGGAGAAACTTTGCCAAGGATCATAAAGTAACAGATCTTCCTTTGTTGCCACCATGCAAAAGCAGCCTCTTAAAGCACATACAAAGAGCAAATTACGTTGCATGAATGTGGCGACAGTCTTCACGGGCAACAATGGAAACCCATACACCGATTTCGCATGGCTGGAAAGATGACCTGTCCGTAGACTGGGTGCACGAGCCTTACCCAGAAGATATTTGTGAGTTACTTGTTAACGAAGACCTTGATGAGTTGGATGGCTGTGGTGATCCTATCGAAACATTGGACGATGATGAAGAAGAATAGTTTGTACGAATGAAACACATCAGTGGTATGTATGTCGTTACAAATTTGAATAAATGCAAAGTTCGCAGTATTCCTTCTCAAGGGTTGAAATCTCGAGATTCCCTGCACCTCCCCCATGGAATGAAATAGGAGCGCGCTTTGTGTACTAAAATTACTAATTTTGAGTCTTTTGTATTATATGCAACGTTTTAATAGGCTTTTTGTTCATAAAAGAACACTGGAGCTTGACTTGTCAATTTCTCCCAATTCGGGGCTTAGACCCCCCTTTAACTCCCCGTTTCTCGGAAACGCCCCCTCAAACACTTGATCAACATGCAAAATCGTAATCTACACCCAAAATTACACTACAAAACGTTGGTCTCGTAAATTCGCCACTCGGATGACGATACTCCAGCCTCCGGACTAGTGGGCACGTTTACATAACATAATAATTTGACGAGGTAATTCCATTGTAATCTGCTCTCAGAATTGAAAACAGTTAAATATTAGATAACGTTCAAAACGGGCTTTTGCAAATTGTGATCTATATTACAAACACACGGCCACGGCGTTAGGATTAAACTCTGGGGGTATAGAAAAGGCGAGGGGATTATTGCGGATTCGTATTTCTAGTTAAATGTAAAATACTCACGACATCCGATTTCATCTGAATGATCTTCGCAGTCTAAATCGCCATCGCATCTATAATCTTCTGGAACACATTCACTACGTTGACATGCCCATTGGAGTGGAGGACATGTTCTTGCAGCTAAAAACATGAAATTCTTAATATTTTAGAATGATGAGTATATCACAATAAAAATATATAATATTTTTTAAAGGGTAACGTTAGTTAAAAAATAAATCACTAAAATAAAAGGCCTTTTAGTATAATATTTAGAAATGTTAATAATTTTACGGTATCTGCCCTTGTACTTGAGAAATAACGTTTTCATTCTCGTATTTTAAGTTTCTAGACGCCGCCATTTTAAAACTTATTTTTCTTTCAATTTTGACATCATTGAGTGTTTGTCTTTTGTTCCTAGCACTGTACATCGAGTCCGAGCCGTCGAGCAAACTCTAAAATGGTGGCGCTAAATGTGAAAATTCGACATGTGAAAAGGTTCCAATTCCATATGTGAAAATATGTGAAAATTCCATATGTGAAAATTCCATATGTGAAAATTCCATATGTGAAAATTACATATGTAAAAATTCCATATGTGAAAATTCCATATGTGAAAATTCCATATGTGAAAATTCCCAACCTCGTCCCCAGGGCTTTCGCAGTGCGAGACAAGGAAAATTCCATATGTGAAAATTCCATGTGAAAATTCCATATGTAAAAATTCCATATGTGAAAATTCCATATGTGGAAATTCCATATGTGAAAATTCCATATGTGAAAATTCCATATGTGAATATTCCATATGTGGAAATTCCATATGTGAAAATTCCATGTGAAAATTCCATATGTGAAAATTCCATATGTGGAAATTCCATATGTGAAAATTCCATCTGTAAAAATTCCATATGTGACAATTTCATATGTGAAAATTTTGTAAGGGTCATGCTCGTTAAATAAGTTGTTAATAATATAAAAAGCTGACTTTAAATAAAAAGGGCGGGGAAATTCCGTTTTTATGTACTCTTTATATACTCTTTATATACGGCTAGGCGCAAAACAATTTCTTTTATCACATAGGTACCGTATCATTATTTATATTTCTTATTATGTAGTGAAAACGAGATATGTGGTCAATAAACGCAAATCATGCACTACTGAAGAATCAAATTTAATTTTGTGAAAAATTAAAGAACGCCACAACTCACAGCAGTTTTCTTCGTCTTTTCCATTGTGACAGTCTTCGTCTCCATCACAACGCCACTGAATGTAGATACATTGTCGTGAATCACATCGAAATTCTCTTTCTTTGCAGTGAAGAATGTCTATCCTCAATTGGAAAAAGATATTGTCAACAAGCGAACACGTTATATTTGAATGTATTTAAGAAATGCTTCAAGGAATGGTTGTTGTTGTCTAGTGGTTGCCGCACATGTCTATGAGCTGGGGGTCTTAACATAATTGAGGAGAAGGTGCTTCCTTTGTAACAACACCAACAAATGGTAAGACTTTCGGATCTTCTCGGAAAATGACCTTAAATCATAGGCCCTCGGAATCCCCATCATTTGGCTTTTCCGTACACCTAAGAGTGATAAACTGAATAGTCGAACGCTTAAAACGGTTAAATTCTATATTTGTGCTTTCCTAACTTCCCGACAAAATTATATATGCATGACAAAATTGCTGCATTCTGATTGGTTGAGCGAAGTACAATTATTTTATCAATTGTGCTGTACTTAATGATTTTCCCAAAACAAACAAAATGGCGGATCAAATCTTGTCATGTATATAATAAACAAGTAATCATATGATATTGCTCTTACGATAAACGATTTACCCTACTTGTGATGTTTGAAAATTGTGCCAAATTGCACTCGCCTATTGGTAAACTATCCACGCATTAAACAACCAACTCCAGGCATACAGCATAGGATATGTATATCCAGTGTAAACGGGCCTTGGCATACATTATCATCAATATACCAAATATCAAACTGCCCTCTTGAAGACACTCGCTAGGAGGACCGTAAATACATTTACAGCCCGCGCACACCATTGGTCGATAATGTATCGTACGATTTGTAGAAGAAAAGCGTGTTTGATATTTATTTGGCCTTGTTATATATTGATTACAATGATAATAACATTACTTTTGGAGGGCATATTGTGTATGTGTTACTACGCGAGCCATAAGTAAATAATATGCCTTTCAAAAGTCATGTTGTTGCGTTATTATTTTATGGTTGGCTTCATGTTTCGGTTTGTACACAAAATGACGCACGCTGATTGGCTGCCTGGCTAGTATTTTCGGGAAATTTTCTCGGTCTATTTGAAGATAATTAAACAAGATTTTAAGTACGTGTTTAGGAAAGATTAACCACAACAAATTGCTTTACAACAATACAGTCCATGCATGTCTCGATGGGCACTGGGCAGTAAGATGCAAAAAATTATTTATCCCAATTTGGGCTTTGACTAGAAGTGCATTCGAAATAAGCAAGAATAGCGGTCTCACTTTGTCAATGTCTTATCTTGTTCCAGAGATATTTAAGTTTTTAAAAGCTGCAAATAAGATACCTGATGACGTCATCTACTCACTCAAATTCTAAAAATGAGGAATATTTTTAGAGATAGCGGCTAGATTGTGCTGAAACGTTCCAGATGTATGCTACTAAGAATGGTACACTGCACTGTGTATAGTTAATGCTTTATACATTTATAATTTTAGGGATTTCCTTAATTTACTTTAAATTAAGGTGTAGATGACGTCATAAGTTCATTTGTATCTTTCAAAAACTTGAATATCTCTGGAACAACATAAGATATTGACCAAGTAAGAACGCTTTTCTTCCTCATTTTTTAGTACTAATAGATAAAAAAAAAATTGGATAGACAGGTCATCGGTATATATTACTACCTCTTTAAGCAGAAAAGCTAAAGAAATGAATACAAACAGAATGAATACAAACAGAATGAAAACGCACCACATGATTCTTCATCTGATGAATCACCACAATCATCGTCACCGTCACATAAACAGGTCTTCTCAATACAAAGTCCATTGGTACAGCGATGTTCGTCTTCGGTACAGTTACTATGATCTAAAAACCATGCAGGACTTGTTTATTATACATTAACTAACAGAAACACTGGAATAGAATAAAGTAGCTCTACGGATAGTCGGTATATGAGTTCATATGAGCCTACGAGGAACAAAGCGTCAAGTTGTCTATTTAACAATTACTCAGGTACATTAATGCCTGGGTCAAATTTCATTTGCGATAATAAATCAAGGAAAATAAAAAGAAATATTATTTTACGCTGGCTATTACACAAATTGTATTGTTTCTGCAGTTAATGTTCTTCGTATCCATTTTAACTATTTTTTGAAGCATTTACGTTTTGTAGCAGTAGCTCGTGTGATCAGTTAAAAGCATTAATTCATCGATAAAAATAGCGCATTTACAAACGCGGTCTGCCGGGTAGGAAAATCACTCTCTCGCAATTACCTTTCAGTGCGTTTTGTAAGTTCTAAGGTTGTTCTTCAATGTTCAACGTTGGAAAGTAGGAATAATTTTAGTAATGATTATGAAAAATGACATTGAAAATAATGCGCGCTGCATTCCTTAGAATTTCGTTAATTTTAAGTTATTTACGAAGTGTAAATGTCACTTTTACGGGCTGATCCTTGAAGTTGAATACAATGTGTAGCAACATATTTGAAATCGGTGAATGGTAGACTGCGACAACCTTCCCGGCGAAGCAATTGAAATTCACAATTTAGAGTCTAAACACATTTTCCAAATGCGCCATTTTTGACGCTTGAGCCGAGGTACTCGTCACAGCGGTAGAACAATTTCATGTGAACAAAGACAAAAATCCGCTGCCAACACAAAATTCACTGGTAAATGACAAATATGTGATAAGGAAGGTAACCAGTTGCACGTTTCCCTTCGAAAGTGCAGTATAATGCTAATTTCGATATTCAAAATTGTGTAATATAATGTTAAGCTGGCCAATTTTCACGTCTCTATATTATATCCTACCACTTGAGTCTTGCGTAAATTGCGAAAAAATTCCATTTTATTTATCATTATTGTCAGACGATGAATCATCGAATGAATCGATCAGGATTGATTCTAGTCTTATACGCATCCATGCACATGTATACATTTTCGGTTACAAGTCACAAGCGGCCGTAAAACATAAATTCTCTACAAGAATAGAGTTCGGCGTGCAGGTTAATGGTCAGTCGAAACAACAACAACCGAACGCGTATTGATAGAGCTCGGTTGAGCATGCAAGTGGCGATATAAAAACTCAAATATTTTTCTGAGATCTTAACCAAGGGGAACTGGATTTTAATTACAGTAGCCAATACATTTATTTGGCAAGTTTGTCTTGAAATGAGATTAAGGAGCCCGCCGCGGCTAGCAGACCTTCCGCAGCGGCAGCATAATTTTGTTTCACGTTCTTTAAATATCAGCATTCTTACATATGCAAGTTTCCGAATGGGCCGGGAACTAGGAACAAAACTTGCTTAGTAAAAAACGAACACAACATATTACCATAGGTTAACTGTGATTACAGGATTATGGGATATCATTGATATGTCGCAAAAATGACGACGTGGCCGCGTGCACAAAGCACTGGTTCGAGGAAATATTTGACCCAGGCATGTAGACGAGGGCGAGTTGTCAAATTGTTTTAGTATCAACCATAAACAAGCTTTCTTTAACGTAAAAAATCTTATCAAACATTGTTCCAAATTTTCAGATAGTTTCACCTTTTTGTTTGTAGAAGTCTCCCCATTCAAAACGTATAGAGTAGCTCGATGGCACATGATAAACAATCGCTCACAAAAAATGAGATTGTACTTATTTTGCTTCAAATTTGGTGTAGATATACTCCATAGGCATAAGCGAATTCATTTTCTTATTCGAGAATGTCAAACTGAACAATTTTCCACTACGTTTTTCATGATTTCATTACTCGTTTTAGCGGACGCCATGTTTGGCCTAGATTTTATGTATTGCTCGCGGCGTGAATATGTTGTAGCTTCTGATTGTTCAAGAAGGAATATTCCAGTAATAAGAAGGTTTGTGATCCGATAACGCTACTTCTGGTCTATCAACAATAGACCACTAGTAGCTCAACCAATCAGAATGCCGAATTTGTAATAGACCTGCACAAGTTGGTTGATACTAAAAGCTCATATACGACGAGAGCGGCTTATATATTTGTTCACATTGCATTTTTAGGTATGTTTCGTATTGTTTTAGGAAGAAAATACACGATTTATTGCTCATTCACTTTGGCAATATGATTTTTTTTGATTACTAATGGTATATGAGCTGATATCTGGCTAGGATAAGAATTGCAGAATTTCATTCTCTTTAGCAAAACGTTCCGTCATTTTGTTTTTTGATTACTAATGGTATATGAGCTGATATATGGCTACGATTTCATTCGCTTTAGCAAAACGTTCCGCCATTTTGCTTTTTGACTACTAATGCTATATGAGCTGATATCTGGGCCGGCTAGTATGAGAATTGCAAAATAGATATTGCAAAATACATACTGTAGTGGTTGTCTATCTTATAAAACATACCATATGAGCTCATATCCTAGAAAGCTTGAAGCGCCAAGTTTGCTATGAGCTCATAAAATACGACGAGAGCGAATGATACAATGATTGTTTTATTATATAGACACTCGTGGTATTTTTATGTATTCTTCGTGTCGTTTTTATTCAGCAAATACCGAATTTCCTGCTCATTCACTTTAATTAACAAAACATTCCGCCATTTTGGTTTTTCATTACTAATGGTATAATATGAGCTGATATAGCTTGCTCTCATATCTATAGTGGATGTCTATATAACAAGTTAGAACATACTAAAATAACGGTCCACTCTTAGCTTAACAACTAAATTTTCATAAACCTACGGCAGTTAAGTTCATCGCTTCTATCTCCACAGTCGTTGTCGTCATCGCACCGCCAATCTAGAGGGATACAGTTTTTTCTTTTCTTGCACTGGAATTCATGTGAACCACATGGAAGGAAGCTCTCTAACAAAGATAAATTTCATAAAATATAAAATATAAAAAATAAAAGAAGCGCTAGGCGAAAGCGCACGAGACACTAGTACAATTTTCTTTCGCGCATATACATGTATGTGGTATAACTAGTAATATGTTTAATAAACGAACAGCAGTGTTTTTTGTTGGGTTTAAACTGACTTAAACCACTTAAAAGATGAACCATGTTCACAAGAGCATCGGAACGATCTTCGATGATGATCATGGTCGACATTTATGTTGACAACGACCTGCATTGTTCATCCCACATGACGTCTCCCAGGAAGCTAAAGCATATATGATAGAAATCAACAAAACACTAACAGGTATGGTGTACTTCCGACATAACGTAAAGCCTGGTTTTTACGAGCAATGCAAGCACTGCAAGCATTAGCGCAAGCATAAGAGTCCTTATTTTACAGTGAAAACAGACTCAACGCAAGCGCAAGCAGCTGACGCAAAAGGATGAAAAAGTTAGGCTTGCGTTGATATCGTGGAAACCTGACACAACGCAAGCACAACGGAGTTTTTTATATCTATAATTACGTATTGCCAACCAAAATACTCGTTATAGGTCCCTTGTCCGCGCGCTATCATGCAAATACAAGATGGCAGAATCTGAAGAAAGATTGAAGACTGGTATGACGCAAACACAACATGCGGTTTATTTTCACTTGACGCATAGCTCTTGTGCATGCTTGTGCTATTTTTGCGCTTGTACTTGCGTCGCTTGTGAAAACCAGGCTTAAGAGGTCTATAACCTCAAGCGAAGGCCACGTCGTCAGAAAATAAATCGTATACTCATTGTTACTCTCTCGGACGAAGGTTTCACTCAGTAACGAAGGGCATACGTTGGAAACCAGATCTCCAACACACTATCTCAGGCAACACATCAACTTTTTAGTTTCCGATTTATATAATCGATAAGTTTAATACTTTTGAGTAAGTTCGATCGCCGAGGCGAGGAAAAATATGATAATACTCTCTCGACGAACTAAAAATATTATAAAATGTATTGGTTGTTCAACATGGAGATTGCGAAAGCGAATTATATTTTGTAGTCCACGTTTTTATAAATATTTAAAAATATATATAAATTTTATTTAAAATGTTTAGTGTCTCAATCATCCTCCTTACGTTAGTTTTATGTAATATGTTTAATAAATGAGCAGCGATTTTTTATCGATTTTTTATTATTAATAAGTCTTTTAAAGTATATCAAAATATTATTTTTTGTTAATCGTGGTCCAGCAGAATCCTAAGTATACCTGTAATTTGCGTGATTGGCAGCAGCCATACGACTAATTTTTGCGATATTTGACCACTGCGTCACGTATTCCTAAATGCGACCAAACTGCGCAGGTGCAGAGATCGTGTGGAATTAGACAATATCTTGATGAAATTGTATATTTGACAGAAAACGCGTGACAGTGTTTTACGTCTATTTGACCTTAATAATGATTTCGAAGAATAGGAGACGTCATAAGCATCTACTTTATTGCGTCGTCAATCGTCGGTCGGTCATTATAGATAACGAGTAACCCATCAGTTTGCAGCATTGGCAATAGATAAGACTTACTAGTACGTATATTTGATATGACTCCCAATTTCGCGTTTTTTAAATTGCATTGTTTCACAAGCACGCAGATGCCGGACTGGAGCATCTATCGAGGATTTTCGGACGAGACTCTTATTAATATTGTTGTCCGATTTTAAACTGTTACTCAAACCTCCTTATATCCAGCTGTTGTTACCACACATGTCTATGAACTGGGAGACCCGCGTTCAAATCCTGGGTTGGACCACCACGCAGGGTCTTAAAATAATTGAGGAGAAGGTGCTGTCTTTGCAACAACACCCTCAATTGGTTAGTCTTTCCGGGTCTTCTCGGAAAACGACCTTAAATCGTAGGCCCTCGGAATCCCTATCAGTTGGGTTTTCCGTTCACCTTAAAACATGAGCCTCTGGCTCAGATAAATAGGGTAAACTTATCCTGCGTGATCGACTGTAAATATAAATCATACTCATACTCTTACCGCACAGATCGAAATCTCTAAAAGATTGGTGTACTTCCGAAATAGTATGTAGAGGGTCTAACGTTTCGAGCGAATTAAGACCATTCCTCAGAGAATTAAACGTAAAACTGACGTATAAATAGAGATACCAGGCGAGAATTGTAATCTTAATAGCAATATTAAAGCGCAGGAAAATGCACGTAAAAAGCCATATATAACATATAATTATAAAAACATTTAATGAAAAATCTTACGTTTCGTTTCTTCTCACAACATCATCAGAGAATGAATATAAATTAATGACATGTCGACAAATATATATGGAAACGTTGTTAATTATATGTAACTGTAACATAATCATATGTCGTTAATTAATATGTAACTATCTCATAATGCAGTTATGCCGCTCATATTGTACATGTATGTACTACTTAACTCATTCTTGACTGGGGTAAAATCAATGAAAATTGACCAGTGTCAATGTCCATTTATTTTCTCAGCAATTATTTAGAACTATATAGAAAGCTATACCTTTTCTGAAAGGATATGTGATGGGCTTTCAGAATTTCGATATTTGGTCCGCCCAAAATGAAATATATATAAATAAATATATATATATATATATATATATATATATATATA
Organism: Chrysogorgia sp. JL179-B06; assembly: GCA_035772405.1. Taxonomy (NCBI): domain Eukaryota; kingdom Metazoa; phylum Cnidaria; class Anthozoa; order Scleralcyonacea; family Chrysogorgiidae; genus Chrysogorgia; species Chrysogorgia sp. JL179-B06. The sequence goes on along the minus strand of JAYKKM010000051.1, from coordinate 375,279 downwards.
TAGCATAAATATATATAGCATAAATATATATAGCATATATATATATAGCATATATATATATATATATATATATATATATATATATATAGCATAAATTAGCATAGATTAACATGTTAATGATGTAATGACACTAAATTTTGTATGAAAAACTGGTCTAGCCTGTATACTGGGTAATACTATCCAAACATCCATAACGAAAAACTTATCTTGTGATATTGGCAATGTGTACAACAAATTTGACTGAAATTGAACAAATGGAAAAAAAGTTAGAGCCGTTTTAGTACACGACCCTAAAATGGCGGAAAATGACAATATTCCATATTGACCGACTAGAGCTTCTCAAAGGCATAATATCATGTAAAAGTTAGTAAAACTACACTCATAATGAATTAGTGTCAGTTAGTTTTTCAAAAATGTTGTTACACACATAAATAAGACTGAAAAAATGGTTTGCATAAATCAGCATAAATCACATAAATTACTGTACGTTACATAGTAATAACTCTAATGTTTACATGGAAACTCGACTGCATAGAATATAATTGGTGACATAGTAAATATTTGAATAGAATAAGTTACATTGTGATATTGGCAATATGTACAGCAAATATGACTGACATGTATTATTAGACCTCGTAATCTCACGTATTTTTTCTTGTACTGTTTGCTGATACGCGACGCGACGCAAGCTACAACGTGTTGTAGCTTGCGTCGCGTATCAGCAAACAGTACAAGAAAAAATACGTGAGATTATAAGGTCTAATAATGCATTCTTTAAGTAGTACATACAATATGAGCGGCATAACTGCATTATGGGATAGTTACATATTAATTAACGACATTTAGCTCTTCAAAATCGTAGCAATGAGATATCAAGCGGGAATCGTAATCTTAATAGGAATATTAAAGTGCCCCTGCGACGAAATATCACATTTACGTTTCCTGGCATTTTTTGTTACAGAACATCATTTTAGGTTAATAAATGTTCGCATTTGCCAAAAACAAACATTCTATCACAAGAAATTTAACCTCCAAAGTCGCACAAATTTTGTCCGCCATTGCTCAAAACTTGTTCCAGACGTGCCCGCGATTCCACAGCAGAGTATGTGATTGTGACGTCAGAGACTCAACACGTGACAAAGGTTTATGGAAATTTACGACAAGTTACAATAGATAGTTTTCCCTAAGTAGCTTTATATTCATACACAACTAGCCACGTGTTGAGTGTTTAACGTCACTTCCTCTCATAGCAACCGAAGCCTCCGGAACATGTTCGAGTAATGGCGACCGTATAATCTCGTATAAAAAGTAACAGTCTGAAAAGTCGACTTCCTAGGTAAGAACACCATGCTCTTTACAAATATGTAAAAATTCGGGATACCAAAAATTTGATCACAGGGGCACTTTAAAGCTCAGCAAAACACACGTAAAAGAACCATAAAAATCTTACGTTTCGTTACTTCTCACAACATCATCAGAGAATGAATATAAATTAGTGACATGACAAATACGGTCGTTAAAAGGAACTTGTTAATTATAACTGTTGCAAACAATGGAGATAACTGGTCGGGAAGACAGGAAGCAAAGATTAAAGTGCTATATCCATGGTTTAATTTGGGGATTCAGTACGTGTTCATAATCTTTGGGTTCTACCAAGAAGAAATGTAATATATCTTGTCGTTCGAAAATTTCATCTTCATGCCTTTTGCCCTAAAGTTGATTTACTATTCACAGGAAATGACGTCAAGGCAGCGAAACGCGGAGTCATTGCACACTAATTCAACAGTGAAATGCAAAGAAAGTTTGGCTCTTAACATTAAAAACACACCTGTTTAGACAAAATTCGCTCAATTCCCAAACTTTCGTTGCATTTCACCGCTGAATCAATGTGCAATGTTTTTGCGTGTCCCTGCTTTGACGTCATTTCCTGTGAATAGTAAATCACTTTAGCAGTGGTAAAAGGCATGAAGATGAAATTTTCGCGCGAGAAGTTATTTTAAAATTCTTCGCAAGAGATTCCAAGGGTTTTACGTGAATATGACAATTACGTAGGGCCTTATTTATGGCGAAATGTTGCACCTACATACTATTTATGCAGCACACTAACCTGTTATAGTTTTCAATTTGTATTTCTACACTTCCTAACCAACACAACACACTTATATCACTCATTTTTACCACAGTCTTGTTATCAAATTTATAATATCTTACCACAATTATGTTCATCTGAGGAATCTGCGCAATCAACTTCCGCATCACACCGCCATCTTTTTAAGATGCATTCGCCATTATTGCAGGTGAATTCATTCTTCGCACATGATGCAGTTTGACCTGAGAAATATAACATACTGATTAAGTAGGTTTTTAATCGATGGTCTAAATATAGGCTTCACAATGCGACCAAAATTGACGAAGGGTCACCCAGCTTGAATACCTTAAAAGTTGATGTACTGAGAAAATAGTGCGTTAGAGGTTTTTAACATTAAGACCCTTCGTCAGACAAAATGCCTCTGATGAAGGGTCTTCGCTCAGAATGTTAGACCACCTACACACTATCTTGGCAGTACACAAATATTATTACTTATTGGATTCCTTTCATGCAGCCCAATACAGTCGACTCCCGATAACTTGAACCTTCAACGGGGAAATAGAAAAAGGTTCAAGTTATCGGGAGTTCGAGTTACCGGGAGTTGAGAACAAATGACCGGAAATAAGGAAAAAACGGTGTTGATTACTGTGTATTTCTATTCATACAGTGTCATTATTAATACAGTGTCATTTAAAGGGACACTCCGTACCAAATACAAATGCAGTTCATATGAAAGATCTTACTGACTTTAGTTTATTTCCAAAGTTTCAGCATTCCTATCAATTTAGTTGAGAAGATATTGCTAGTATAAAAAATTTGTGTAAATTTGTGAAAATTTGTGGATTTTGACGCCATATTGGTTTTGAAAATATGACGTCATTGAGTGATTCTTTATCGTCAGTGGAGTTGTTTTGATGGCGATCACATAGTGATAGTTATTGTGAATGGTCTTTGGACGACAATTAGTCGAAATAAACTATTTAGTTCATCATGCAGGAAAGTAGAGGAGCTTCTTAGGCATAATACGAGACACGTCACTCAGTGACGTCATATTTGAGAAACAAAATGGCGTCGAAATTGGACAAACTCTCCAACTTCAACTAGCCACATCTTCTTAACTAAATTGATAGGAATGCTGAAACTTTGGAAATAATCTAAAGTCAGTAAGATCTTTCATATGAACTACATTTGTATTTGGACCGGAGTGTCCCTTTAAGGAGTTAAGCGGCAAAGCTTGATGAAGATACTAGCTAGTGAAATCTGAACTTGGACTAACACATTTTTGTAATGCAAAAAAAGACAGAATACACAGCTGCTTCAAAATAAATTCAATATTTTGGACTACAGTACTGTATTTTTTGACTTGTCACGTCTTGACAAACGTGGTTCGAGTTATCGAGGGTAAAATTATATAGAAAATGACCTGAAGGGAAACGAAAATTGCTTCGAGTTAGCTGGAGGTACGAGTTATCGAGGGTTCGAGTTACCGAGGGTTATATTACAGTAAATGTATGAAGGAAATCCAGGGGAAATCGATTGTGGTTCGAGCAAGCGCGAGGTTCGAGTTAGGGAGGGTTCGAGTTATCAGAAGTCGATTGTATTATTACTTATTGGATTCCTCTGAGCCCAATATTACAGAATTGATTTACGTCGAGAATTCAATATTGGGCGAACCGAAGGTCGAGCCTAATATTATAAATCGAGACTTAAACATTTTTTAATATTGGGCGAAGATGAATCCAATAGGTGTTTTATTATATCGAACAAAATATCTTAACACAAAGATGTTTCTTCGCACGTAAACAGTCGAAAGGTTGCTGTACAACATCGTAAAATATTGGACTGTCACGTGATGCTAACAGCGACAATTGATTGGACGATTATATGTGAGGGTATAATAATTTAGAGCATTGTATTTCTTTTTCTACACTACTATGCAGCACAGTACTTTTATATGACTCCTTTACTAGACCCTCTCAGGTTTTGATTGATATACAATATCAATATGCACACTGCTGTAGTGAATTGAATGTGGGAGAGCTTGGAGAAGACAGACGATGCATGAGAAGAAGTAGTAGAAGAATTTAAGCAATAGAATTAAAAGCTTTGATAAAGCCTAACATAAGCAGTAGAATTATGTGAGAGGTCATCACTCAATGTGGGTATTTCTCTGAAAATAAGCAGTAGAAATTTGTATGGAGTTACTATACACAAAGTGGATATCTCCCCTAAATTAAATAGCTTATGAGGGTCACCACTCAATGGGTATCTCCCAAAGTAAAAACAGTATATAAAATTATATGAGGGGTCACTATACACAAGGTGGGTGTCTCCCGAAGTTAAAAATATATTAAATTACAGGTGAAGGAAAATTTCGAGTATTATAATATATACATTTTTAAGACCAAATCGGTACCTGCAGTTTCAAAAAATGCAATTTCAAGGCCTTTCAGCTAGAAGTGAACCCGCGATGCAGCTATGCTCTGACCACTGAGCTACGGAGGCCGTTGTCGAGAGCCTAGTCACTGCCCTATATAGAGAGTGGCTCTAGAGCACTGCACTAGCATCGCAGGGTCGCGGATTCAATTCCAACCGGAAGGCCTTGATGTTGTATTTTTCGCGTCTGCTCCCGTTTTGGTCTTAAAAATGTATATATTCCAACACTCGAAATTTTCCTTCACCATAAATGTATATAACATGCGGTCCAATCGAGTGAAATGCCAAATATTACTTGTAATATATAAAATTATATGACCGGGACCTCTTAATACTAGTATCTCCCCGAAAATAAGCAGTACCATGACATGAGGGAAATTAGTGATTAAATGCCCCGAAAGCCGAATGAGGATTTATGGAAGTCTCAAGGGCGAAGGCCGATATATATAAGAATCTATTTTGGTGAATAACATCAGGGCATTAAGACACGTTAGAGCAACAAATGTATAAGAGCATGGATGGATGTTAAAAATATTAAGATGAACTGAAAGAACTGTATTAAGCATAAAAGAGACAACAGCCCAGTTAATACATTTAACAGTTAATACAGACAACAGCCCAGTTAATACAGTCCAGAAGCGCTTTTCCGGCGATTTCTGATAAGAATATTTGCGAAATTGGGGCACCACGCCGTTGCTAAAAATGCACGATTACAAATGGGCATCAACATTATGAAACACTTTAATATAAACGTCAATTTATAAAAAACTTATCTTGGAACCCATGTTAAAATATTTACTGTATGAGTGCATGCAAACTGGCTTTTGCAATGAAAATTGGATAAGATACCAAAACATTGTGCTTATAATCGGTAATATAATATTGCGGCGGTTTATCACATCGACTCCTTCGTCTTGGGGATTTTAAAGGGGAGGGGGGGGGGGGAGTGGGGGTCCGCCACTGCGCTTTACTTGACTCTGAAGATGACCGCCGCGTTGAGGCCGTCGAAACGTCAGTCACCAACAAGTCTTTCTCAAGACTACAACAACCTTGGACGATCAACTTCACACATCTAATTATACATTTACGTTGTGACAACGTAAACGTGGAGACACAATGAGAATTATAAGTTTCTAATAGAGCAGTTTACTTAATTAAAAGGATTGTGTTGCGCAACGATATTATTCCAAATTGTCATAGCAATTCACCTCGGTGACCGAGGTTTTCAAGCCACATATCTACAAAAAGACACAACGAGTGTTGGAATTGTGTACGTTGTCGTTGACACAACGCGTTGTTGGATACATTTGGTAAGCAGTCACTTTATCTTGCTTGACTTATTATTATATGTTTATTCATTTACTTCTTTCCCCTTTGGGCTTCCTGCTTATAAAGACCATCAAAGAAGTTCGAAACATAAATGCGCAGGGTTGTCCCCCAATATCATTCTTCGCGCTGCACAGTACAATATTATGTACATGTTGCTTATCATTTATACATACTTTTCTATTTATTTTATACTACATATCAAAACGAGTAGCTAGGCTCAATGCACATGTTTTGCTTTAGGCTAAATATTTTGACTATTCAAATTTACAACCCGACCGCTATTTCACAGTTACTCTAAACCGGTAATATTCATGGCAGTATGGTTCTCGTACACCCAAACCAAAATCGTTCAGAAATATCGACATTAATATTATTATATGGTTTCTGTCTTCATACGTTAAATCATTTAATCTATACAACTAATGAGAACCTTAAAGAAGTTGTGACAACCACGTTTTGAACCGCAAAGTACCAAGAAGACATTCTTATTCACGAAGTAGAACACCTCGTAGCGTTCGTATAGCGTCCGTTTTAAGTTTAACATGCAATGATACAAGATATCTACGCGGTACTATAAGTTCAAGAGCTTGTTCAAGAATGTTCTTGCACGATATCATAACCTCTCTTAAGACTTAATCGTGGCACTTACCTTGCACCGTCTGAGAAAGTCGGATCACCACAAAAATTACCATAGTTAAACAGTTATTCTTTGACATTTTGAAACACTAGTAAGCAGCACAGATTTGACTTTATACTGTTCTTGCTTATGCTGACACACCAAGCTAAGTACTCGTTAATTTATTTGGCGCCTTATCCAGCCACCACTCAAAAAAACTCAATCTTGTTATTACTGCACAATCCAAATGCAAACAAAGATTACTCAGTGTAAATTAATACTCAATGCGAGAAATAATTCATTAACTAATGCTCAAAATGTGAAACTGTTCGTCATGCCCTGAAGTTCACCATATTCCCATAGTGCTGTTGAACATTCTGACTATAAATACAAAAGACGAGCTAAGTTTAGTTAACATCTTATTCAGCACTTAGTCACGCACCACTTGAGTATTAGTAAACATGAGAAATTTGCGTTCCTTTTATTGTTCAGGGTATTTAGGTGAAACAATGCCTGTAGATAACAAGCCACAAATGAGATAGAGATGTTGAAAGGTCACTTAAGCCTTTTCAGTCTGTAATGATAAAAGAATTGTAAATTCATTTGTTCATTGTTTACCTGTGTCCAGCAACGCACCGCCAAGAAAGATTCATAGAGATCCTAATTGAGTTCGTGGTGATTGAGAACTCATGCGACATTATGGTGCGTTTACCGTGGAGAATCCAATAACATTTGTTGTTTTATATTTCAAAAATGGATAATACACTTAGTCTGAGTTTTTGTTAGAGAAATTGAAGAATTATAAGTGGCGTTTACATAAACGTTTATATAGATTTGCATACAAGTACATGCGATGCCACCAAATCACAAATATAGCAACAGAGTTTTATATTCTGTATTGAACATGACTGTGAGTTATACTAAAACTAAGATTCCCCTCAAACAGGTTTCATTTAGCACGAGAACATATACATTCGTAAACAGCACATAGTAATAACGATGCACTGATGTTTGCAGTCACACTCACATGGCTCAAAAATATTTGTTATTTGCACTATATAATAATATTCCTAAGAATCTAATCTAATCTAATTTCACTCCAAGTCAAACGTTGTTTACCGACATTCAATTGAAAACTTGAACAAATGCTTTAACATACCGCATGTCAGAAATGAATCGGATGTTCCATTGTTTGGTATAATTTTCTTCCTCCGCACATTGCACAAAAGGGGGCGGCGATGGGAGGGGAGCTGTAGCGAGTTCGCCGCGGGGCCCCCATGCAGATTTGTGCACACGTGTCAATTTCGAGAGTTTCAAAAATATCGTTATCGCGGCGTGTTCACACACAGGGGGTTCTAACATGTATTTTTTGTTTTAAACAGTATATACATCCATACACACATACATAGTTTATATAAATTACCGTGATAGTAGTGTCGTTGCTCTTGTTGCTCCAAAAACAGGCCGAATGAGGGGATTCAAGATAAAAATTGATTCTCTCGTACTCAACCTCCGCTCGGCCAACTCGCCTGGATCTGGGGTTGGCCGAGCGGAGTACGAGAAAATCAATTTTTTTCTTGAATCCCTTCATTCGGCTACTATCACGGTAATTTATATAAACTATGTATGTGTGTATGGATGTATATTGTTTAAAACAAAAAATACATGTTAGAACCCCTATGGTTCACACGACAACTGACCTGACAAACGATACATGGACGACTTCAAATCCTCAGAAAATATTCCCAGACAGGAATCAAACCTGTAACCTTCTGATTGCCGGTGAGACGCTCTAACCATTGAGCAACGGAGACTCGAAAGAGACTCGAAGATGGAGAACAAAAAAGAACATTAATGAGCGAAAATATCTAAATACTGAAAAATATCTCAAAACCGTTTTCCCTATTTTATATGTATATGCATAGGCTGCAAACATAGTCACATGAACGGAGTGCGAAAACGACGAAGTTAAAACACGTATTTATTTACTATAATTATAGTTAATATAAGCAATCACAGGTAAATTGAAAATAATCGAAGGAAAAGCAGTTTATTAAATGTTGAATAATTGAAAATAATCAATGGAAAGAAGTTTAACAAAGTAAAAATGGTCAGTGAGCAAAAAGAGCCCCCATCTCTGCTCTTCCTGGCACTCAACGTGTAATGGAATCACATACAGCCTGATTGATTACACACAATTACAACTTTATTAATAACACTAGACTTCTTTATCTCAAGGGAACCATAATCAAAAAGCACATGGAGAAATGATCTCATGAGCACCTGTGTGCATTAATTCCTGCTACAAACGGAGTAGAGGTTAAAGGCGGTGTTACACTATGCAATTTTTCGTGGAATTCGTCTCTTCAACGGCTTAATCTACTACACGCGTAAAAACGCACATGTTGTTTTTACCTGTTAACAGCCAAAAAGGGTTGATATCGACAGGCTTGAACAGGGTTGAGCTGGCCAGCTTGAACAGGGTTGTTAACAGGCCTGTTCATGGATGTTGAAACAGTATTGTTCATGGCTGATGACCGAACAGGCTTGAACAGTGTTGAACAATATTGTTCATGCATGATACAACATGTTGTCAGAGCATGATGAAATAACAAGGTTGAACTACAACATTGTTACAACAGCCATGAACTTGATTGTTCTATCATACTGGTTTTTGCATGTTCTAACATGCACAAACAATTAACTGCTGTCGATTCAACAAGCCTGTCACAACATGTTGAAACATGCTTGAACAGTGCTGTTATTTTAACAGTCATGTGTTCTATCATGTTGACAATGCTGTTACAGGCATGTTGAACCAACAACCTTGTTACAACCTGTGAGATTTTTACGTGTGTACGTTGCAGTTGCATGAAAAGGGGGTGTTACACTAGGCAACGTTTTGTGCAACTTCACTAACAAAGTTTCGCATTCTTTGTTTTTGTGACAAGTACGCATACGCATCCAGTTGCCAAAGAGGAAAATTGCGAGACAATTTGCAGGGAGTCAGTGTTACACTATGCAACGCTGAAAATAGTTGCTGCAATCATTGCAGAAAGTAGAACTATAGGTTCTACTTTCTGCAACGATATATTGCAGCAACTTATGTCGCAACAATTTTTGCCGTTGCAAGGCATGTTACACTTTGCAATGGTTTCAAAATAATTGCATAGTGTAACAGCGCCTTAATGGAGCAGACTCTCCGCAGAAATCCCACTCGCACCGCGGTCCTCCCGTACGGGAACTCTAACTAATAAACACTTTGCGCTTTCCTTCTATATACCATACAGACTGTACTTTCTATGCACGTGGGTGATGATTTGTGGCAGCCAGTGAACTAAAAGCAGCACGTTTAGAAAAGTAGGAAATAGTTAACCAAATTGGCTTAACCATTTTTAACCAACTTAGAACGATGATGAAAAAATCAGAGGAAAATATAAAATTGATCAATGCGAAAAAATATCTGCCATGGTATATTAAATCTTTCCTGTCTGGCGTATTCAAAATGGATCGTACAAGACCCACGATGTCCTGAATCGAAAAACACGGCGCACATGGTAACGCAAGATTAAAAATTAAAAATTGACAAGCGCCATGTACATGAGATCTACTCACTCGTCATGTTTGAATTGATTTCATAAAAAAAAAACTCTGCGCCATGATGCATTTTGAATTTTCATGATGTTGCGTGGGCGTGCAAGATGATCTTTTCTAGAAAAATGCTAATTTATATTAACATAATGTGTCTTGTTCACGAAATTTAAAACTATTGGAAAAGGCGGTTTCTCGGGCTTTCAGAAAATGTATAGCTTTCGCAACAGTGATTGTTATTTCAAGAGATATCAATATAACAAAGCGGTGGTTTAATACTTTGGATGTTTTTCAGCCAGACAGGAAAGAATTAAGGTGTGCTACTCTGATGTCAAAAAATGCACTTTGGCCTTATCTGTAGAAGCCCCATGCTTTCACATCAAGTCGTGATTCGTCTTCTGTATAGTTGCTGATCTCAAAGCAAATTCATCTCCTGTCATCGGTTGTAGGTGTGGCTCGATAGCAACATCTTTGCACACTTCCGGGAGTAGAGCAGCTTCCAAATTTCTCAATTGGTCATGACGCGCGTATGTAAGGCCTTTTTACAATCCATAGCATGACATGGATTGAATGGCTTTCCACAGGGACAAATTGTATATATCTCAGGGCCAAAGCATCTCTAAACTCTTCTCTATTCAGTGAATGCAACTGAGTCGCCGGCTGTTAGTCTTTTCTGATATGGAAACATCTTGTCGGCGGCGTCGCAGTAGTCGGCGTAGTCACCGACGCAGTCTTCCCTTTCGTTAACAACTACGCGGTGCACCTATACTTACCCGTTTGGAAGGTTAGGTGCAAGCTCTTGAGCGAGGGGGAAGCCTGAGACGAGTCGCGGTATTTGGATTCAAGTCAAGATCCGAGCAGGTGAAATCTTGAATTGACCACTCGCACGGGATAAAAAGTACGATGCCAAACGCATGCCACGAGTTTGTACCGAAAAACACATCGCGAGCGTGATGAATGAGCATTTCATGGCCCATGCTATTTTAGTATTGCTACTCAGGGGCGTAACTAGGGGGGTATGGGGTTGCAACCCCTGCCCTTTTTAACCCCTGCCCTTTTTGTGAGACCTCTAATACTATCTAATACTTACTTAGACATTAAATAAACAGATAATTAATCGTCTGTTCTAGTATGTACAATTCTCCGCAAATCTAGCGAGACTCAGAGGCCTCTAGTTCGGCTTCTAATTTTTTCCGCATTTTCTGCGCAGAGCTCAAGGGCAGCGGTTATAGCTCCCCCCCCCCCCCCCTCCAATATTTGAAATGGGTGGGCTAAGCCCCCCAATATTTTTTAGGATTTTAGAACTAAAACACTGTTTGTTCCCTTGTTTAACACCAACGGATATTCAGCGAAAGATAAACTAAATTGTTCAAATGTCTAGCTCATTTTACTCTTGAATTCTGGTGCCATGTCGGTTCTTACAGACTTTCTCACCTCCCAAACGTGCACATTTTGGGCACAATCAATGAACCTGACAATTCTGTGAGGAACAGTCTCAGAATGCAGGAAATGCCATTTCAGAGACTCTAATTTTCAAAATGTTTCCGGGGGAGCATGCCCCCTTCCCAACTAGAGGTTACAGTTAGCCACCCCCCAAACACAACATCTTCCGCCGCCAATGATTGAGCGACTTTGCCCTTTTTTGCGATCAACCCCTGCCCTCGAAATTTTCATGCGCCCCTGGTACTCCACAAGAGTACGATGCCAAACGCACGCCACGAGCTTGTACCGCAAACACATTGCGAGCGCGATGAATGGGCACTCTCAGGAGTGTGCGAACGTTTGGGTTACGCGGGCCAACATGCCCTTGACCGAGCGTTGCGATGGCGGATTGTAAGACACGCGTAAATTCCGGCGAGCTGAAGGCGGTAGCCCAGTCGATTGCGGGTGACGGTGGAAGTTCTTCTCTATAGTTTGCGTCACTGGTGGATCCAATAGGGTCTGTTATAATACGACCATACTCAATAGAACTATACTCTTTTGACTTTTTAATAAAATATCAGACTTGGTTCCACAGAAACTATACTAAACAGATCCAAATCCTTCCACTCGTACTCGACCTCGACCCCCCGAGGTCTCTGACATCATAATCACGTGTTCGTTCAGCTATAAATATCACGATTTCAACAGGGTCTTTATTATTCTTTCTTTAATGCGATGTTCGATTTTCGATGATTACTCAAGCTCCAGTACTAATGACGAGTTGTATGCCAAACCAGTCCTATCAGGCTCCTCCCAGTTCCTGCCATCTTGTGACGCAACCCGGTTTCCTTGTTGTTAACATTGGTTATGTCATAACCTCATTAAACGGTATTTGCCATCCTAAACAATGACCACAACCCTCCGGAATCCTAACCCCCGGAATTTTTCGCAACACTGCCACAGCTTGACACAGTTTTTCCGCATATATTAGTAAAAAATTCCGGGGTAAGGATTCAGGGGGGTTGGGTCATTGTTTAGGATGGCAAAGACCGTTTACGAAAGGGAAGACTTCGTCGCGGACTATAGTCAGGAGATTAGTTGAACTGAGTTCACGACTCTTTCACAACAGTCGTCGGCGACTGATCGTCGACTAGTCGCAGCGTAGCAACGATATGGAAACACAAAATTTTGCCTGTCTGCGCCGTCGCCGAAAGTAAATGTATCCCATAATGCACTTTGAGGCTAATTTCAAAATGGCTTCCCAAGTAACAACCCGTTGTTCACGACATTCAAACCATTGTCGGCGACTTTCGTGACCATACGGAAACATGAGTCGGCGACTTGTCCGCGACCAGTCGGCTACTGAGTTGGAGACTGGTTGCCGACTGAGTCGACGACTGTTACGACTATTTATAAAATAATTTTACTCTACGTATGCTGTGATTGGTCAGCTTGCCGGTCTTCGAACTAATGAGAATTTGCATTGAATCAAAATCAAAAGCGTTATATATCGTAATATATTATCCAAAGTATAAGAAATTGTTTTTTAATTTAGTTTAATTTAGTTTACGTCAATCGGGTTTTGATAACGTTATAGAGACACGGGCAAAAGTATTCTATTGATTGATTTATTTGAGAGAACTCCTCAAACGATAAAGAATGGCGTTTGTAGTTCTTATAACACAAATTGCATGGCCTACTACCTGAAAAACATTCAAACATAAACACAAGAGAGACCAGAGCGAACAGTTGTAAAATGTATAACTTTTTTGTAGAACAGAACGTTTTAAATGTAGTCCTTTAGTTTATTCAATTAATAGATACAATGAAAGTATTGATTCGTAGTTTTGGAAAAAATTTAGTAAAAAAATTTAGTCTTTTTAGACCTTATTTATATTATTTATAAACATGTAAACACATAATAACTTAGCTGTAATTTTTGCTATTGAAATGTGACTAATAAACCATTACCATTACCATCACAATATCTTATCTCGTTCTCGAGTTATTCAAGCTTGCGTAATATGACCTATGACGTCACTAGTTGTACCCACCATTATGACGAATCTGAAAATGAAGCATATCTTCAAAAATATTGAGCAAAATTGTTTAAAACTTTACACAACTATACAGGTCACTAAATTGAATTTCCTCACGTCAACTTTATCGTCACCATAGCAATATATATTAGTTCCCAGGCCTTTCATCCTGCAGCAAACATTTTCTATTTTCCACCATGCCTTACAAAGATTTTGACTCGAAGTTGCTCTGTTTTGTTGGCAATACTATTGAAAATATACCGCACTGATCAACAGTTAAATATTGGTTTAGAAAAGGCAGAATATAAACAAGTTTATGAGAGGAATAAAGGAGTCTGGGAACTAATCTGTTACCATGGAAACGATAAAGTTTACGAGGGTTATTCAATTTAGTGACCTGTATACTTGTGCAGTTTTTTGTTTGATAGTTTTGAAGATATGCTTCATTTTCTGATTCGTCATAATGGTAGGTACAACTAGTGACGTCATAGGTCATATTACACAATCTTGAATAACTCGAGGACGAGATAAGGTATGGAAGAACTACAAACACCATTCTTGATCGTTTGAGGAGCTCTTTCAAATAAATCAATAAAAATGTCATCTCAATTTTCGTTTCATAACACTTTAAGCCCACTGACTAGAGCTGGCCGTTTACTTTTTGTATCTACTGCGCAGGCGCGGCAGGCTGTAAGTAAGCAAGTAAGTAAGTAATAATAGAATACTTCGGAGCCAATCAAAACTCGGAAGAACGAAACGGGAAATCACGACTATTTCCGATAAATGAGAATCAAGGAATTTTCTGTGTTACACATATATATCCTAGTTGCATCAAGCAGTAGATACATGCACGTTTAGCGTGCCTTTATTTTTATCTAAGTATATGCTGGCTGCAATATTTAAAATATTGCAGTTTTCTCGCTACTGGGAACTGCAGATGCAATCTGGATAAATGGTATATCCTCCCTGGCGAAATGCGCGCAGTTTCTCTCTGGGTTGCTGACTGAACATTGTATGGCAACTGGAAAGTGGAAAACAGATCCCAACCGATGTTTTCTCCAATCAGTCGCTTCAATTGCGGCCTGAGTGATTTGGAATTACGTTTCTCCAACTCGAACTTTTAACCAACGACGGTGTACTAACTGCTCATTATCACACTCGCTCACTGATCTCAAAAGAAGATTGGATCGAGCAACTATTGTTCAGAAAATGACGAAAGTCCGCCATTACTAAGGGACCAACTGAGGATCCTATGATGTTTTTTGTTGGATTATGTGCTCTTACCATCGACAAAATAAATAATTTTACTATAAAGAAGACATTTTTCAAATTACTGGGTAAAACGATTCATGGCCTAGCCTTATCTAGTGAGAGAAGCCTAATATGAGACGTCAAATTAGGTTCAAGATTTTATGCACTTAATGTTAACAAAGAAACTATATTGGCCAGACACTAAACCTATTTCGCAAGCGTCACAGTTTGATTTGCTTGCAAACTCCGCGGAGCTTCTAATGATCTCTCGTCAATTTACAGCAAGCTTCAAAATCAGCTCATCGGATACAATAGAAAGCTCAATCCAGTCCTATTTTTGAGATCAGTGCACTCGCTAGCTCTTGATGTTAGATTCTCTTTCTGGCTAAATGATATAACCGACGAACCGCAAAATTTTATTGACTGAACTTCCGCTATAGCTGATATAGATCATGCTGTTCGTTTGCGATCGTTCATAATCACGCTGTTTACTTAAATATTTAAGAATATATATAGCTCGCATTGAAGTAATTGTCGTATTGCGCAATATTTTAAATACGCATATTTTGTCTGAAATTTCTGACTATATCGCTCGAGCGACGTTCGCTCCCTGCAACATGTCCCCGCGATTTGTCGCCTCGTGTGGGGAGCCGGTTAAAAGGGATGACTCAAAAGGACCTTTCTGTTTTTGTCTGGTCTTTATTTTTGGTTAGGTTAGGGTTAGCTCATAGGTTTAAGGTGAGGATCAATGTGATATCAGCCTTACTACCTAAGCCTTATGGGCTTTGCCAGATAACACAACTTATTCGGCAGATAACACAACAGTTTGCCAGATAACACAACTTCAGCAGATAACACAACACTGCCAGATAACACAACTTTGCCAGATAACACAACTTTGCCAGATAACACAACTTCGGCAGATAACACAACACTGCCAGATAACACAACTTTGCCAGATAACACAACTTTGCCAGATAACACAACACTGCCAGATAACACAACTTCGGCAGATAACACAACACTGCCAGATACCACAACTTCGGCAGATAACACAACACTGCCAGATACCACAACAGTTTTCCAGATAACACAACTTCGGCAGATAACACAACACTGCCAGATACCACAACAGTTTGCCAGATAACACAACAGTTTGCCAGATAACACAACTTCGGCAGATAATACAACACTGCCACGGCAGATAACACCATATATGAATACTATTTCATATTGAAAATTTCATATATTAAAATGTTCCAATTCCATATGAAATTTCCGTAAAGGTTATATAATATGTGGATTTGACAAAGTTGTGTTATCTGGCAGTGTTGTGTTATCTGCCGAAGTTGTGTTATCTGGCAAACTGTTGTGTTATCTGGCAAACTGTTGTGTTATCTGGCAAACTGTTGTGGTATCTGGCAGTGTTGAATAGCATCCTTATATATGAAATCATTAACAATGTAGCTCTTTATTCATCAAAACCTGTTACTAAAATAAAATAATTCAAGTAAAATTAAGATAATAATAAACGTGCTATTAAAAAATTAAAGCAACCAATTACTACAATATTTAAAATCACTAGAGTTTTTTTTAAATCAGGAGGTAGATTATTAAAGTATCTTGAGGCACTATTTCGAATTGTTCCATTTGGCAATGGGTATACTTCATTGATCGTGCATGGTTGTCCGAAAATAAATTTGGAGGTTAAAGAACAAGAACTTCTTTCACAGGACTTAATTAGCAATATAAGGCTTATAGATTACACATGAAATTCATTATAAAATAATTATTGGATTCGGTTTTCGCATTATCCTGAGAATTATCAAGGTCTCGCTGTAGAGATGACATCATGCGATGTCACGTGTTACGAACACGCGGGTTCATATTACAGTTAAGGCTTGAGTGGTCAAGACATTACGAAGACAGTCTATGTAGTATTTAAAACAATGACGAGAAGGAGCGTTTTATCATATTTAAAATGCGAGCGCGCAGCGCGAGCATTTTAGATATGATAAAACGCGAGTTCGCGAGTGTTTTAAATAGCTTCAAAAACAATTGATTGTAATCACTAGGGAGTGTACTGGTTTTTATTTTCTATTAGAGGTAAATTGGGATGATTAATGAAATGCAAATTAGCAGGAATTTTATATAAAGTTCGTAGAGACTTTATATAATTTTCATGCTGATTAGTATTCATGGATTTTATCAGGTATAAAAGCCTTGCGCGTGACTAAATACGGAAATGTGATTGGACAATTTGGTTAATGAATATTAATGAATTTTTGAAGTAATGTTTTTGAAGTAATGTTTTTGAAGTAACTCGCAGCACGTGTTTTATCAGGTCTAAAACCACTCGCGCTGCGCGCTCGTGGTTTTAAACCTGATAGAACACTGCTGCTCGTGTTTTGAACAGCTTCAAAAACGAACCTCTTGGGACTTCCAATAATAGTGTTAATTCATTCAATTTCGAAACCTGTCAGCAATTTGACGAAAATTTGAATGTCGTTGTTTTTACTGCAGAAGAATCAAATTCTACAACAGTCAACACTTCGCGCTTTAGAGCGGGTTTAAGAATCTTCAAAGACATAGAAATGGTTCGAATGGAACAAGTCAGGAACCTGTTTTCTCGAGAAAGGTTTTCTGCCTTTATTTATCACACTATTTTAACGAAGAGCATATTAGATAAATCAAGAGGCTTCAAGTAGCTTCGGTTTTGACTAAAAATCCCACACCGAGGAAGGTACGCTTTCAAATTTGTTAGCAATGTTATAAAGTTATGTTGTTCATGTATGCCTTGTCCTGACTTATTCATTGTACTTCATTATATATCGTATCACATTCACATTGTTAGGTTGCTTGTTAGGGCATGGTTCGCTCTAGTAAATTAAAAAATATAGGCAGGTAGCTCGTTGAAATTTGCTTGAATATTTTTGCTTTCTCGTTGGACTTCTCGTATTAGGATGACAATTTTATATAAAATGCCATGTTCATTAGTATTCTATA